>CM052664.1:54567271-54584406 GCA_028533165.1 Leontopithecus rosalia | reverse complement strand
ATCAGTATAGAACTGAAAATTATTAAAAAAAGATAAAATGAAATTCTAGAAATGAGGGGATATAAAATAAACTTATTAGATTATTTTCATTGGTTAGATACACCACAGGAAATGAGAGATTGAAGAACTTGCCAAGTCTAAAGAAGAGATATTTATTTTGAAGTGGAAAATATGGAAAAGCTTTTGGAAAACAATGAAAGCTTATGGGATTCCCAAAAAAGAAACAGAGAACAATGGGATAGAAGGAATATTAGAGGAGCTAATACCTGAGGGCAGATTTTTTTACCGTGGCGAAAGTGTTTTACCACTGCAAACTCCAAGTGACAGAAATACAAAGCAAACTACATTTATACGCACAGAAGAAATTTCAAAAGCAGAACAAGCAAGGTGGTATATATTACTTTTAAATAAACAAAATAAAAAATGAATACCAACATTACAAAAGGGAATTTGAAAACAGATTTTTTTTTAAAAATTCTGTAAATAAAAACAAAAATAAATGTAAAATCCATAGACCATAATACTTTTCTCAAAACAGTGGTACAAAAATTTCAGAATAAAACATTCCACAGGATGGTTTTAGTCAAATAGAGAATTATAGCAAATGAAAGAGCATGGTGGTAGAGGAGGAAACAAAGAGCGCGAAAAACTAAAATATTAAACCCAGAGGAAACAGTATCTTTACGAGACTTAAGAATTATATGCTGTTTTAAAATACATAGCAACTCTGTACAAAAGCAGAGGACTAACACACATAAAATATTTCAAGTTCTTGTATTGTCTGGGAAATGGCAAAAGTGAATATTGATATTAGGCTTTCGTAAGTCAGGAGTGTAGATTTTCACTTATTATCTACTCATATAACAAAATTTATTGAAATACGGCAAACCTAGAGCTTGAAAATTTGAAAATTTTAACTCTATGGCTTAATGAATTTACACAATTTGAGCACTTCTGTATAATTACTACCCCACTGAAGAAAAAGACCTTCAGCAATCCAGAAGTCCCTCCTACACTCTACAGTCAATAACTAGAACTTACTTTCTGAAGATAGTTTTGCTTATTTTTTAAAATATTTTACAATTGGAATCTTATGGCATGTACTGTCTTGTGTCTATTTGGTTCTCAATTTTACGTTTGTGAGATCTTCCCATACTGTTATGTACCATGAATTTATTCTTTCTCTTTGCCGTACAGTGTCCCATTGCACAGATATAACATATTTAATTAGTCATACAACTGTCTTTGACTTTGTATTGTTACCAGTTTGAGCTATTATGAATTGTGCAGCCAGAAATATGCTTGCATATGTCTTTTAGAGACATGTGTAAACATTTCCACTGAGCAACAGAAAGGTTTGGCCATGTAGTACATGTATATCCAGCTTTAGTTGATACGACTAAACAGTTTTCAAAATGGTTGAACCAATTTACTACTAATTATGTTGTATATGAATCCAAAATTTAAAGTATTTCTTATTTTAACAATTCTTGTACGAGTACAATGATGTTTAATTCTGTTTTTTAATTGTCTTTCCCTGATGTCTAATGAAATTTAGAAATCTTTTACATATTTACTGTGTATCTTCTGTGAAATGCTTCTCCAGTAGTATTTTTTTCCATTTGTAGAATTGTTTTTTTATTTTTATACTTTTTTGGTAATGACTTGTAGGAACTTAAAAAAAAATATTTTCTGTATATAAGCTTTTCCTTGGAAAAATCTACTGCAAATATCTTCTCCCACCCTCTGGCTTGTGTTTTAACTCTCTTAATGATAAAATTTGATGAGAAAAGGCTTAATCTTAAAATTCAGTTTACCAATTATTTCCTTAATGTTTAAACAATTCATATCCTATTTTAGACAGTTTTATCTCCTTTATTATAATGAAGGTATTATATCTCCTAAAAGATTTCATTTTACCTTCCACATTTAGACTGACACTTCTCTGGAAATAACATGTATGTTAGGTATAAGCCAACATTTTTTTCATAGGAAAAATATACTTCTCCTAAAATTAGTTACTGAAAGGCCAGTATTTCCAGAATTCTGTGAAGTACTATATTTTCTTATAGTTATATATGTATGCACTACTTGATTTTTATTCCATTTAATTGGTTTGTGTTTTATTTTGCACCAATATCTTACTGTATTCATTATATCAACTATGTGATTTTTATAATAATTAGAGTAAATCCTCCAACTTTTCTCCTAAAACTGTCAAGGGTCTGTTTGCTGAGAATTATGGTTTCCAGTTTCATCCAGTTCCAGAACTCATCCTTTTTTATGGCTGCATAGTATTCCATGGTGTATATGTGCCACATTTTCTTTATCCAGTCTATCACTGAAGGGCATTTGGGTTGGTTCCAAGTCTTTGCTATTGTAAACAGTTCCACAATAAATATATATGTGCATGTGTCTTTGTAATAGAATGATTTATAATCCTTTTTCAGCAAACTGACACAATAACAGAAAACCAAACACTGCATGTTCTCACTCATAAGTGGGTGTTGAATAATGAGAACACATGGACACAGGGAGGGGAACATCAGTGGGGTCTGGGGGGTGGTGGCTAGGGGAGAAATAGCAGGTGGTGGAGGCATTGGGGAGAGATAACATTAGGATAAATACCTAATGTAGATGACAGGGCGATGGATACAGCAAACTACCACCATGGCACATGTATACCTATGTAGCAAACCTGCGGATCCGCACATGTACCTCAGAAGTTAAAAGTATAATAAAAAACAAAACAAAACAAAAAATCCTGTCTCAGCTGGGCCTGGTGTCTCATGCTTGTAATCCCAGCACTTTGGGAGGCCAAGACAGGTGGATCACTTGAGGTTAGGGGTTCATGACCAGCCTGACAAACATGGTGAAAACCCATCTCTACTAAAAATACAAAAAAGAATTTACATCATAGTGCTCACCTGTAATCTCAGCTACTAGGGCGGCTGAGGTGAGAGACTTGCTTGAACCCAGGAGGTGGAGGTTTCAGTGAGCTGAGATCCTGCCACCACACCCCAGCCTGGGCAAAAGAGTGAGACAAAATCTCAATCTATATCTATATCTTTATCTATGTCTATATACAGACAGAGAGAGAGAGAGAGATTGTCTTGGTTATTTTTATATTTTTGCTGACCTTTATATTTCACAATACGTGTGCAGAATTCTTGCATATAATTTTATATACATATTTTTAGATACTTAATGCCTTTGATGCTATTGTAAATGCAAAAACTTAAATTTTTATTTTCTAATTATTTATTGGAAGTTTTTCTTAGGACTTCCTCATTATTGTGACTTTCCTTATGTCTGTCTGTATGTATGTAGTTGTGTAAAATACACAAATACGTATTTTCTACAAATCCAATAAGGCTGTCTTCAAGTAATTGATTTCACACTAATCTTATAATTTATTTATTTTGCACAAAAATATACAGTGCAATGTTGAATAGAAGTAGTGATGAAGGGCATCCCTTTTTTTTAAAACATAGCATAAAAACCTTTAGTGCTTTCCCATTAAATATATGTTTGTTTAGAATATTTCTGCATATAATCAAATTTAGAAAGTTTCCATCTATTAAAATTTGATAAATTATATATCTGCATTTAATATGTTTATTATAAATTAATGTAATTAATTATATTCTCATTATTAGAAAAACTTGCATTCCTAGAATATTCACATAATAATAGTTGTGTTTTTTATCCTATATGCACATATTATTGGCTCTACTTTGCTATCTTTATAACTGGGGCTTCTTCTCTCTTTGTCTTTCTTTTTCTCTTTTTCCATCATTTTCATAGTCACATAAGGTAATCTAAGGGACGTACTTGGGAGATACTTAAATCATCCATCTTTTTAACATTTAAATGTGGCTTCAACCTGAATTATGTCTATTTAAATCATGCTATTTAGTACTTGTAAATGTTATCTGAATTTTTATTATAACAAGAATAATGAGTATCTTTTAAAATTGCTATTATTTTCACAGTAATGAGGCAAAAAATTGATAAGAAAAATGAAAAGAGATTTTCTGTTTACTTACGTTGGCTCATTTCTAAAGTAGGTGACTGTATTTAAAAGTTAAAATTAGCACTAAGAAATGTTTCATAATTGTTCTTTAATTACAGACTAGATTGCAGATGATTTATGCAATTTATATATAAATTGTTTTATAATTTCAGTGAATGTTAATGTCTCAAAAATAAACTTAATAGTTATTTTGTAATAGTAAAATTAGAAAAAATATATATATTTCAAGCCACAGTTAACAAAATAGTAAGAAATTTGTATGAGATAATTGTAATACCCATAATTCTGATAATTATTGTAATACTTTTTTTTTTTTTTGAGACACAGTCTTGCTCCATCACCAGGTGCTAGGCTGGAGTGCAGTGACGAGACCTCGGCTCACTGCAACCTCCACCTCCCGTGGTCAAGCAATTCTCCTGCCTCAGCTTCCCGAGTAGCTGGGACTACAGGAGCGTGCCACCACGCCCAGCTAATTTTTTTGTATTTTTAGTAGAGACGAGGTTTCACCATGTTGGCCAGGATGGTCTCGATCTCTTGACCTCGTGATCTGCCAGCCTCGGCCTCCCAAAGTACTGGGACATTGAAATACTCTTTATATTTATAATCCTTATGTATCTGTCCTAGGGGAACGATTGTGTGTATTACTTTTTTAGAAACCATATATGTAATCACGAATACAAATTTCTGATATTTCTACTCTAGAAAATATATTCTAAGATACTAAATTTGCATCTGATTTAATGTCAACAACTGCATTATTTCTAATCCTCCAAGAAAGAATATTTAAATATATATTCCCAGTTTGTCAACCCAAATTTATTGGGTGATAAGATATAATTAATATTTATATTTATTAATATTCAGATTTTATTAAAATTTCTAATATGATTGCATCAGTGCATTAGTTCAAAATTATTTTATTACAAAATAGGTAACACAAAACACATTTTTATTTCCCTATAATATTTTATAGTTAAGTTTTTTAATATAAAGTACTATTTCACTATTCTAAGTTTTAGTATGTATAAGTATAAATTAAAAGTCTGTAATAGGTGGCTCACACCTGTAATCCCAGCACTTTGGGAGGCCGAGGCAGATGGATTACGAGGTCAAGAGATCAAGACCACCCTGGTCAACCTGATGAAACCCCGTCTCTACTAAAAATACAAAAGAAATTAGATGGGCATGGTAGTGCATGCCTGTAATCCCAGCTACTAGGGAGGCTGAGGCAGGAGAATTGCCTGAACCCAGGTTCCTGATCAGGAACCCATTACCTCAGGTGACCCACTCACCTCGGTCTCCCAAAGTGCTAGGATTGGTGGCATGAGTCACAGCGCCCGTCCCCGTCTCTCTGATTTCTATTTTAACAATAAATTCGGAGGTTGCGGTAAGCCGAGATCGCGCCATTGCACTCCAGCCTGGGTAACAAGAACAAAACTCTATCTCAAAAAAAAAAAAAAGAAAAGAAATATTATAATCATATATTAAAGCTTATAATTAGCCTGTACTATAAAAATAAGCTTTGTATTATAATGAAGCTTCAATAATTTAAAATATATTTGTTACTTTCAGAGCCCTGAACACCAAGACATCTTATAAGTTATTTTTCCTTACTATTAGGAAAAGTAATGATAAAATGTTTTGTAATAATCTTAACGTATCAAATAGAGATAGTAGTACCTTCCAAACAAAAATATTTCATAGCATACACCTTTGTTCAATTCATGAAAAAATATGGGCGTGGAAACCAGTTGAGGTGGAGCAACTTTTGTTTTGAAAATATGTAATTTTCTTTTTTCTTTTAGAAACTAAGATTATGTTCCCGTTCTATTTATTAAAAATTTGAGCATGTCTTATTATATTACTGAGATTATGTTCACCACTGGTTGACTTAAAGAATAATTCTTACAAGGCATGATGGTTCATGCCTGTACTCCTAGTGCTTTGAGATGCCAAGGTGAAAGGATCACTTGAGTCCAGGAGTTTGAAACCAGCCTGGGCAGCATAGCAAGACCCCAACTTTACAGAAAGGTTTTCAAAACATTAGCCACACATAGTGACATAGGCCCATAGTGCTAGCTACTCTGGTGGCTGAGTTGGAAGAACTGCTTGAGTCCAGGAGTTTAGAACTGCAGTGAGCTATGATCACACCACTGCACACCAGCCTGGTTGACAGAAAAATACCTCATCTTTTTAAAATAAATTAAAATTTAAAAAGAATTAGTCTATGTTGATCAAGAAAGTAAACTTTTCTTCTGCACTGTCATCCTATCGAGGTGAAAAATTAGTCTTGTCCTAAGAGGCTTAAATATGTCCAGACCAGTTGTTCTTAAGAGAGTTTGAGTCTGTATCCTCCTACTTTAGTCCCCTGTCTTCAAAATTAAGATCTTTTATCCCTCTTTTTCCATTCCTGCCTTTCCAGTGCAAGTCAACACTTTGTTAATATTGACATCTGTTTCCAGCTTCATCCACATCCCATCTCATCCATTTTTGTGTCTGCATAGTATTCCATGGGGTGCGAGTGCCACATTTCCTTTATCCAGTCTATCACTGATGGGCATTTGGGTTGGTTCCAAGTCTTTGCTATTGTAAACAGTGCCACAATGAACATGTGTGTGCATGTGTCTTTATAATAGAACAATTCATAATCCTTTGGGTATATACCCAGTCATGGGATTGCAGGGTCAAATGGTATTTCTAGTTCTACATCCTTGAGTAATCACCACACTGTCTTCCACAATGGTTGAACTAATTTACACTCCCACCATCATTCTCAGCAAACTGACACAAGAACAGAAAACCAAACACCACATGTTCTCACTTATAAGTGGGTATTGAACAATAAGAACACATGGACACATGGAGAGAAACCACACACCAGGACCTTTTGAGGGGTAGGAGAGCTTGGGGAGGGATAGCAGGGGGTGGGAGGATTGGGGAGGGATACATTAGGAGAAATATGTAGATGACAGGGGGGATGGATGCAGCAAACCACCTTGGCATGTGTATACCTATGTAACAATCTTGCATGATCTGCACATGTACCCCAGAACTTTAAGTATAATAATAAAAATAAAGGCCGGGTGCGGTGGCTCACGCCTGTAATGCCAGTGCTTTGGGAGGCCGAGGCAGGTGGATCAAGAGGTCAAGAGATCCAGACCATCCTGGTCAACATGGTGAAACCCCATCTCTACTAAAAATACAAAAAATTAGCTGGGCATGGTGACGAGTGCCTGTAATCCCAGCTACTCGGGAGGCTGAGGCAGGAGAATTGCCTGAACCCAGGAGGCGGAGGTTGCGGTGAGCCGAGATCACGCCATTGCACTCCAGCCTAGGTAACAAGAGCGAAATTCCATCTAAAATAATAATAAAATAATAATAATAATAAATTAACGTCCATTCTATTAGGCTGAATGGCATTTGTTTAACAAGTACTTCATAATAACAGTTAGATGAATATCTACGTGTAAACAAAAAAAGCTTGTATTCAATCCCTCATGTATTTTATGCTACAAAATTTTTCAAATACTTGGGAAGATTCTTGCCTAGAGGAAACTAAAAGTATCAGAATATCTGGAGGCATATTGATATTGATTGAGACAAAATATAAGTTATTAACCATAGTCATGTCTAATTTTATTCTGCTCCATTACAACTACCAGTAGACTATTCATAGTTTTCCTAGTTTTTATATTCTTATATTGAATTTAGGAATCTTTCATAATAAATAATTGCTACTTTTTTTTGAGACAAAGTTTTGATCTGTCACCCAGGCTGGAGTGCAGTGGCATGATTTTTTATGTAATGTGGTTAGGTTCATAGTCATTAATAATTGTCATGTCCTTTGAAAGTATTAACCCCTTTTTATTCCTGATAATTTTCATTCCTCTGAAGTCATTTTGTTTTCAAAATTAATATAGCTATTCTGGTTGTCTTTTGATTTGCCTTAGCATGGTATATTGCCCTTTACTTTTAACCAGTCTGAGTCTATTCTTAAAGTCAGTTTATTGCAGACAACATATAAAGGGGTCTTTGAAATTGGTTTTTATGTTTTTTTCATGTTTCATATGTTTATTCATTTTTAAATTAGTCTAGCAATCTCAGTCTTTTACTTTGTACAATGTTATTCATATTTAAATTAATTAGTGATATAGTTGAATTATGATGTTTCTGTTTTCTATTTGTTGTACTGATTTTTCTTCTCTTTTTCTGAATTAGATAATTGTAATTAAGATTCTATTTTAACTCCTCTCATAGAATATTAACTATACATATCTTAAAACAGATGAAGGTTGAGCTAGAGTTTGTAACAATGCATTTTTAACTAATCAAGTCTATCTCAATAACACTGTATCACTTAATGTGCACATAGTACAGGTATCTTATAACTGAGTAGTCTCAATTTCTGTCTTTCATCTCATGATATTGCTGTCACTGATTTCACTTATTAATATGCTATAATCCCCCAATATATCTTAGTTTTATTTTATATCAATAAAAATAATGAAATATTTAATTTTACCTTCATCTGTTCTCCAAAACTCTTTCTCTTTAATTTATATCCAAGTGTCTAACCTATTTCATCTCTTTTCTCCTGATTAACTTCTTTTAACATTTATTGCAAGGCAATAAGGTCTGCTAGTGATGATTTTTCTCAGTTCTTGTTTGTGTAATAAAGTCTTTATTTCTTCTTCTCCTTTGAAAGGTAATTTTGCCGGATTCAAGTATCTTAGATCATTCTTTTTTTCTTTCAGCACTTTATATGCTCCATTCTACTCTTCTTGACCATCTAGTTTATGACAAGAAGTCTGATATAATTTGTATCTTTTCTCCACTGTGTTAAGTATTTTTATTTCCTAGCTCCTTTAAAGATATTTCTCTTTATCTTTGGTTTTCTTCAGTTTGAATATAATATGTTTAGGTGTAATACTGTATTATTCTGCAAAATGCTCTCTGAGCTTTCTGTAAGTAGGGTTTTCATTGTTTTTTTGTTTGTTTTTTGGTTCCTGTCAATTCTGGAATGTTCTCAGCCATTATTACTTCAAATAATTATTTTATTATGTTCTTTCTTTATTCTTCTTATCTTTTGCCAATTGAGGTATGTTGCTTTTTATAATTTTCCCATAGATCATTGATACTATGTTCTGTTTTAATGTTGTTATTTTTTTCTCTTGCATTTACATTTTGGAAATTTCTGTTAAATCCCACAGATCATCGATACTATGTTTTGTTTTAATGTTATTATGTTTTTCTCTTGCATTTACATTTTGGAAGTTTTGTTAACATATCTTTAAGCTCCCTAATTTTTTTCTGGGCTGTGTTAGTGTTTTGATGATCCCATCGATGACATCCTTTATTTCTACTACAGTGTTTTGACTGTTCACACTTCACTTAGATTCTTTCTTAGAGTTTCCATCTCTATGCCTACACAAACCATTTGTTTTTTACTATTATTTCTCACTCTAACACTAGTTCATTTAGCCTCTAGGAATTTGTCAAAATGACCACTTACGTATTTCTGAATCCAGCAGCTTCGGCTCCAGGTCAGTAGATCTACAATGTATTCATCTAGATTTATCTGTCCTCTCACACTACAGGGCGCTAGATTGTTCTGCAGACTCAGCTATGTTGAGTTCAACACTTACTGTTGATTTTAGCTTTTGTTGTTTCTTTTTTAACTTTTTTCCTTGCTGTCAGGAATGGAATAATAACTTCAAAACCATTACATGTTGGAATTTATAATTCTTTTCAGATGACATGCTTAAAATTCTAAAATGCTTAGTCATAGAACGTGTAAAAGAGTTTATATAGTATTAGATTACAAAACAAAAAATGTAAACACAATAGTTTATTAGTTAAGAAGTGTTTGAATTCAAAAATAGAAAAATCCTTGATTCTAACTAGCACAAAAATAGGGAAACTTACTACTTCATACCACAAGAAATTCATAGGTAGAACATGCCTTGAATTTATTACATTTCACATTCTGGCTCTATTTCCCAAGGAGTCTCTTGATCTACCTTACTCTAGGTTTGATGTTTTATCCTTGGGTTGGTAACAAGATGGTGCCAGAAATTTCCAAAAATTGTGCCATATAAAGTAATACTCTTAAAAAGAAGCAGGCCATTGTCTTTTCTAATGGCATTTTTCTTGCCTAAGTTTTGAGGGGCAAATAATTTTTTAAGTGAAATGGGAAAAATCCAGAGGTTTGAACAAGTGGTAGGTTTATGAAAATTAATTGTAAAAGAGATTCTGCATGTGAACATATTGGTTAAAGTTAAAAGGGAAATCATGGCCTTACCAAATTATAAGGATTCTACAAGTCTTGTCCTTCATCCAAGGACAAGAAGGAAAGCTCATATTTGGTCATCGGTGGTGAAGAGAACCATTCCAAGGCAGTGCTGGCACCCACCTAATGTCAAAGATACCTGACAAACTAAGATGGGGCTCCAAAGGGGGATGCACCCAGAGACCACAGACAAGACCCACAGTTTTTCCAGAGGGATGCCCCAGGTAAAATTTGGGTCATCTAATAAGCCTTCTACTTTTCAAAGTCCTCTTCTCCCTTCCAGACCATTATGGGCAACTATCCATTCCACTTTATTCTCTATGTGGCTTCATCTTGAGCCATTGGAATCAATTTGACCCTGAAAATGTAAGGAAAACAATTTGAGTTTTTACTGCAACACTGTATGACCCCAATATCAGATGAACAGTCACAAGCAATGGGTGGTCAATGGTAGCCTTAATTATAACATCATCCTGCAATTAGACCTATTTTGCAAAAGTCAGGGCAAATGATCAGAAATCCCACATGTACAGGCCTTCATTACCCTATTCCAAAACCCTACAATCTACAAAATTCCCAGAAATGTAAATACTCCCAAATGTAAGCCCTAAGTCAGAACTAGATGTCACAGATGACCCCTTTTTACAAGGATTGAGTGTCTCTCAGTGGGAGCAGCAACCACCTGCATATAACACTTTGCCAAGTGTTCCTGAGGTTCAAACCGAAGACCAAAACCAGGGAGCCTCACATTCAGAGGGAAACACCTTATTCAAATCCCCCTTTAGCCCTGCTATCCCTTAGGAAAGTAGGAGGAGCTGAGGGACCAATCTGAGTACAGACTGTCTTCTCTACAACTGACACACAACAATGCAAAGAAAAGCTAGTAAGCTATTCTGAGAACCCCAGGAAATTTGTAGATGGGTTCCAAACTTTGATTTTAGCCTTTAATCACTCATGGAAAAGTGATTCAATTCATTCTAGCAACTTGTTACATCCCCCCACCTCCTTGGAAAAGGAATGAGATCATTGGCTGGGTAGCAGATGACTTATTTGCCCCTTCAGGGCAATTACCTAGGCCCAGACAGAGTTCCTACTACTGATTCTATCTGGGACTACGACACTCCCATGAGAATGAACAACTTGGCTGAATTGTTTGAAACTCTCCTTGGAGGAATGAAAAAGAGAATAAGGCAGTAAAGTATAATAAGGAAGGAAGGTTACATAAGGCAAGGAGAAAAACCTAACCATGTTTTATGGCACGTTGGAGGAAATCTTTAAAAAATATATACCAATCTGGGCTAGGCATGGTGGTTCACACCTGTAATCCCAGCACTTTGGGAGGCTGGGCACTTCCCACGAGGTTAGGAATTTGAGACCAGCCTGGTCAACACGGTGAAACTTTATATATAAAGAAAGTGTTCAGGTTGGTGTGTGTGTGCGTGTGTGTACCAATTTCTTTCTGTATACATATACATACACATACATATGTACTAATCTGTACCCTTTCTCTCCCAAAGGCAAAATATTAATGGCACAACATTTCATTAGCCCACCCACCACAGACATTAGACATCAGCTTCAAAAGCTACAGATGGGGCCACAAACTAATCAAAAACAGCTTCTTGATACCACTTTTATGGTATATAACAATTGTGACCTGGAGAAAGAAAAAAGGGAATGGAATACAGAAAAATGGCAAGCCGAAATTATGACAGTCATCATTGCTGATGGCCTGAATGCCCAAAGAGCATCCAAGGGAATCTCCCAGGGCCATAAAAATAATGCCAGCAAAGGCTCTTGGTTCAAGTGCAAGAAAGTTGGGCATTGGGCAAAGGATAGTACTGTCTCCACCAGGCCCCTTATATCAATGTGAAGGCACCAGTCACAACCACTCACACTGGAGAACTGACTGTCCCCACTCTCACTGAGGGGAACAGTCAGTCAAAAACTCTGGAAGTACAAAAGAAAAAATTAGATGAAGAGTGAAGAAACCTGGGGCCTTCCTCATCGCTTCTGTCCAGGAATATCATCATTACTATTGAGGAGCCCTGGGCAATTGTGGATGTCATGGGCACTCAAATTCAGTTGCTTTATCCTTTTCTTTTAAATTATACTTTAAGTTCTGGGGTACACCTGCAGAACTTGCATGTTTGTTACATAGGTAAACACGTGGGAAAATTACTCTGTTCTTACTGCTTAAGAAAGCATTCCTTTGAGTCCATGAGCATTATGGGAATGGAAGGAAAGCCACAAACAAGGTTATTTACTCCTCCTTTGACAATTTAATAATCAAATCTTCCAACAGAAATTTCTAGTAGTACCAACCTGCCCAGTTTCCCTGTTGGGAAGGGATGCTATAGTTAAAATATGGGCACTGCTACAGTTTAAGCACCACCAGAAAAATTGCTAATAGTCAATAATGTAGACAATGTCCCAGACCACATTAACAAACAGATTAACCTGCTAACATGGTATACTGTGAAACAGGGAAAGCTCAAACAGCAATGCCAGTCGAAATACAGCTTAAAGACTCCAGCTATTTTTCCAATTGATAAGTATACCCCTCACACAATCATGTAAGCTATGAAGTTACCTAAACTGCATCATTTAGAAAACCTGTAGAGTTTTCATGAAAATTATCCCTAAAGACACTTTAAAGGATATAGCTTAAGCATTGTCAAGGTAAATCCACTAGCTGTGTTCACATTTTTCTTTGGGAAAACTGTACTAATTCTTAAATATATACTTACCTTTCAGTTCCTCAGTGCAAAAATATTTCTGGGTGGTTGTTGGTGGACACTAAAATTAACTCCACTGAGAAAACATAACTGCTGAGACAACTCAGGATATTTCCTAAGGTCCTTTCTTAGCAGGGACCTTAACCACTCAAAAAAGCAAAACCAACAAACAAAACCATGTGTTCACCATAGAAAACAATGTGTTGAAAACAAGGATACTTTTTCCTGTGCAGACCAGTTCTTCCTTAGGTTTACAAACCAACTGGACTGGGACCTGTACACTTGTTTATAAGGCCCTGAAATCAAGATAGCTCTCAACAAACAGTTTCTCATTATACCTTTAACTGCAACTGCCAGGCACAAATGACCCATCTAACTAACATCCCTTTTGGTAGGGCTAGAAATAACAGTGGGAGTAGGAATGGGAGTTAGCAGACTTGCAACTTCCTTATCCTATTACCAATGCCTGCCCTAGGATTTTATAGAAAGCTTAGATATTGCCCAAAGTATTGTCACCATATGAAATCAGACTCCTTGGCAGTGGTCGCTTTGCAAAAATAACAAGGGGACTGAATCTTTTAAGTTCTGTAAACAGGGTCTTATGTCTTATTCTAGAGGAAGAATGCTGTTTTTATGCCAACCAATGCAGCTTAGTAAGGGATGCTGCCCGAAATTAGCTGACTCCTCCTTTAAGATATGACCACAGCTTTGCGAACCATGAAGCTCCTAGTCAAAGATGCTATGTTGGGGTTAATGGCTCCACCCTCTGGCTGGCATATTGTTAATGATTGTATTTGCCTTGGTTTTTGGACCATGTTTGTTAACTCTCTTAACCAAATTCATTTCCTCGCCTAGAGACCATCAAGCTTCAGATGATCATGCAACAGTTTCCAGCCAGTTCCAGGTAAAGACACCACCCTCAGCCAAACAAGAAGCTACCTTGCCTCTACCAGACACTGCAGGGTAAGAGTTCTGTGATCCCATCAGGTGGAGATTATGCCCCATGTCAGCATGAAGCAGGTACAGAAGAAAAACTATTGAACCCTCTGCCTCTCATAAAGATTCACGGGAATCACATCTCTCAGGGGGAAATGAAGTAGGAGAGTAAGGTCTGAAGCCAGGGAACCTAAGGCACATTCATGCTGACTTCCTAAAACTGAATAATAATAATAAAAAAAAAACTCCATCTCTCCACATAGAAGTAACAAAAAGATCAGAGGCTACTCCCTTTACATGCTCCCCCACCCACTATGTCACAGATAAAAAATTGAAAGTATCTCCGATTGATCATCTCTTGTGACCAATCAGACTGGTGGCAGGCCAAGTCTTCATTTGCATAGAGTGTAAATTTGTAACTTCACTTCTGCCTCTGATTGATGACCAACCAATCAGACTGGTCATGAGCAAAGTCTTCATTTACATAGCTTATAACTAAATAACAAATGGGAAAACCTCTAGCGGGTATTTAAACCCTAGAAAATTTTGTAACCAGGGTTCTTGAGCCACTTACTAAAGGCTCCTCTCGCTCTTGAAGTGTACTTTCATTTCAATAAATCTGTGCTTTCATTGCTTCATTTGTCATTGCTTTGTTTGTGCATTTTGTCCAATTATTTGTACAAAACACCAAGAACCTGCATGATTCATATTCAAGATCCTCCTCTGGTAACGAAAGGAAATGAATAAATGATAAAGAGACAGTGCTTGCTAAAAGTAGTTTTCTCCAATGTAACTAATAATAAGTTAGAAAACATAATAGATAATATCACACTTACAACTCTGTTATGAAATTATAAATTCATAAGAAATAAATTTTAAGAATGTGGGCCTGAGGCATACAAAAACAACCATCAAAATCCTACTAAAAAAAAAAAAACCAAATTACTAAATAAAAGGATAGCCCTAGCTGTGCATCATTGTGAATATATAATACTGTAGATCTGTCAGTTCTTCCCAATTTAAAATTATAAATAAATATAAAATAAATAAATATTAATAAATTTCCAACGAAAGTCTTGAATAGTTATTTCTGAAAGGTAGAGGTGAAAAGATGACAAAATACAGGTATAGATACTTAATACATATTCAGTTTGCTAGCAAATAAGTATTATATGCAATATATAATAAAAATAAATGGTAAAAATGAAATTATCATAAAATTATTTTTAATAATAAATCTTGTTTTTTTTAAGAAAATGAAATGTAATTTTTTACAGTTAGTTGCTATTTAATATTCACCAGATTAAAAAATTAAAGAATCTGAGTCTAATCATTCAAACTGTTACCAAAGTTACAAAGTTGTAAAATTATGATTATTTTGGAAAACAATTTGAAATTATTCAGTATATTTTAAAATTACATTCCCTAAAATCTGATAATTCCCATATTAGTAAATAGTTACATGTATTAAAATTAGCATGGCTGAGAGGATTTTAGTGTGAGAAAATCAAGTTAATAAGCCTTGGAAACAACACAATAGTAATTGGCAAGATATTGGAAATTGTATGTGTGTGTATCTATTTTTAAAATGGAATATGATATAGCAGTAAAAAAGAATTAACAACAGATACATACATTAATATGGATGATCTAAAAATCAATGCTAAAGAATACATGACAAAATAATCTGATTCCATATCAAAACATACATTTCTCAAACTGCAAAATAAAACCTTTTATTAGAGATATATCCATATGAGGTGAAATTAAAAAAAATAGGACTACATACAATTCACTGTACTGATTATTAAGCTGGAATAATGTGATCAGGCTCCTAAGACTACAGCTTTTGGTAATCTATATAGGAAAGCAGGTGATAGGTCAAAAGCAGCTATTTTAGTATCATTTGTAATTATTGTCCCTTCTTTGATACTATCCTGAGAGACTATATATTTAATAGTAGAACATAAATTGTCCTTCATAGGTATGATACATTCCATTAAAATTAAAAGTAGTTACCAAAGCTTCGTGGATTAATCTCAATATTTAAAAATCTATTACATCCAAAATAAATAAAATGTTAGAATCACCTTTTTCAATGTGAAAAAATTTATATATAAAACAAATGTCATTTCTAATAATTATTTTTATCTTGGCATAATGCTAAAATAACTATGAATTGTTATTTTAACTACTATGTGTTATTACATTTTGAGAATAAAAAACATACTAGTAGACAACTAGTTTCTGCTTTTTACTAAAATATTTGAATAATAATGAAGGCAGATATTGAATAGAAGAAAATATGCTTTAGTAGTCATATAATTTCAGAGTGAAAATGCCTTCCTAAAGCAAAAAATACCATAAAATTAAGAGAAATTACACAGCTGTTTAACTATATAAAACAAAGCAATAAAAATATAAAATAACAAGAATTGCTAAAAATAAAACATAAATCTGAATTGTGATGGTTAAATTTATATTGCAACTTGACTAAGCCATAGGGCGCCCAGATATTTGGTTAAAGATTATTTCATGGGTGTGTGGAGGGGGTGTTTCTGGATGAGAATAACATTAGAATCAGTTAGCTTAATAAAGTAGATTGCCATCCTTGATGTAGGTGGGCCTCATACAATCCTGTGAACACCCGAATAGAATAAACGTCTAAGTAAAAGAATGATTTCTCTCTTTGTTTTACATTCTTTGAACTTAGAAATTAGTTTTCTTCTGCCCTCTAACTTGGACTCACACTGGACCTTATTTCATTGACTCTCTTTAGTATCAATTTCCCAACCTCCATAATCAATAAACCAGTTATACACACACACACACACACACACACACACACACACACACACACACACTTCACAAATAAAAGTCAAGTCAAAGAAAGGAAAACAGAAGCTGGAAAAAGACTATGAAGAGTCATCACATATAGAATTCAGATTATTTTCTGCAGGAGAGACCTCCAAGAAAAATAATAAAGGACATTTGTCTCCAAGGAAATCAGAATATTATGTAAATAAAAACTCTGATTAGAAAGTACTTCAGAATCTGAAACTTTAGAAGAGACAACTACCAAAAACAGAAAAATCTCAGGAAGAAGTATTTGATGAATACCTTCAATATTTGTTCT
>CM052664.1:54423224-54566771 GCA_028533165.1 Leontopithecus rosalia | reverse complement strand
TTGGATAAATATTTCCAGCCTAACAGCTAATTTTCTGAAGTTCTTAGTAGAACTTATAAATTATATGTTTATATTAATGTCACTTATAGATATATTCTTTAAAAGGCATAATGGAATGATAAACAAATTATATGGAAAGGCAATTCTGAACAAGAATAACACTTATGAAAAGTATTTTGTCCTCTAAAAAATATTAAAATAAAATTATACTATTTTTACGCTCTCAAATTGTTAAAGCTTAAAATCAATGTCCAGTAGTTATAACAACGTGGTGAAACAGAAATTATTGCAGATTGTGGATGAAATGCAAATAAATTTAGTTTTTAAAGATATATCCATGCCTTAGTTTAATCATTTTAAGTGTAGAAATTCATCCTGAGGAACTAAACAATTTACACAATGCTTTTCTTTAAAGCATTTTTCTATGATTTCCCCAATGCTTTCTATACTTTGCGCAAAGATAAATAAATACAATGATATACATCTATTATTAAAACCACATATTTCAAAAAATGAATTAGCACAGAAATATGGTTATGTTATATTTAACAAAAGGATATAGAAACCTAAATGTCATATGACCTAAGACTTATAGAGAAAGATACATAAATGAGAGAGAAACAGAACAAAGAAGTTTAACAAATTAATAGGAAGAAATGCACCAAAATACAAAGTATCAGTAACAAAATACAGTAAAATGCAGTAATTTAGTTTGTATTTGATATTTCTACCTTAATTTACACATTAAAATACTATTTTTATTACTTATTAGCTCTCTTTCCTACATCTTATGTGAAATCTTGATACTGATTATACTTTATATGTACAAATTCTCATCTTCAACAAGTTAAAGCTGTTAAAAATTACAGGGCCAATCTTTCAGTTATAGCATAGCTTAATAGAATTTAACATTTATGAAGAAATTGTTAAAAATTATTTCATTCTCACCAGTAGTCATTATACAAAATTTTTACAACAAAATGTCTTTAATTTCTCCAGAATATATTTTCTTTTAAATTCCAGGGAATTAATATACAGAGAGAGTGATATGATAAATAAATCTATTTTTATGCATAACATTAGCCACTAGGCTTCTTCAATTAATAATTTTTTACTTTAAATGCACAGCAAATCAAAATCAGCAGGAAAAAACATCCTGACATAATTACATTAATTCCTTTATTCACTTGTTTATAAATAGGCTTGGAAGGATGTGGATAAAATTCATAAGTTACACATAGATCTGAAAGCTTCATCCCGTTCCACCCCTTCCAAATTAATTACCATCCTGCTGCAGTTAGGCCCACTTTGATCAACTTCACGTTGAACACATTTTACAATTCACCCCTCCAGCCTATCCTTGAAGCATAGTATACTTCTAAGTTCTGGAAATGAGATGTAAAAACACGAATGTTTGAAAAATAAGGAACTGAACTCCATCTTAAAGAGAATCTTTTTATGTTTGAAAGAGCCTCTGTCAGACTTAAAACTGTGACCAGAGCAGGCATTAAATATAGCATTTGGTGACATTACTCTTGAGTAGTACTTAAATAAGAAAACACGCAGGTAGGTTTATCTGTTGGTGTCACCTTACTATCACTTCTTGTATGTCAGTATAAAATAATAATATAAAAATGTTACTCAAGATAAATTCCTAATCTCACAAACTCTTGATACCTGATGTGGGCATGTCTGTACCCTAGCTGTTCTCTGGCATGTAATAATGACAGGCTTATGTTTCCTTTCTGACCCTGAGACACCTACTGAGGATAGCTTGAGATTTCAACCAAGTGAAATTATAAACATACAGGTAAAACTACTGGAGTGATTATCCAACATAGCCATTAATCATTATGCAGTACAGGCTAGAAATTGTAATTTTCTAAAAGGCTTAAGACCTCATTAAAGTAGATGTTCACATTAACACTAGCCTTCATTGCTGTTTTTATTCACAATATAACTTTTTATTCACAATATATTATTAACAATATATGTATGAGGAATATTTCAAATATACTATTTGCCCCCAAGTTACCTGTGATAATGTTTTTAGATTGGGGCTCCAAATTTCTGAATCTTAACTCTTCAAATGCTGAAAGCAATATATTGGCACCAAAGCAATGTCATACACAAGAGAGAAGCTGGTACTAAAATTTTAGAAATGTTATTACCTTATTATCTTTCCTATCATACAATTACTATCCAATGAGATATGTCACTTAATTCATTTAACCTTTATCTCAATTATACATAGTAAATATTTGAGTAAACATTATTTTTAAATTAAAATTTTCAGTGGAAAAGCAATTAAAATGCCCAATGTCACACATCCCTTAAGATATGGAATCAGATATCAAACAAAATGCTCTTTGACTTCTAATTCGTGCTTTTTTCAGGCACCATCTGAACTGAAATAGATTAGCTTTCTACTGAAATGTTCATTATTTAAATTGAGGTACTGCATGTTGAGAGAAACATACAAATCCAACAATTGTGGAAAGATCCTATAACAAGAAATAGAAAACTATGTGACATTTAGTTAGATTTTCACATTTTGGCCTCCCGTTTTACAAGTTGTTTAGCAGAACAATGAGAATTTCTTGCTAGCCACAGAAAACATCCCTGTGAAATGTGTTAGAAAATCTTGCTACCCACTCACTGTAGTTTACCAGAAAGCTGTAACCCTGAAATTTTTAGATAGATAATTGTTACCCAAAAAGTACTATCTAAAATACTAGTAACTAAAGGAAAAAAATTGTTCTAAATAAAATTTAGAAAAACGTATATTTCCAATGTCTAGCCAACACTTTTTCCCATTGCTTATCGTAAGAGAAAAAGCTAAGAGAAAAAATGCAAATGCTGACAAAGATGTTTTATTATTGAGGATCTAAATATTACTCAGGAACATAAGAGTCCTCAAAGTCAGCACGAGATCTGGAATCAGGAAATCAGGGGTCATATCTCAGTACCATGGTCACCAAGTCACAGTACCTTTCTTAGCAAGTTTCAACTGCAAGAAACAGGTAGATTTTTCATTTCTCCTAGTGTTCCTTGGAAACCAATATCACAGTTACTTATCATCCTTAATAAACTCACATTATTTTATTTTCCATATAAAATGATCTGGTGCCCTTAAAAGCATAGTCAAAAGCTATGAATATAATGAATACTACTTCCCTGGACCCTTAAAAATATCATGTTCTGTGTTAAAATATGTTTTTTTTAAAAGAAAGTAGTAATATGATAGATGTTGTGAACTAAATATCTGCAATCCCCAGGAGTGTGTATATGGAAGCCTAACCTCCTAGGTGGTGATATTTGGAGATGAGGCCTTGGGAAGATATTCAGGGAGAATGAGGTCATAAGGGTGGGGCCTTCATGATGGGATTAGTGTCCTTATTAAGAGACACCAGAAAGATTGTTCTTTCTCTGTGTTCCCTGTGAGGACACAATGAGAAGGCGGCTGTCCAAACTCCAGGAAAGACACCAACCACACTAGCACACTGATTATGAGCTTCCTGCCTGCAGAACTGAGAAATCTCTGCTGTCTTTTGTATTTTGCTATGACAGTCTGAGCAGACCAAGACAGGGGTATATTTTCTAGTGACTATTTATTTAAATTTCATTATTTAAAAACTAAAACAGATACTAGGACTCATTGGGTTATTACATCCAGACACTATAGATTTTTTCCATTCTTAGAAATGAAAATGTATATTGTAAATTTTAAACTCTTAAGTATAATTTATTACTACCTTATAGTTAAAAGGCAAATAACTCCATAGTTTGAGTAGCAAGTGTAACAGTAAAGTTCTGAAGAGAAAATGTTCCATCTTTAGCCAAAATCATTCAAGCAGAACTGGATCAAAGATAATGTGCAGAACGCTGCCTTCAGTGAGACCACAGGACCAGAAGGCATCAGATGGACACAAGCCAGTTCTGAGTGCTGCAGCTGACAGGAATTATCTCAGCAGTTCAATTGCAGTTCTTTCCAACTCTTCTGTACTAATGTGTACGCAAGTTTCCAAAGCTGCCCAAATGTCTTTTATGTGGAGAAATACTGTTCCTGTTTCAAGCAGAGTGGACTGAAAAGCTCACAAAGAAACTAGCAGAAATTTTACAAGTAACTCAATCAGAATTTCCGACTTCTTAAACAGAATAAGCAGAGTGGAGTGATAATAAGAAAACATGAAATTGAGATTAAATGTTATCCTCACAATGTGCACTATGGAACAGAAATTAGAGGAGATCATGGCTAATAGAATGAAAAAAGATTACTTAAATGACATTGTGATTTCATGCTCTTTCGTGATACCTTAAAGCTAATCTTTCAGAGCATCATGGAAATCCTGTTACTCCCCAGAAATGGATTTAAACGTCTCTAATTGTACAGATCACTCCATTTCTTTTGTACAGACCATATTGAACTTCAAATAAACATTTGAAAAAAAACCAAAACTCCATTATCTGTGTTTTCATATATCTAATCTTTATCATAAATTTTAAAAATATCTAAAAATCAACCTATGCTACTGTATTTTATCCTTTTATATAGTTTTAAAGTGTGTCTCTATGTGTTTCATAAAGGATTTTTCAAACCACTTTAAGAGATGTTTCTCTGTTTCTTTTAGTTTATACATTAATGTTAATGTTTTATAGCACTATAACATACAAGAATAATACTTTTAAAAATGATATTTTCCTAGATTTCAGATGAATAATATGTGACAAAGGGGTATTCCATTTTATAAATCTATTATCTAACATCAAGATGTTTATTGCACTCAAAATAAAACATTCATTATATTACTAAATATTCAAATTGAACTTTCTACTGAAAGAGGGAAATGAAATAAGTGTTTTATAATTCTGCTTTAAATTTTCTCTAGAAAATGTTTTTAATGGAGTTTCACAAACTAAGTGTTCCTAGATCCTTTTTCTACCATGTTTCCCACAAAAAATTCTGGAATATGATTGTAACCATAAACTCCAGGTAAACACATAAAGCAATTTTTCATTTTCACACAAGATTTGACTTTCAAATTCCAATGGACTTTTTACTTCCTGTGTTAAATCCCATGGTCAAATTTAGTAGCTGTAATAATTTTCTATTTTTAACTCACATTTAATACTACCTTGTTTCGCAACCACAGTTTAATTTTCCTCCAAATACTCATTGAACTTGAAAATATCATTTTAGCCCAACTTTATTCGATCATAAAAAACATTTATTTCGAACTACAGATTCACAGCAAATTCGAAGGTATGTGCAGGAAGATCCTGAGCATTCTTCACCCAACCTAACCCAATGGTAGCATCTTACATAAAGTACAACATCCAAACCAGGAGACTGACAAAATTTAACCATACTTTTTGCAAAGTTGATACATTTCATCCATTCTTTTTGCTGACTTGGTACATTTTTTTCTAAACCTCTTGACTGTTACCTAAGTACATCTTTACATACCTGTGTATGAGTGTCTGTGTGCATTTGTAAATGTTTGTATAAGTAAGCATACAGTAGAGGAATTTAAGAGATTTATTATACATTATAATGATAACATGTAACCATACTTAATTACAATGTGCTGAATACTTGAACATTTCCTAGAGTAAGATTTCAAGTGTTCTTACCGCTACAAAAAATATGTGAGGTATTTATATGTTAATTAGCTTAATTTAGCTATTCCACAATGTATACATACCAAAACATTGTGTTCCACCCATATATACATTTTTATATATCAATTTAAAAATGCTACATAAATTATTTCAAAAATAAATACATTAAATAGCTGAGGATAAGTTCTTCCTGTATATTTTTCTTTAAAATAATTTAAATAATTAATTAAGAGGCTATTCTTATTTAAATATCTTATGTATGGCATATTTAGAATTATCATTTGCTTCCTTGTTTACTTCTAAAGTTAGGCTTCTCAGTAAAAAATTAACTAGATAATATGCATTCTTTATTCAAAAGTTTATACAATGTAATGAATTTAACATTGTGTCTCTGTGTCTAAAATACTCTCAGGAATATTGAATTGGGAAGGCACTTCAGGCAGGAGCTTGTAGGTTCTTGAAGAATGTTGATCAAGTGCCTCATATAAGGCTTTCAGGAAACCAATAATATTTAATAACATAATATATGGTGTTCTCCTGGAATCCGACTTAGAGCTTAATGCGTTTTTGTCATTTTCAGTAAGTTAGGTTTGAATATCGTTAAATGACAGTGTTTATGAGGTGATTTTTTACATCATTAATTTTAAATTTTTCATGACAATATTATGGCTAAGTTTCATATTCCAGCATTTGTGGAATTATTTTAAATACTGATGAAAAATTGACAGTAAAATAAACCTCTTATTTTTATTTCCCTCTATTTACCTTCTAAGGTAATCTGGGATTTACTGTGTCCAATTTACTGTATTTTACATTTACATTTTCATAGTTAGATAGGTGAAGTATAGGTTTCATTTTTTTTTTTTTTTTTTGAGACGGAGTATCGCTCTTGTTACCCAGTCTGGAGTACAATGGCGCGATCTTGGCTCACCGCAACCTCCGCCTCCTGGGTTCAGGCAATTATCCTGCCTCAGCCTCCTGAGTAGCTGGGATTACAGGCACGCACCACCATGCCCAGCTAATTTTTTGTATTATTAGTAGAGACGGGGTTTCATCATGTTGACCAGGATGGTCTCGATCTCTTGACCTCATGATCCACCTGCCTCGGCCTCCCAAAGTGCTGGGATTACAGGATTAAAATGAAACCCGGCCCAAGGTTTCATTTTAAGCTTTGACTTTTTCCAAAACTGGCTGTTTATGAAGCATCATTAGTCTGAGAGCAAGTAAAAAGAAACTGGGAATTTTAGTTTTGCGTCCGGAAGGGATCTTAAGAGGAAAAAAAAAGTCACATCGGGTGTGGGCAGCATTTTCTGTTTTCAAGATGTGAACTAAGACAAGAGGCAGCAAGATATGCAGCAAACAGCATTGTATTCTTTCAGGCTCTAAAATCTCTAACTTGCTGGGGCCCACAGGAATGACAGAATCAACTTTCAGGCCATCTGGAATTGGATAGAGAAAATTATACCAATTATACCACTTCTTGGGTCGTATACCACTTGATACGACCCAAGAAAATATTGCCAGATTGGTGATGGTAAGTTTAAGGGAGAATGGTGTAATGGTAGGATTAGGAAATCTCTATACACATTTAATGTTTCCAATATTCATCCACATTTGGCATTATTACCCTTATTTTAAAAGTATAATAAAAACCCTAAAGTTCATAAAAGTTAAGTAACTTAAAATTGTGAAGGTAGCAATTATTAAAGCCAGAATTTAAATTCAGTTGTGAGGGCTCCAAAACCTCTAAATCATTTCTTTCACTAAAACAACTGAAGACTTCCTTAATTGTTTTTTAAGAAATTCTGAAAAATAAACATAAAAGTAATATTTTCAATTAATATCAAAACAACAATGCATATATAGAGAATAATGAAGATGTTTTCTAGAAATATGACAACTGAAAAGCAAGAAAAAGTACATACAAGTTCTAATAACTACATTATATATGTAATTACTATTTCCAAAACTCTAAGGATGCCAGGTTCTCGGCATCAACAGTTATTTCACATATACCTTTTCACATGCCTCTCCAACTTGGGGAGTTTCTGCACTATCTAGCTCAAAATTTTTTTCCTGTATTGTATTAGTCTGGGTTCTCCAGAGAAGAAACCAACAGTACATATATATTGATATACAAAGAGGGACTTATTAGAAGGGTTGGCTGAGTGATTATGGAGGCTGAGAAGTTCTGTGATGTGCTGTGTGTATGATGGAGGTCTGAGAAAGCCAGTGATGTAGTTCCATTTTCCAAATCCAAAGTCCTGAGAACCAGGGAAGCTAATAGTGTAAGTCTCAGTCTGAGTTTGATTGCCCCAGAACCAAAAGACTGATGGCCAAGGGGCAGGAGAAGACGAATGTCCTTGTTCAAGTAGAGAGATTAAATTTGGCCTTCTCTTTTTCTTTTGTTCTGTTCAGGCCCTCAGTGGATTGGATCACACCTATCTGAATTGATCAGGCTGTCAGAGTAGGCGGATAGTGAGACATGAGCAGGAGCAGGGATCCCCTGCGAGAACGGAGGTCTAGAAAATGTTAGACCCCAGGGACCACCCAGAACCTGCTCACTGGATATGAGCAGAGAGGAGGAGAAATGCCTTTGCAGGAAGAAATGCCCATTAAGATGCCCAGTAATCATTCACTCTGCAGTTACAATGGCAGAATGGCACTAGGTGCATGCTGATTAGAGGAGAGGGCAAAGGAGAAAATTTATAAGAAATATGCAGGCACGATTTGATCCAACACCAGGCCCATGCATGTGCACCAATATTAAGAGAGCATACCACAAGTTTGTGGTGGGAACTAGGAGGGGAAAACATGGGGACTTAAGGCAGGAGCAGAGAAACTAGACAAATAAAAAAGGCAGAGACTTTAAGACACAGGTGGGAACTTCAAGAAAAAATTAGATATCATAGAAATCCAACGCAAGGTGCTGCTGGCTCACTCCTTTTCAGCAGCCCACTCATGTTTTCAGAGTGTACTTTATAAGTAAAACTGTCTGTCCTCTATTTTTCTTCAAGAAACTCTCTCTCCCTTTTTCAAAGCTAAATTAGTCCCTTTTCAGAAATGTTTCATGTAAATCTAAGAACCAAGGATTCCTGCACTTCTTGGTAGGAAGGGCAGATGTTTTTTACTCTATTGACCAATTCATATGTTATTCTCTTCCAGAAACACTTTTGTAGACATACTTTGAAATAATGTTTTACCAGCTTTGTGGGCATCCCTTATTCAAGTCAAAGTAACACATAAAATTAAACATTATGTTATTACTGATCATTCTATGAGTGTTTCAAGAACTGTAACTGATGTTCTGGAAAATTTCTGGACCGCTGACATAAAGGAGAGTTGAAGAGTGCTGAGCAAAATTTCAGAAGAGATACAGATTTTTTTTTCTTCCAGGCAATAATCAGGCCCCATAGGCAGCAAGAATATAGGAGCTACTAAAATCTTCACCCCACAACTATATAACTGGCTTCTGTATACTCACTTGACATTCTGCATACTCTTACATGTTCACTTGAATTATAAAACACGGTCTACAGTCATGCTCAGTATAAAGGAAGAATCCTGACACTGATCAAAATGTGCTCAGTTGTCTCAACATATGTATTTATTTATATTTTACTTATTTTTTTTATTTTTTGAGACAAAGTCTTGCTCTGTCATCAGGCTGGAGTGCAGTGGCTATATCTTGGCTCACTGCAACCTCCACCTCCCAAGTTCAAGTGATTCTCCTGCCTCAGCCTCCTGAGTAGCTGAGACTACAGGTTCATGCCACCACACACTGTTAAGTTTTGCATTTTTAGAAGAGACAGGGTTTCACCATGTTGGCCAGGATGGGTATTAATCACTTAACCTCATTATCCACCCACTTTGGCCTCCCAAAGTGCTGGCAGGCATGAGCTCAATATATTTATTTCTATCTACTCCTTCCATCTCTCTTAGTGGTCAGGATCTACCATCATATCACTCTCTTTACAGCCCTGGGAACCTATTTTTGGGACTAATGGGAAGGGCCAAGTTGTTTCATCTCCCATTTTTTTTGCATACCTATCTTGTTATGATGTTGTCTGAAATCTCCTTTCCCCTCAGTATCTTCCCCTTTTGATTTCATGCCTTTCTTAAACTTTTTAAAAAAGAAATTAAACAAAAGCAAACCACATATTAGCTTCCTCCTGGTATTCCTGCTGTAACACTTCTAATCTGCCTTCAGGGATTATCAATTTTTCTGTCTACCAGGGGAAGATCTATTAATCATGAGCGAGAATGAAAAACACAAAAGTACATATTCAAGATTTTATCTGGCTACATGCATGTATATTATTCGGGTAAATGATACAAGTGTGAACACACATATATACATGGACACATTATATTGAATACATGCTCCAAGGAAGGCAGGGTCTAGGATTTACTTTTCCACCTTTGTGTTCTCAACACCTATAGAAGCACCTCTCACGAAAAAAGAATTCTTCAACAACAGCTTATCCCGAATGTATATCCTTAGACATTTGCTTTATATGTTCTGTGTCTGCTCTGCTGTCTCTCAAGATCCACTTGATCACTTCACCATTATTCTGTGTTATGTGGAGCTAATTCTGTGGACTACATGAAGGGGCTCTCTTGACTTCTGGTTTCCAATTTTGTTTAACGAATGGGGAGCACTGGCGAGAGATGTTACTGTAGGGATCAGAGAAATCTTCCCCTCTGCCCTCTAAAGGTTCACTGATAATAAACGGACAGTAGGCAGATTAATAGGACAAAAAGACATACAAATTTATGCAATGTGTATAAGCAAAAGGGAATCACAACAGAATGATTACTAATTAACCTACTGAGGTGCGGATGCTTATATACCCTTTACAGAGGAAAGGGGGATTGAGCGATTGTGGCAATTTTAAGAGGTAGGGGGCAATTTGTAGGGGTAATTAATAAACTCAGAGGACAGAAATTAGCTTGTAAATGATTCTCTTTGGAATTTGAACAAAGTTCTTCTGAAAGTTATTGCATTACTGTCTTCTTTGATGTGATATATACTACAACATTTCAGCAAGGGGATAGAAGGAAACTGTTCTCTTTGGCAGTCTGGACTTAAGGCAGCTAAGGAAATACTAGCATAAAATTTCACCCTCTGTTGTCGGTGGGAATGGGAAGAGGTCGAGGTGTCGTTGCAGCATGCCAAAGCACCATATTTTGGGAACCCTGTTTTCTGGGCCCCAATAGAAGAACTGGAAATATTTATTTCTACCTCCCTCTCCCTGCAGGATCATCATGGTATGGCCATGTCTCTCTGCCAAACGCTACAGCTTCTTTCTGTGAGGAGTGCATGTAATACAGCTACAGCTTCTCTTTCTGGGTCTCAATGACTGTTACCCCAGTTTGTTTCTCAAGCCAAAGGGTGGTTACAGATCCAAATAATTTAGATAATAATAGTTCTCATTAATCTTATAATATCTTCACAAATAGTTCCTTTATTAAATGCTAATTTTTAGATTTGATTATGCTGTCTGTCTTCCATCAGGACTGTGAATGACTAATACAAGTAACCTCTTCTGTTTTTCTCCAGTTTCTAAAGTCACTTTTATTTCAGTCCTCACACTCACTTAAATAAACCATTATATTTTAATAGTCCTAGTTCTTACAAAAGCAAGAGTTCTTGCTGTGATTCTCCATTTGCTACCATTCTACCATTCCAACTCTAGAAGCTTTTGCTATTTCCCCTATTCAAAACAACAATGGTGTTAGATGAAAGGGCAAATTCACAGATTACAAGTAAAGAAAGAGATTGTAAAACATGATTCACATGAACTTCTTTTCAAAGATGAATCATATCACCTTTCAGAATATTGGTAGGTGAACAAGTAGCAAAAAAATTGCCCTGAAACAACTGTGCTGTGGACCCATGTAAGTTCTTGTCATTTCCCTGGATTCTGCAGCTTTCCTTATTATGTGCTTTTCCCATTAGCAATAATAGGTTTAAATCAGAAAAAAGAATCAGCATATCTCACTTTAAAATAATATTTTTTTACTTCTAACTCAAAACAAATTTCTTTTCCTGGTGAAGAATTTCTCAGAAAGGTTTTGAGAGATCTCCTTTCCCTCAGCAAATTTCTCTTTGTTCTAACCTAATAATTGCTGTTATGTTGTCCTCCTCATTCTTCAAACTGGTGTGTTTTGAGTCCTCTTAACCAGGCATATTATTCCACAATCTTCTTTCTCTACTCCTTTTCAACTATCAATAATCCCTTCAGCCCTCCACAGCTTCAACTATTGTCCTGTTAGTCATGTTGTTTCAAATTGCTGAGCCTCCCTGGAGAAGAGGAATAGTTGGAAATATGTAACACATGATATACACTGGACTATATACACCTGATATACACCTTCCCCAACTCTCTGAGGGAACAGAGTATGGCTCTAGAGTAAATGGCTAGAAGGAGGTCACTTTTTCTTGTAGAGAAACGATCTCACAAATTAAATTCCCGTGGAAGTCGGAAGTACTGATTATTAGCCATTTTTCTCTATTATTCTAACACAATCAAAGCTCCAAAATTACTTCTAATGTATATCCCACAGAAAGACTGTAACTCATTACATCCAAAATTATATTCTGAATAGAATAATAAAAGAGAAACTATATCCAACTTAATATTGATAAAATTTGAAATACTTTTCTGAATTACTTCTTAAGTTTAAATATTAACTTATAACCTGCTTTACCTCAGTGTTCAGAGATGCTTTAGTTTTTACATTAGACCACCTGCCATTCAGAGATGACCTAAGTGGATCTTTCCAGTTGAGATTGCTGTTTTAGACACTTTGAGGGTTAAGGCATTAAAGAAAAGTTGAAAGCCAATTGCATGTGCATTTTATATTGAAGGCTGGGATCCAGAACTCACCTTGTCACTTCTGCTGCTTTGTACCATTGAAAGCAAACAACAAATCCATCCCAGACTCACAGAATCAGTGAAGGGGAACAGTCCCGCTGTGATGTGATCTCGGCTCACTGCAAGCTCTGCCCCTGGGCCCAAGCATTCTCCAGCCTCAGTCCCCCAAGTAGCTGGGATTGCAGACATGTCCCACCATGCCTGGCTTTTTTTTTTTTTTTTTTTTTTTTTTTTTTTGCATTTTTAGTAGAGATGGGGTTTCCCAACATGTTGGTCAGGTTGGTCTTGAACTCCTGACCTCAGGTGATCCACTTGCCTTGGCCTCCCAAAATGCTGGGATTACAGGAGTAAGGCACAGCACCTGACCTATTTTAAAAATTTAAGTGAAAAAATAATGTTTCATAGTTTCTGGATAGTAACATTGTCGTTCTTTCTTCGCTTGCAAAGTTTCACTTCTTTTTTTGTTTGTTTGTTTAAGGGAAGTGTTCCTTTATATTTCTTCTGCCTGAACAACTCCTCTAACCTTTCTTGAAACATAACTATACTATCTATATTATTTTATTATTCTTTATTTATGTCTTTGTCATGCTGTTATTCATCCATAATGTTTCTGGTGCATGGGACACTCTGGATTGACACTTGTTTTTTTGTTCAGTACTTTAAAAATCTTGTTTCACTATTGGTATACAATTTTTGATAAAAATAATTCTGTCATTTGAATTGTTAATGTATATAATGTGTACCTTTGTTTCTTCTATTTTGTTACTTGTAAAATTTTATTACTTTGACTTGTAGCATGCACATAATATATCTGGAAGTGGTTTTGAGTACTGATTAGTGTTCATTAATCTTGAATCTGTAAATTTATGTCTTTTACCTAATTTGGGAGGTTATTCATCTTATTTTTTAAACTTTTTTTTTTTTAATCTCAGAGGACACTTAGACCCTGTTCATTTTAATTCATTTTTCTCCCTGTTCTTCAGCTTGGGTTAGATGTATTGGTATATCATGAAGTTCACCGATTCTTTTATATTATTGTCATTTTGCTACTAAACCCATTCTGTATAAATTTTTATTTCAGATCCTGTGTTTTCCAGTTATAAAACTTCCATGTGCATCTCTATTTCTATTTCTCTGAAGAAAATGTATATTTTCCTTAATTTCAAAAATTTTTACTCTTACTTCACAGAACATGGTTAAAGCTGCTTTAAAGTTTATATCTGTTGATTCCAATACCTGGTTCATCTTGGAGCTGGCAATTGTTCATTTGGAGAGAGGCCCCAAAGAGGCATTTTAGCAAGCACCTCAGTAATTCTTCTATAAGTGATTTATAATATCTGAAGAAAATAGATGACACAGAATAGAGTGGGAGACTCAACTTACTGCTTAATTGAAATACCTCATGGTTAAGGAAAAGGAGGTTAATAAGAATATATTCTTCCCCCAAAGAGAAGAGAATTATCCTGTGCCCTCCCTGACTTGGGAAATAATTACCATGATCATTTTCATATAATGATGTTTGAAATTCTGATGCCTTACTATAGAATACATGTCTGTGCTTACACACACACACACAGAATAGTAATTGAAAAGGTGTCAACATGTTTTTTCTTATAGAGTATCTCTAATACTAAGATTGTCTAACATAAGATAATGTCAATAAAAATGAAGAAAATGTTCTGCATAACTAGAAGCATAAAACCCATGTAAGAGGATATGTTTAGATTTGCATGCACAAAGGACTAATTTTAATCCAATAGGTACCTTCTGTGGAAAACTATAAAAACAATTAGTAATGAAGAAATAAATGCTAACAGATGCACCAGAATTCTAACAGTAAATATATGAGTTTGTTTGTTTTTTTTTGGAAACAAAAATATCGCTTTGAGCAGCTCACCTCAGTAATTATAAAACTCTCATTAAAAACCTTAAATAATGTAGAAAATGTGCAGATAAATTACACTATAATTTTCTCCTATAAAATTCTAACATACAAAAATATATCAATTCTCTTCATTTATGTGAAAATATGCAAGTTAATTCCCTATTGTTTATTTATGAAGAACAATATAATTTTAATCACCTCTGCTTTTTTTTTACTGCTCATTTCTTATGGCATACCTTTATTTTCTGCTTTTATTTTTTAGAGGTATAGATATGCATCAGTGTAACTGAGAATTCATGAAATATCTCTGCCTGAATGGCCTTTCTCACCAGACATTATCTGTTTTCCTAAAGCTCCTAATCCAGGATGAATTATTCTACCACAAAGTCTGCTAATTCCCCAAGCAAAAATAGTATAGACTATCATTATTTTATCATAACTAAAAGAGTCATTCATTTTAGTCAGGCAGTAAATACTTATTTCATACTTACTTTATTGGAATATTGTGTTAAACTCCAAGAAGATAGTGGTGAAGAAAACAAGTAGTTAAATTTTTTAACACCTTAGTTTCTTCCATATACATCGAGCATATACCACTTACACACAAGATATTGTGCTATGTATATGTGTGCATGCATATATACACAGATTTCGATTTATATATTTTTATTTGAAAAAACAGATAAAGCTTAATACCATATGGTTGCTAAGACAGGGATTATTATTCTTGAACAAAAATTTCTATTATATACTCTGTCATTTTATGTAAGACTGAGAAACACCTACTATGAATTAGTCAATCCATAAAAGGAAATTATAAATATGTTTAGATATGATTAAAACATTGTAAAATGAAGGAAGTTAAATACAGACAGAAACCATGCTGGCGAGAAGAAAGAAAGAAGCAAAAAGAGTGGCAACAGCACTGAAAGGAGTGAAGTTTATAACAATTGCCTGCATCCCCATGGAAAGTGAGAGACTCGCCCTCTCATGCAAACACATGTCTTCTCTAACACCAGAGCATGGAAGTGAGATTACAAGCTGTTTTTGCAGAAGTCATGCCAAACCAGGTTTCAGAGATGCAGACGAGAAAAAGATGCACACAAAAATTATACAAATTCACAATTTTTGCAGGAAGCAATTTTCTCTGTCCTGACCACAAAGAAGAAGGACCTTTCAGGATGAAAAACCTAGAAGACTATAACATTCCTATCCCATCTCACAACCCCCTACAAATGGGCCAAAATTCCAACGTTTTAATTCAGTACAAATAAAAATAAACTGGCCCAGAAGGTATGTTAATGCAATCAAAGATGTGGAAAAAGTACAAAAAACTTACTCAAGAGAGACGTTTTTCCATAAAGTTTCCATCGGAATAAAGTTATGGTCAGCATGTTGCCGCGAAGAAAGAAAACAAAACTATAATAAAGTGGTGACCTCAATGAAAGGAGAATACAATGCCAAAAAAAATAATAACTATGTATGGGCAAAGTAGCAAAACAAGAGAATTTGAAAAATATGAGCTGAAGCTTTAGCTACTGGCTAAAGCACTGTGAAGCATTCCTTAGACCTTTTCTTTAAGGACAACTTCCTAGAGGCCTTCTGAAGGCATTCTATCCCTGAACTACTTGTCCTGAAGTTAGAGAGAAAAATTGATCTGTTAGTTTCTCTATCCTATTAGCCAAACTTTGCCCCGTAGGGCTTCAACTCTCTTAAGCATCTGAATTACATCATGAGGCAACCCAAACAGCTGCTATGGAAGCCAGCGTCAAAAATACCCATTATGGCATCCCTGGCCTGTAGAGATCAATGAACTCCCTATTTGCACACAAGTCACCTGCAGGCTTATGGGCCTGGCATGGTAGCCGTGGGTAACAAGCACTCTCTGCTGTTCTCATACCTCAGTAGCATCTGTGAAACCCCAAAACTCAAGGTGAGAGGGAAATAAAACAGGCACAAGCTACATACCTTTAGGTATTTTTCTGGGTATGTTCCTCGCATATGACTGAGAGGGCTTAAGAGCAACCACTGCTGCAACACTCTTGGGCTTTACAGGCTGAGCAACAACCTAACTTTGTATATGTTAAATGTTCTTGCTAGGGGTATTGTAGCCTGAAAGCAAACAAGTTCACAAATCCAGAAACATTTATCAACTGAGTCCAGGGCAGTGTAACACAACAGGATGCAGGTATACTACGGAATAAAAACATAAACACAATACATCTAGAAACAAATTTGAATGCAAGGGAGAAAGAATGTGGTAAGCAGGATATGTTTGCTGATAACGTCACTTATGATGGAAGGCAAGGAATATCTCTTAGGGTTGTCCAACTGAGTAATGCATATAATCATATTTCATAGCATAAATTTAAATGCTAAGAAAGATCATGACGTAATCGAAATTTGAATCCTAGGGAAGAGAGATGAGGAGAATGAATAATTACTTATCATATGTCAATAAAAATGAATGAAACTTGCTTAAAAGGAATATAACAACATGACCAAGATCAAAAAATATTAAGTAGCAAGAACAGGAAAATAAATTCAGGTCTTCTGATTCTTGTCAAGTGCTGAAATAGTGTCCAGTATAGTGCTATTCTAACATGCATGGAAAGCAGATGGCAGTGCTTGAAAAACTTTAAGCTTAGATAACAGGATGCAAAAACTTGTGTATGCACGAATGTGTGTGTGAACTCACATACATGTGTGCAAACACACACGCATACACCATAAAATGAGTCAATACTCATTACAAGATATCATGCACATATTTTTTGTTATTTTTAAAATGCTCTAAATTCAGAGAAAGTAAAAAGCTTATCTCCCATTTTTGCTTTGTTTTGTTTTCATTTTGGCTTTTGACATTTTAAAATAAACTTTTCCTCAAATGCTTAGGAAAGTTATGGCAAATGATTGCCTTACACACATAAAAAATTTAAGGAGAGACTCTTCTATCACAGATGGGATTATATATTGGGTAAATGGCATCCTATCTGGACCACAGTATATTGCATTACTTAAGACACCAGAATTTACAAGATTGCTGTTGATCTTATGCCTAATGTCCTTCAGACAAGTGAACTGGATCAAAAAATAGTTTTATCTGAATTGCAAAATGCATTTTGAGGCATAATTCTGGAATGTAAAACAAACCTGCTAAAAACATGCAATTTGATTTTTCAATCTTACTTCTAAGCTTTTGACAATGTATTATTTTTACTTTGTGTTGCAGTCAAAATTGGAAATCTTATAGTCACTTTTTCTTTCCTTTTTTTTTTTACTGTAAATCTTGTCTGGTCACTTTATAGCTTGAAATATTTTTTGAATACTTTCAGGCTGAAATGCTGAACAAGGAAGCAGTGAACACAACAAAAGTAATAATCTTACAAATATACTGAAGAGTTAGAAACAAATGCCTGAGAAATCAAGTGACAAGTCTCCTTTATTTTTCACTATTTACTCAGTCCCAGCAAAGACGAGCCTGACAGATATTCTGCATCTGAGAAGTGTCAGCGGGTTGTCAAGCCAAATCCTGTCTTGAAGTTTTGTGGCTATTTGCAATACAGGCTTGTTCCAAGGGTCACAGAGGCTGAGCTTAGCTTTTCATTTGATGCCAGCCTATATCAATAAATTTTAGAAGAGTGCACTGCACCCAGAAACCTTTGTAAGCTGTTGTGCAACAGAAACTACCTGCCTAAATCAGAAGAATGGCGGCATCAACAGAAACCATTTTAAATGTGGCACAGCTAGACCTCAAGGGTGAGAAACAGCTAGGCTGTTAGGGCTGGAATTTTTCCCCTTAAAAGCAGAATCCCAGTGAATATTAATCTTCTGGCCATAGCTTGATTGTCAGAACCAGAAAAGCAAGGTTGATAGGCTGATGCGTCCACAGAAAATAATAACAAAGTGTGACTAAGCAGAGAGTAACCTAGTAGTCTTTAGTTCAGATAATGCAGGTTCAGCGACAGTCTGAAATGAGTGTGCTTTTCTAAGGCTCTGGGCAGTGAATCCAAAAACCGGCTGTCTCTGCCACTTGGCTGGTATCTGGAATAATTTAGGGCAAAGAGGGTTTCAAAAAAACACTGCCTGAAAGAGTTGAGAGAAGAGTAGCTCCTATCTGTTGTCAGAGAGCAGCCAGCTTCCAAAGATCTCAGATGTCAACAGGCTTTGCAGTAGTTTGTTGATTATGACTGTCTTGTTAGGTGATGTTGTAGAGGCATACAGCTTTCAAATGGCTATGCTTATGTGATTTCTCAGACATCGCAGCACGATTTGTTCCTTTACTTTTATACTCGGCAAGCAGAAGACTAGCAAGGCAGAAATCATTCATCAGTATCTCCAGAACCAGAAGTTCAAGCCTGGCATTGCTACTTTGTGGCAATTTGACTTACTCTAATTTCTATACTTTTCATGTGTTAGTTGATTTTGCAAGCTGGAGTATGTGTATGAATGAAAGACAAGCACCTGTAGACACAGAATACAGTTATTCTAGTTGAAGAGCATGGAGCAGGCCAGATTGCCTTTATAGGATGATTATTTTTTGCCTTTGAGATTCAGGGTTATTTACAGCTCCAGTTGGTGAATACTGTCAGCATCTCTGGTTATATGCATTGCTTTAGCCCTGTACCATGTGTGTCCTGATACTAGATGATGTAATTGTTTCTGTGCTGGTTGTATACCTTAAACATATGTACTCAGTACCAAATGCAAATAATGTTGGCAGTTTGAAGAAAAGGAGTAGAAACCAACATTAGAGCCCCATGAAATTAACAAGAATTAAAGTTGATACTACAAAGCTGTAATGGGCTTATATGTGATGAATGAAATATCATCTCATCATATAACGTCTGACACAGAGCGTAGAGCCGAAGTCTCTATTTGAACTTACGGTGAGATGGTACTTCAATAAATCACTCTTTTAGCACTCTCTTTACCACTTTCTATGTGGCTTTAGACAACTCTCACCTCTTTAAACATCAGAGAATTAATGTATAAAAAGAATTCACGGAAATCACACCTAATTCAGGGAGATTTTTTTGAAGATTAAAGAAGACAATGTTTACCATAATGCCTAATAGCACAAGTTCCTCATAGTAAGTGAAATGTTAGTTATAATTATGACTACCATATTGTCATTTTGAATAAGGCTTTTTCTTGGGAAATTACTTTCAAATGTATAACTCTGTTATGGGGCTGGCTATCCAAATAGAAAAACAGATCTAATCATAAGGCAGGGGAATAGAGTGTATTCTTAGCACAGTAGAAACAAGAGGACCTCCCTTACATGCACAATATAGAAGGATTTATGAAGAAAGCACTGAAAAATGAAAGTGATGAATGAGGAGGACAAAACAAATTCATCCTCTATGTTGTTCACGGGTTGTTCATAGTTTGGTCCTCCCCTCATGAGTTGAATGCATGAAATAAATAAATCCAATGCAGGTAAGACAACCATTTCATGATCATAACCTAGAGTCTCTTGTCCTGTCATCTGCTCATTAATACATTCCGTGATAACAGGGTTTCTCAAAAATAAATCTCTCAGTTGTTATTGCTTTGACAGAAAATGCAAGGACATTTTGTATATTACTTCCAAATCCCCTGACTGAATCTGAGATTTCTGTCTCTCAGCCCACAGCCCTATAGGCCACAGTTTCCCCTTTGTTTAAAGTAAAAAAAAAAAAAAATCACATCTTCTACTCCTATTGAGAGGCCCAGATGAGAACAGATCAATGATGACACTTTGTGAATCATAAAACGCTGAAGTTTCACTTCTAGGGAATCCGACAGTCATCAGCCTACTGCCCTCTCCTACAGTACAAAGTTTTAGTGCTGTGATAAAATCACCATGGACCTTAGCAACTGGCAGATCTGAGTACAGATTTGGACTCTAACACTTATAGGATCTTGAACAAATTACTTAAGATCTCTTTAAATTATGACTGCATAATATTTAAAATGAGGAGAGAGAGAGAGAGAGGGAGAGATTATCTAGAGCTTAATTCATTCCACTAGTGTTTTTTTCTCCTAACCAAAAATAATAACTGTATGAGAGAAACCGAGGGGGTGTGTGTATGTACGTGTGTGTGTGTGTGTGCGTGCATGCCTGCTCACATGAATAATATATATCATATATGTTTTGGTGGCAGGGATGACAGGAATCTAAATAATTAATCAGGGGCCAAAAGAGCTGTTACAGTTGTTTTTGAGCTTTTCTCAGCAGGTAGCATACATTTCCGAAACTGTAGATTTAATTAAAAGAATTTCATGGAGGCAGGGAGAATAAAAGGAGAAAATGTAGTTTTGGTTATTTTGAAATGGCTGTCTCACAATTGCCACAAGAATTATCAGATTTAAGAGCTAGGTTTTTCTAGCATGGATAAAGAGGACCTCTGCTCTTTACTGAAAACAGACTAGAGGGCGGCTCCCCAATGAGGATGGTGAGAAAGGCCTTCCAGTGATGATAGCAATGGCTGGACAGAGCAAACTGATAGCAGGCTGGTCAGGGGGACTACGGCCAAGCGCTCTCGGATACTCCTCCTCGCCCGCCCCCCACATCCTGTAAGTCCCAAATGGGTTTGGACCTTATAGCTATGTACCTAAAGATTTCCAGTCACTTCAAAGTTTCCAGAACATCTTTGGCCTCTCTTTAAACTATCAATATAACAGAAAAATTATTCCTCAATGCAAAACACAACACTGGAGAGATAATGGAGGCTATAAATCTTACAATGTGTAATATCTTCTCCAAATATGTTGGAGAAAAAGGAGTAGTACAACTTCAAAAGCCACAGTAAAAATGTTTTATGTCATTCGTAAGAGGAAACCAAATGTTAATATAATTCAGCTCTCAGCAAATGCATACATGTTTTAGAGCTAACTAACATGAGTTAGCATATTTAAGAATGTATACAGTATGAATTTTGGATAGGAAAGACACAATGAGAAAAATAAGTCAACAAGCACTGAAGGACTGATTTCATCTTTTTAATTATAAAAAAATAGCTAATTATATGATAAATTGAGATAAAATACCAGTTTGAGGCAAAGGCACTGAGGTTAAAACTAAAGAAGGAACCAAAAGGAAACAAGGAATCCAGCTCTCAATATTATATTTAGCCGTGTACTGATCGACTTACAGTTGACATTTAAACAATGCAGAGGTTAGGGGCATGGAACCTCCTTCCACAACCCTGAAGTAAAAAAGCTACATGTAACTTTTTACCCCCCAAAAGTTGCTATCAAGGGGAGTAAAAACTTAACTAGTTATAGACTACTGTTGACAGAAAGCTTTACTAATAATATAACCAGGTAATAAACACATATTTGGGTAATGTGTATTATATGCTTTATTTATTTATTTATTTATTTATTTATTTATTTATTTATTTATTTAATTTATTTTTTGAGATGGAGTCTCGCTCTGTAGCCCAGGCTGGAGTGCAGTGGCATGATCTTGGCTCAATGCAACCTCCACCTCCCTAATCCCAGTTCAAGCAGTTCTTCTGCCTTAGCCTTCCAAGTAGCTGGGATTACAGGCATGCACTACCATGCCCAGCTAACTTTTGTACATTTAGTAGAGACAGAGTTTCACCATGTTGGTCAGGCTGGTCTTGAACCCCTGACCTCGTGATCCACCTGTCTCATCCTCCCAAAGTGCTTGGATTACAGGTGTGAGCCACCGCACTTGGCCTATATACTGTATTCTTAAAATCAGCTAGAGATAATAAAATGTTATTAAGAAAATCATAAGGAAGACAAAATACATTTACATTGCTGTACTGTATTTAAGCATACAATAAGTTTATATCGTTTGTTTTCAAGATGAATCATCAGTTGGAAATAGCAGGCAATGGCATCTGAAGACTTCAATCTATGATCTCTATCAAACAATTCCACTTTTATTATAATATCATGACTTTTATCTGCTTCTTGGGAGCATTTTCAGCACCACCAGTGGTACTTTGGATGGGTTCCATTGGTGTTATTTAAGAGTTTTGGGATTGCACTAAACACAATGAAAAAATATGTGTTTTGTGCAAGAGATTACTTTTATTACAGCACAATTTCTTGGTGATGACTGCTCATGTGTTGCTTATTGCCTCATGGTGTTTTCAGTGGATACTCACAACACTTGCACTCACTGCAATAGCAACAGGAAATGGCTATAAAATTATTACAGTAGTACAGCATATACTACAGCTAATTTCATGCAGTAAAATTCATTTAAAAGTGAATTTTTACATTTGTTCATATTGTTCTATATGCAAATCATGCCATATAGAGTCTAAGTATATATAAAATATAAATTTTGATAAATTTTTACTGTCTAGAATAATGTGTGTATATTTTACAGAAATAAATGATAAACTAGTATACATATATATTATATATATTCATAGCATACCTTATTTTCTTAAATTTCTAGGTTACATAGTTCATCTTTGAGTTTTTTCAAGTTATCACAAATCTCCAGAAAAAGTCCAGTGTATTTACTGAAAAAAATCCTCATATGGATGGACCTGCACAATTCAAACCCATGTTGTTCAAAGGTCAACTGCATTTTGTCTGTGAGTTTTATTATTACATTTGTAAATGAGCTTGTAAGTTATATCATTGAAGCTGCTTCAGTATTATTCATGGGCGATGTTTTCCTAGGCCACAACACAAACAACACATCCAACAAATTCAACAAGCCATTTTTTTAAAAACATAAAAAGCACAAATGATTATCAAGCCTTGCCTTTACTAATCAAGTTAAATATATATTTTAGAAAATAATAAAGTCTCTTTTCCATTTATTTATAAATATATTAATAGTCTGCAGTCGCTGTTTCTATCTTTAGGTTCCCTCTGATGTAAAAATAGGAAGGGATTGCCATTAGACTATAAACTTAGGCAAAAAGGTGGAAATAAAAGGAGCGTTAATGGGGTGATGGGACGAGACCCTAGACTGATTTGGTAACATTTCTTAAAAATAGGGAGAAGTCAACACTGTGGGCAGATATTTATCACTGTAAATAAGTACCTCAGGCTTTAAAGTTAAAAAATATTGCTGTACTGCATGATTTTCCTAAACTCAGTAACACTGGGCAAAATAATAGCCCTAGTGAGACAACGAGAACATAAAAAAATGTCTCTAGATGTATTTTCAATTTGTTATTCTCCAAACACTTCCTTATAACTGGGCCAGCTTTTAAGTTCAAAGGGAGCACATTCTGAACAAAATGAATATACGATGAGAGAACCACCATATGCCTGGAAAATTCATCTAAGCTGTAATTTTAAGCAAAATTAATAAATCAGTGATTTTGACATTTTGTTGTCCAATGGGAAGAGAAAATTAACACAACAAACAGATAAAGAGTAAAAATTCATATTACAAAAACATAAGGAAATTGAAATGGAAAAGCTTTGGAATTACAACTTTAACATTTTCTTAAACTTGTCCTGTGATTTGTTTGAATTTATCTATCATTTAGAAAACACTTAAGAAATTCAAATTTCAATAGTTAATAACTGAATAAAAATACAAAATAATTAATTACAGTTGTGATATCCTAATGCATATTAAGAAAAAAATGACTCAAATATTTATCTTCATATATATGAGTTATTTGACTAACAGATTATATATCCATAATTTTAAGTAGGAAAGAAAATTATATAATTAATGAATCAAATCAAATATGTGATTGTATTCTCACACAAAATATTTTGATAATTTCAGTAAATTCCTACCAACAAAAAACATTTTTGTCAGATGAATATATTAATATTAATTTTAAAAACAAGTTTATATATCTCATTGGTATATTTTTTATATCTCATTGATAATTCTGGACTTATTTAAAATAGAACATCTCACTTCAAGTAAATAATTTGTCTTGAAAAAGCAACTTGAGTTGGGTTGCTAATTAGTATTTTTGTTTTGCTGAAAAAAAACATTAGATTTGAAATAAAGAAACTTGGATATTGAGTTCTACCATCAATTGTCTGAGTGATAAGACCAAGTTGTTAGAATTTTTAATGTCTTCACAAAATAAGAATTATCTAGGCAGAGCAGTTCCAAAGGAATCTTTCTCTTAAAAAGGAACAGACTTTTGTCATGTCTAAATCAGAGACTGATTCAGATTGATGACATTAGTTTCATATTACTGCTACAGATACACTACTTAGTATTAATTTTAATCAAATAAGAGCACTGAAAGGCATGTAATACTCACTATATGTCAGAAGTTTGTTAAGCAATATTTACATATGCATTATTTGTTAGATTACTTACTTTTTGATAAAATATATTTGAAATATAGAAGTCCTAAGCTTAGTCCTTCCATGGATATTTGTTATTTGTATCCTGTGTACTAGGCATAATGCTAAGCTCCAGAGATGTGCAGAATGACCAGACATTAAAAATTTCAAAATTTGCTTGAATTCTTAAATGAAATGAAGTGTTGGTATTAAGAAAGAAAATAGATTACGGTGAAGTACAAGTTTCTTCTCTTGTGTCATATATAGTAAATTCTCTCAGAGTGCAGCTGTGTTGTTTGCTGATTGGAAAGGAATGAACAATTGGGAAATAAATCATCTTTTTGGCATTGCCCTTTTATCTTTATGCTGTTTAAAGTACCTCATTCCAGGCAACACTTATAAAACAACAAATGCCACTTGGCATTTTGCCATAAAATATGAGATCTGATTTCAGTTCTTAGTATAGAATATGAGTTTATAATCTCAGGAGGTAAAATTAATTATCACTATATTTGCAATAATTTTAAATTGCCATATCAAAAAGAGCATATGACATTCAACTGATCTCATTTATTATTGTTTAGACTTCTAGCATCACTATGGCTAATGGTCTTTCAGTATCTTGTTAGTAACACTCTTTTAAAAATAACTGTAATTCAAAGAGAGAGGAAATGAATCTGTTTGGGGACTAAAGCTAAAAATCTTGTAAATCAGCTTTTAGATGAATCACATTTTTTATTCCATCATTCACTTTAAATCAGTTGAAATATTAAGAATAAGAGGAATTTGTTCTCATAGTGTAAGTACTGTCATGTATAATCCCAAAGGCCAAGTTTTAAAATGCTGTTGGCTATGAAGCATTTTACAGTGAATAAATATCTTTAATAATAAGTAATATAAATCATGTCAGATACTGCACTAAGCCATTTGCATGTTTTTACTGATTTAATAATCTTTTGAGGACCTACTATGTGTTATGCCTGCGCAAGATAGTAAATAAGAATAATGATGAGAACAAAGATAGAAGATTTCTGTCACTCACAGCTTATGGGAAAACATAGAAATCATAAATAAATATAATATAATAACTGCTATAAAAATCAACATATGCTACTCTGAGAAAGCATACCCTCATATTAACATTTCATTTATATAAATGAGAAGTGGTATTACATTTTCCAGATAAAAAGGCAAATTTATTTAACCCCTATAATGTAAATTATCAAAAATTGGCAAATCCAAGATTCAAAGAGAAGTTATATTTAATGCCAAAACTAGAGCTTATACGCTGTAAATCATAACGGCTTTTAGATTTTCCACAGCTGTGAAAAACAATATTATGTTTGTTCATTCACTTCAGACGCAGGCTCAGATGCATGAATGACATTTAACTAAAATAGCTTAAGATAAAGGTTTGAATCTCAAAGAGTACTTTATTTTTTCTTTGAGAAGGAGTTTTGCTCATGTTGCCTATGTTGCAGTACAATGGTGCGATCTCGGCTCATTGCAACCTCTGCCTCCCGAGTGCAAGTGATTCTCTTGCTTCAGCCTCCAGAGTAGCTGGGATTACAGGCATACACCACCACGCCCAGCTAATTGTTGTATTTTTAGTAGTAAGGAAAAACTAGATAAAACCATGTTGGTCAGGCTGGTCTAGAACTCCTGATCTCAGATGATCCACCCGCCTTGGCCTCCCAAAGTGCTGAGATTACAAGCATGAGCCACCATGTCAGCCCAGAGTACATTTTTAAAAATAATCAAAGAAATATATATTTGCAGTACTTAGATGGTTTTACAATTAGCTATACAAATAAGTTACTCAAACGTTTTCGAATAAATCAAGTGAAGGTGTCAGACTATTCCAAAATGCTATCAATAGTAAATACGAATTTATTTTTATCATTTTAGCCAAGGTACATATCTATAATTCTAAGAGACTATTTACATTCAGTCCTTTAGTGTAATGCCATCAAACTGACACCTAAAAGTATTAAAAAAAATATGTTTTTCTATTTTCTGCTACTATATCACAAAAATAAAATTGGACCCTTTTTCCCAACCAATTTTCAGAGACTGAATGACAAGAAATATGTAAGGCTATGTGGCACACATGAAATTCACTGTTGGATAGAGGAGTGATTTCAGAATAATTTACACCAAAGTCCCACAAGGTTGATGTTCTGAATTGCTAGGGTTGATTTGCAAATCGAAGCTTCTTATACATGCAACTCAAAGTAGCATATTTCAGGAGAAGTAGCATCAGGAACTTAATTCTCACAAGCACACTAACTAAGCTTACTTGCTTGCACATGTGAGGATACTGACATACATACAGTGCCATAGTGTAAAGGTATCCATGTTTTCTTCTCTATACTAAACTGTCACAAATTTCATGCTTTATCTATAAAGTGGAAATAATAATTTCTCCTGAAGTGAGGTTACAAAAGCAATATTAAGGCAAGGGAAACAAATATTACATTTTACAGTGAATTTTCTTGTAACAGTTATTTTAAGTCGGGCTGAAGGGAACTCCGTTTATTGAGATCTTTTTGTGTAAGAAAAACTGAATATCTTCATTAAGTCTGAATAACCATGTAATTTAGATATAATTTTCATGGATCCAATGGGATTTTCTTAGTTTTATTTTTAAAATTAATTGATTCTTTCAGTTGGCAAAAAACTGTGCATGTTTGTTATGTGTGTCATGATATTTTCAGATATATACACATTGTGGAATAGCTAAACCAAGATTATTAACATGTATATTACCTCACAGACTTACCTTTTGGGGGGTGAGAACACTTAAATTTACTCTGAGTAATTTTCAAAAATACAACACTTTGTTAATTATCATAGTGACCATGTTGTACAATAGACTTTAATATTTGCTGAAGAGCAAATATCAGTCTTTATGAAACTATCCCAAAATAATTGAGGAGAGACTCCTCCCTAACTCATGCTGTAAAGCCAGCATCAACCTGATATCAAAAGCTGGAAAATAAATAACTAAACAAGAAAATTATAGGCCAATATCTCGGTCGAACACAGACACAAAAATCCTCAGCAAAATACTAGCAAGCTGAATAAAGCGGCACATCAAAAAGGTCATTCACCATGATCAAGTAGGCTTTATTCCTGAGATGCAAGTTTAGTTCAACAGAAGCAAATCAATAAATGTGATTCACCAGATAAACAGAATTAAAAATAAAAAATATATGATCATCTCAATATATATAGAAAAAGATTTTGATAAAATCCAGCATCTCTTCATAAGACAAAGCCTCAACAAGGTAGGAATTAAAAATCGTACCTCAAATAGTAAGAGCCACCCATGACAAAATCATACCCAACATCATGCTGAACAGCCAAAAGCTGGAAGCATTCCTGTTGAGAACCCGAACTAGAAAAGAATGCCCTATCCACCAACTTTTCACTGGATTTTATTACCTCTCAGTATATTCAGCATAATCCTGAAGGTGTTAGCCAGAGCAATCAGGAAAGAGAAAAAAATAAAAGGCATCCAAATAGGGAAATAAGACAAACTCTCTTTGCTGAAAGTATGATTCTTTACTTAGAATATCCTAAAGACTCTGCCAAAAGGCTCCTAGTATTGATAAATAAATTCAGTTAACTTCTAAGATATAAAATCAATATATACACATCTGTAGCATTTCTGATACCCATAATGTTAAATATTTAAATGTTAAATAATGAACACCAATAATGTTCAAGCAGAGGGCCAAATAAAAAATGTAATTCCAAATACAACAGACAAACACACACACAAATACACACACACACACAAACACAAAACCTATGGATACATCTACCTGAAGAGGTCAAAGACATCTACAAAGGGAACTGCAAAAACACTACTAAATGAAATCATAGATGACATAAACAAATGGAAAAACATTACATGCTCATGAATTGGAAGAATCATTATTTTTAAAATGGCCATACTGCACAAAGCAATCTACAGACTCAATGCTATTCCTATCAAACTACGAATGCTATTTTTCACATAATTAGAAAAACTTTTCTATAATTCCTATGGAACTAAAAACCACTCTTGAAAGCCAAAGCAATCCTAATCAAAACAAAACAAAACAAAAAATAAACAATTAAACAAAGCAGCATCACATTACCCACTCTACATCTTTTCATTGGAGAATTTAATCAATTTATAAAAGGTAATTATGGATAGATAAGGACATATTACTGTCACTTTGTTAATGATTTTCTGGTTGTTTTGTAAATCCTTTGCCCCTTTCTACTGTCCTTCCTGGCCCATGGCTGGGGGCCGTCTGGAGCTCAGGGCCACTAGGGTTAGACTGGCTCTGTGCTAGGCTTAGAGAAGTCTGTGAGAACTGGCCTGCAAGAAGTGGGACCAGATCCCTAGGCAGCTGAGATGGACTCACTGTTGTGGTGGGTCCAAAGCCAATGCAGTCCAGCATAAGTCACCAGGGTCAGCATAACATCATGGCAGCCCCAGGGACCTAGTTCACTGAATAGCCCTGGAAACTCGGGCTGCAGGTTCCAGCATGAGGCTGAGTCAGATCTGGAAGCTCAGTCTGTGGGTACCAGCCTAAAGTCTGGGGTTTTGTGAGACTTTTCAGTGGTGAGTTTCAGTGGCCTGGACCTTGTGTTGGGGTACAAGGCAAAATCTGATGCTCGCTTCCCTCTCCTTTTCTCAAAGTAGAAGGTAGCTCTCTCTATGTTGCCCTGCCCTGAGTTAGGTGAGGGGTGACACTGGTAATGTAAAATGGTTCTTCTTACCCTCTTCAATGTGTTTCATTTTTTTAAATTTTTGTGGCACCCTTTAATTTGGTAACCATTCACTGGATTTCTTTACCTCTCATCAAGATATTTTCATTCAAGAATAATTGTTCAAATTGAGGTTTCTGTGCACAAACATGAGGGAGTCCTATTTCACTACCTGCCATGGATATCCTCAACAGTAACACAGTTATTTTAGTTAAATAATGTAGACATTGCTCTACTAACTATGACATTAAATAAAATGGAGAGTTTGTGGAAAGTGTGATTATTATCCCTCTTTACAGTGCTTAGACAAATGTCTAAGAAAATTTTCAGCTGATATTAAAAACATTATTTCTGATGGTGTGATTTTGGACATATTACAATTTTATTACATTTTATAATCCTAATATTTATAAAAAGAATATATTTTAAAATAAAATAAAGCCATATTTGGAAGAGGAAAGAATAAAAGTAGCAAGGAACATGGATGGAAACATTCATTGGGAAAGCATAGAACATATTTTCGGAAAATGTAGTATTTGTTGTTTGATAAACTGAAGAAAAGTTTCCATACCAAGCTGAAATGTTTAAACAAAGATCAATTAAACAAAAAGATATCATTGGAAGTTTTTACATATAGCAATAGAGTAAAGTATGTTCTTCAAGAGAATTCATATGCCCGGCATGGTCAGAGGGAAGATTTCAGGTAAAGACTGCCACCTCTCAAAGCCTGCCAGTTCCTTACTGTGGTCTTATAACACTGCCTTAAACAACTTCCTCTTCATGACCACCTCTCTGTGGGTCAGCTAGATAAAACCTACTTCAGCAGCCTCACTGATCCCCTCATGGACTCTGCAGATATTTTCATAGTAAACATCTTTCAGTCACAGCATAACCTTCTGGAACTTGTGCTTCCTTGCTTCAAACCCACTCATTAAAACTTGCTTCAGGAACGCTGTTTGGATAATGTCTTATGACATGAATCGTTCTTCTTCTCTTTCCAGGTGCTCACCCACCTCCATTATGGCCTTCATGCATGTCGGGTACCCTCAGGGCCTGTAAGTAATAACACTGTAATTTCCAACTTGTGTTTCTCTTAATCATTAAAAAGATACTCACCATCTTAAAGATCCAAATTAATACAAAGTGCCAGCAAAAAAGAATCTATATGGAGTTCCACCACAAGGTGACCGCTGTGGGTTGACAAATATGCAGTCACAGATTATATTGCCGTATCAGTGGACAGGGAAATTCAGAGGGCTTTGAAAGAACTTATTAGTTGGCCAGGCACAGTGACTCAAGCCTGTATTCACAGCACTTTGGGAGGCCGACAAGTGGATCACCTGAGGTCAGGAGTTGGAGACCAGGCTGACCAACATGGAGAAACACCGTTTCTACTAAAAATACAAAACTAGCTGGTTGTGGTGGTGCATGCCTGTATTCCCAGCTACTCGGGAGACTGAGGCAGGAAAATTGCCTAAACCCGGGAAGGGGATATTGCGGTGAGCTGAGATCATGCCAGCCTGGGCAAGAAGAGTAAAACTCCATCTCAAAAAAAAAGAAAGAACCTACTAGTACTAAGAAAAGCAAACACTAGAACATCTGCTTTGAAAAAGAGCTTTCACCAGCTTAATACTAAATCACGGTTATCAGCTAAGTACAGAAATGTTTGCCCTTATTCTTAACTGTGCACTAAACAGAAGCCGAGGGCAAGGGGCTAAAAAGAGGAATTAAAAGAAACAAGAACCTCCAAAACAGCCTACAACATCCTCTGTCACTGCTTGTTCTGATGAAAGCAGATCAACCTCGAGCTGGGGGTTCTAGGAGATGACTGGAAACCAATGTGAGAATAAGACTTGTCTTAAATTTTAATTTCAGAAACTGAAGTTATTTTAATGTTTGCAAATGAACAGAATATTCTGAGATCTACCCAAGACGTCAATAAGTATATGAGGAATTAGTTTCTGATAAACTATGTTGGAAAGAAGTGGCCAGAAAAATATAAAGTAATTCCTTGGTCATAGCTATCCTACTCAGCATGGTTAGCAGCCATAGAATGGGAAATGTGGTGAGCTATGAAAAATAACTTATCAGAACAATTCATCCATGATTTTGAAAGTTTGTTCTTCTACAAATTGACTTTTCATATTGTCAAAAAAAGAGAAACATCTATTCTTATTTGATACTACCTAAAAAAATGTTTTATTTAAAACCTTAAATCTCAAATGTTAGAACATCATAGAGTTCATAAAGTCTTATTTTAAATAATCATATAGGAACCAAATGTAAAGTCCAAACCTAACATAATTAGACAACTTTTCAGTTACATAACATCGTTAGGCCAATGGGGCTTTTCCCACAGGAATTTAAAAATAAAAAGTGTGTTTCTATGTGAGTAGACGAGAATAAGGAAGAATGTCTCAGAGGTGGCTTAGATAGGACTCATATAAACACACCAAAGAATAAAAACCAGTCTCTTTCTAGGCCTAATTAGTAGCTGAAATTACTGAATCTTGAGGGGGCTTAGAAAACCTGTGGCCAGTCCAGATATCAGTGTCCATGTATCTACAGAGGCAACTAATAGAAATTGTCAAGATGGGAGGGACTTTATGTCACTGGTGGTAGCTATTTACATCTGGTGAAAGAACACCATCAAAGTGATGTGCAATATTTATTAGGGCAGGATCCAGCTTTAGAAGAAGAAAGAAGCTGCATGGGAATGATCTTAGCAATAAGCTTAGCTGTTTGGAAAGAACCTCTGCTTGATAAACAGAAACCAAGGTCCAAGGATGAACAAATTATTCCAGAAAATAAGAGGTAAAACTAGGAACAGGAAGAACAGTCTGCTTATAAGTATCTCAAATATGTATTTTAAACATTTAATTGAAGGGTAATACAAAATAAAAGTGCAAATACTGTCTCATTTTGATAACTTTACACAAATTCAACACACCTACAGAATCAGGACCCAAAACAAGAAACAGAGTATTATTGGGGCTCTAGATGTCACTTTAATGATGCCTTCCATATACTACCATCTCCTTAAGGTCCCTTTTATCCCACCCCCTAAAAGCATTAGTTTTATCTGAATATTTTTATATTTTTATAAATTATACAGTATGTGTACTTTTGCATTTGGCTTTTCTAACTCAGAAGTATTTTGTAATATTCATGAATATTTTTGTGTGTAGTTGTAGCTCATTAATTCTCATTGCTGAATAATACTCCATGTGTCAATATACTATGATTTATTTATTTACTTTTTCTTAATGGTCATGTGGGCAATTTCAAGTGGGAAACAATTATGAAGAGTGGCACTATAAACATTCTAACTCATGTCTTTTGTTAAGCATATATACATTTTTCTGTGAGTTTTCTTCTAGATACAGAATTGCTACATCATAACATGCAATTCGGCCTTAGTAAATGCTGATTAACTGCTTTCCCAAGGCACTGTAATAATTAATACACCCACAGCAATGTAGAAAAATTTTATTTGGCTACACATCTTCATCATACTTGATATTTTCTATTTTTTCATCTAAGCCATTTTAGTGGCTTCACCTTAGAAGTTTTGATTTGTATTTCTTAATGACTAAGGAATTTGAACACCTTTTTATATGTTTTGGTCATTTGGTTATTTTCTTTATGGTGTCTTTACATTTTCTTCCAATTTTGCTATTAGATTGTTAGATTTTTTTTATTTGTTAGGCATTCCTCATATATTCCAGATTATAAGTCCTTCATTCATATTTTTCCCCCACTCTGTGTGTTATTTTTACACACTGTTAATGGTGGTTTTTATTACAGAAGTTAATTTTAATATAAACCAATTTATCTTAAGATTTATGGTTAGTTATGCTTGTATCTACTGTAAGAAATCTTTGCCTGCTCCACAGTCACTAAGATGTTCTGTAAGTTGACCTCTAAAATGTGTACTACTGTACCCCAGACATGTTTAAACATCACATAAGTTTATCCAGGGCACTAAGGCAAAGGGTTCTGTCTAAACCCCAATAACTTGTATAGAAGTTTCTAGTTTGCCATCAGATCAGGCAGAGTTATAGATTGAGAGTCAAAACAGGGTCATACCTACTTACAGCAGGACTTTCAAACATCGATCTGGGCATGGAAGCTCTGGGATAAGATTTTTGAATAAAAAGGTGAAAGCTGTTTCCAGTAGAGTTAATGTCTAGTTATGATCTGAGATATATAACGGTTATATGGGTAAAATTTATAAGAAATGTCAAAATAACTGTCTAATTATTGCAATAGCACTGATTTCTATGCTATGACATCAAGCTGCTTCAGACTCCCCTCTATCTTGAGGCACAAGCTATTAATGTACATGAATATAATAGCCTTTCTCTCCTGTTATTTTTCCAGAGAGTTATTTGAATCTTCCATGTAGTGGAATTCAAGGAGGTATAGACATATTGGAAAAGGCTTAATGTATACATCAGTGACTTAGAAGCTAAGACAATCAATGGTTGCTTGTTACAGATTGAGGACTTGATATATTGAGAGCATTAAAGGTTTCTGTATTTAAATATGTATCTCAATCAACCCCAATTATTTTGGTTGCTTTCAAATTTTTCAGCTTTAACCCCTTTATGTCCATTTATCATCCCAACCTTATTTCCAAAAAACAGGCTCACAAAAGATAGTCTAACATTCAGGAGTGCAGATTAGGGCTACTCATTTCAGCTATCACACTTTCATCAGGTGAAATTTAAAACTAATTGATCTTGGAAGAACTTGATGTGCCTTAGGGAAGTCAGACTGTTAGAAAACCCAGATTGCAAAGATTTAAGTATTTAGGAGTTTTGACCAAAAATAAAATTCATAATATTTTGCATGCTCACCTAAAATCAATTCATTTTTTCAATGATTAGATGCAAGGAAGGAAAGAAAAAGAAAACTTTCAGCAGTTAGTTCCAATTCACCTCATTCTCATTAGGCTTAAGAAATCTGTATTTTATAAGGTCTATTAAGTAATACATAGAAGACAGAGCATTTCATACACAACCAAGACATAGGCATTCTCCATCACTATCAATTATTACCTGTGTAAATCATCTTTATTTAAAATGGCATTTAATGTCTCAGTAATATTTGTAATGAAGAACATCTGTATTATTTCATAAAATGCACATTGATCACAGCTGTTCATGGTACTGTCTACAGTTATGGGATAGCTTGCTTTGTAATGCCTGAGCTTCATATTTTATCTGTGATAAGAAAAATCTGAAGCCCAGATGGCCCATATCAATTATGCTGTAAAAGTGTTGGCTCATCTTCTCCTTCACAGCAGGACATTCATTGATCTCAGCTCTGACATGATCTGGTACAACGTTTGTGGAAAAGTGAATTTGTCTCTGTAAGTCTCATTTGCCTTACAGTAAAATGATGATGTCAGTTTTTAATCTGTGTTTTGCAAAGACCATTGTTTTTGTGGGGCTGCAGAGAAGTGCAGGGGCCAGGCAGGGAGTGAGAGTGATTAACACAAGCAGACAAAAGTTCCACAAACTTCTGCTTCTCCTTCATATCTTGTGGTTCTAGGAAACTATTTACTTGAATAAAGTATTAGCTTTCAACTTCTAAGCATGACTGAAAATAATGTTATCTCCCTTTTTATAATGCTTGAATCCCTACTATGAAGAAAAGGCTATTATTGTAAGGTGTTCAAAAACTCCGACTATAATGCTTGCCAGAACTGAGATTTGATCATGGCTCTGCTATTCAACTAGCTTTAAGGGGAAAAACAAAACCTCTCTTTCTTTTAATCACTTCATCTACAAAAAGGTGGATGACAATGATTAGTGTCTTATAAGGTTTCTGTGAATAGCAAAAGTAGTAATGTATGTGGAGCATTTCACACAGATCTTAGCACAGAGCAGGAACCCAAGAAATGTCATCAATGCTCTTTCACATTTATCTTACATAATATGCCCTTTCTTGATCAACTGTGGTAATAATATCAAAGTGAAATTGATTTTGTCATTGATTATAGCATTTTTATAATATTAGGTCAAAGGCTACAGTCAAATGTACAAAGGCTCTGTATTAGTTTTCCAGGACTACCATAACAAACTATCATAAACTGTGCTTTAAGACAACAGAAATGTATTCTCTTACAGTTCTAGAGGCTAGAAATCTGAAAACAAGCTATCACCTGGGTCGTACTCTTTCAGGAGTTCTACAAAACACTTCTTCCTTGTCCTTTTCTACCTTCTGGTGGTTGCCAACAGTTCTTGGCACCCATTGGCTTGTAGCTTTCTGCTTGCATTTTCACATGGCCATTTTTAATCTTGCTCTCTCTCCTTTCTCATATAAAGACACCACTCATTGGATTTGGGGTCAATTCATATCCAGTAATGACATCATCTCACGGTGATTACATCTTCAAAGATTCATTTTAAATTTCACCAGCAAACATCATGACAAAACCCCCAGTGAAGATAACCTGCTGGGAACTGAATCCAAGATGAGCAGCAGTGACACAAGGGAGAAAACAAATGAGGAGATGCAGATTAAAGGGGCAAGGAGAGGAAACAGCTAGATCTCTAAAGGGATTATTCAAAAACTGCCACTTTAATTAAAAAAACTGAGTGGAAACAATACAAGGGAGTGAAGTCAGAAAAACTATACTGTAGTACACCTTTAGACCTCATCTAAAAGTCTGGGCACCTAATGTTTGTAAAACTGAGCAACTAAAATAATTGGGCAAAATTCATTATAAAGTTATTTTTAAAGAAAAGAAAGAATAAGTAGCAAATCAACATCCCTAAAGACAATCCTATGTGCATCCTGGTTTACCAAAAAGTCACTCCAAAGAACCAAAATTGGTTTGGCCCAATTCTGCTTTTTATAGCACAAAATATGAGGAGAAAATAGCAGAAATAAATTCTTCAACAGAGATTTTCAATTTGTAAAGATCAAGATCAGGTTGGGGGAAATGAAAGGGCAGTATGGAAGGAAGAAATGAAATTAGTGAATGGAAGCTAGCACAAAAAGATAATTTTAAAAGACCTGATTAGATACTTGATTAAAAGCTATAATGTACTTCATTTTAAATGACATAATTTCATTAAATTTTGTCTAGAATTCACTAGAATTTTTTTTTCCTTTATTTTAAAAACAATTTGTGAATAAACAATTAGACCATAGTTGTCATTTCCCACAACTCATAAGTAAATATCTACAATGATCACTAAGAAAAGAATGGAGAACCTTGAAAAGTATGATTCCTTTTTATAAATGTGTCCATTTAATTATGTTACTCTGGTTCTTATTAAGAAGTTGCATTGCTAGTGTTCTGACTGTTACAAATCTTCCTATGTGCTTGTATATTGTGTATATGCACTGACTGAAAAGAAGAAATAATAGAGTCTACAGTAAATGGATTTCCTGCAAAAGTCATCCTAGCTAAAATCAGAAAATTTTCTGTGAAGAAAAACAGGTTGTTAGCGTTTCATAAAACTATTCCTCTAAAGTAATAGTGTTTATTAAATGTCAACTAAAAGGCTTCCATTTTATTGTTGTCAATTTATAATTTGTATTTTGATTTGTATTGCTCAATAGTAATTAATACTTTTAAGTATTGATATTATTCACTTAGCTACTTCTATAAATATGACATGAAATTTGAAAGACTGCTGAGCTGTCAAGATATTTCAACAAGTCTTAGCAAAAATATTTTTAATTGATTCAATAAAAAATGAAAATTTTAACATGGAAAAGTGCACTCTTTTGGCTTTCCATCAATTTATTGCCACCCAGTGCAAAAGCTACACCCTATGAAGGCTGCCAGATAATTGGAATGCTTTTCACCTGACTCCCCAGTTTATTTCATAGACTTACTGCATAATAGTATAAACCATGAAAATCCCATATTGCATCTAAACATACTAACCATTTATTACTACTCCTTATTAACCATTTTCTACATTTTTTCACAGTTCTTTGGTTTCTATCTTTTTTTAAAGCAGGTAATAATGATGAAAATTCTCACGGTTGATGCATATTGATTATATACCTTGTGCCAGGCAATGTTTGAAGCATTTTACACACATTAACATCCAACAACAATTCTATGAGTAAGGTGATTTACTTACCTTTATTTTAGAAATTACAAAACTGTGACCCAGTAATTAAGTAACTTGCACAGCCACATAGTGAATGGAAAATAGAGATAGAATTTAAACTGAGATAGAGAGACCTGGATGCCTGCTTATGAAATAAACCTTACAGATACTAATAAGTTATTTTTAATAAGTTGCAAACTTCACATATTGGAATCTCAAATAATTACACTGGAATATCATATAAAGTCTTTATTTTAAAATTGCATATTATCATGTAGATATTTTCCTTTTAAATAAAGTACTTCCCTATGTTTAGATTATTTCATTCTTGTTTTTTGCTGTTATTGTTGGAGAGATTCTGATATACCTTCTCTCAGAAAAATGATAACATTTTTTCAATTTAAACTTGATTTTTCCTTTTTCTAAGCTTAAAGTATACGAGAAATATATTCTCAAATAGGATTTTTAGAGGTGAGTCTGTAAGCCTCTTCAACTTTTCACAGAAAAACATCAGATTAAAAAGATGACCTCCTCTTCACTTCCACTGTCTTTGATCACAAATCTAAAATGTTTATACACTTTCAAAAATTCTGTGGCAACTCTGGGGGTCAGAGTGAAATTTAGAGAGGAACAGGGTTGTCCCATTTAGAAAATAAAAATATGGTATTTTTGATTAAATTTTAATTTCAGATAAATAATGAATAATATTGTATTGCATTTTATCTGGCAACCCTGAAAAGGAGGTAGAGAAAAAATGAAATAAAAGACACAGCTCAACATTCTGGACTACCTTAGAATATTTTTTAGTTATAAGGGGTCACTGGAAGTCAACACAGCTACATAACCCACTGCCCACAGGCAGATATCTTCAACAAATACAGGCTAAGCTAAAGGCCAGTTTGTCAGCTTCTGGTGATTAGTTTTATAAAGGAAGGTAACCGTTATAGGGCCCTAGGTAGAGGACTGTAAGTGTAACAATATGGAGCTAAATCCATGTGCCAGAATTCTTCTCAGAGAGAGAACCACGAGACTGAAAGAATAATTTGAGATGCTGTTTTGTAGCCCATGAGTTTGTTGAACTGCCTTTTAGAAGATTAATTATTGTTAGCAGCATTACTTTATTATTATTATTTGCAATGGAGAAAGAATGTCTGGAAAAGTGCCAAATCCCTTAGTGAAAAGAAAAGCTTAATATTGTCAAGGACATATATCTTTCTATCCATTTCATACCCAAAACTCAATAGCCTCAGTAAGTTATTACTAAAAAATACTATGAGACTATTTATTTGAATGAATGTCTCAGTATTATCTTGACTAGGCCACCATTTGAAGGCCAGCTTGGTATACCTAGTGGTATTCTGGAAAAGAAACTGGAAGGAATATAAGGAGGTCATTTTTAGCATGTATCAACTTCCAAAATGTGACTATTCCCACCATGACCAATTTCAAGCTCCCAAACCAGTTTGCAAAATTCTTAAATATTTGATAATCAACTCTCACAAGACTAAATGGGAGCTCCAGCACATGTCCACATTTCACATTCCACCTCAGAGTAAACATAATTAATACTTGTTTAAATATTTACCATGACCAACTATGAGCTCTAGGAAGACAGGGACAGATTTCACTCTTACTTATATCTCCAAATGTTTCGTAGCCCTGGCATATAGTAGGCGGCCAACAAAATAAAGCTTGGCGAAACTGAGTGTTGAAAAATTCTTAAGCTGTTTAGAAAAAGAACCAGTGCTCATAAGATTCTTATCTCATCACTACAATTTTAATTCCCTCCCTCCACCAAGAAAACAGCATTAATTTATCATTCTTATCAGGATGTCAAGTAAACTGAGTTGTATTCTTTCATTATTTCCATTCATTTTAAATGTTAAGAGAATTTCCTTTTTGAAGGTGAACAAGTTTAATTTAATTCTCTCTCTCGTGAACTCTCAGAATCAGAGCTCTCACTGTAATTTTAGTGTATAGTTTCTGTGACTCAGGATGACACATTTCAACAGGGATCATACCTTGTGAGGAAAATGTCAAATTCACATATACTGATGTACTGCATACAAGCCTAGCTTGCAGTTGATAAAACTAGTCTGTCAGTGAAAGACTAATGAGAATGAATTTCATTTAGGGCCTTATACCTAGCTAATGATGAGAAGAAAAAGTAAGCATAAATAGTTAATTTACTAAATTTTTAAATATAATTATAAAAGGTAATATGGTTTCCATTAAAATCAAACATACTATTTTCATTCTTAATGTTCACAAAAGATTTTCATTTTCTTAAGGAGTAAGCCAAGATAAAAACCAATAAACAACTTTAAATCATTCCATAACCACTTTCAAATATTTTTTCATGCAACTTTTATGATATAGTGGTATGTTTGTGGCTTCTGCAGATAATATTGAACTGTAAAAGATGACAACAATCTTCTGCTTAAACTGGAGTTGTTGAGGGATCTCAGAGAAAGCAGTTTATGAAGCACAGTCACTCAACTCCAGTAGTCATAGGATAAGAAGAAACATGAGATAAAAGACAAGGCTCATCTCAAAGTATTTATCTACTTATAATCCCTACATGTAATATGAACATAATTTTATATACAATTTGTTAAACTAAAGCTTATGATATAGGTAGTCTATCAAAAGTAAAAATAATTTCTCATTAATTTAATTAGCTATAAATACGCTTGTCAAAATAGCTTCTAAGCAACAAAATTATGCAAATTTTATTACACCATATGAAAAAAAATAGCCAAAAGCAACACAAAGTAATTACCTTTAATAGATGGGTTTATTAACTCAATTGTTTACATTTTACATTTTGATATATTTTAACAGATCTTTAATATTACCTTTATGAAAGTGTAGATATCTAGGAACTCTAGGTAATGAACAACCAACCTAGCTCAAATATTAAATTACACAGAGAAGATATGATTCATAAACCAAAAGAGATACCAATTATTGCAGATGAATTTAAAATAAAGCTTGTGTTTTGAATACAGATATGAATTATAAAAATTAAACATATTCCTGAGCAACCAATGGGTAATATAGAAATAAAAAATATATATATAAAATATGTTGAAACAAATTCAAATGAAAACACAACATACCACATATTTGAAATATAACAAAACTAGTACTAAGATAAATATTTATGGCAATAAAGACCTACATTAAAAACAATGAATAGAATTAGAATAGAAAAATAAAGATAACAGATAAACAACCTGATTATGCATCTCCAGGATATAGGAAAGCAAAAACGAAATCCAAAATTAGTAGAAGGAAATAGTTACTATCAGAACAGAACTAAACTATAGAAAGACTAAAAAAAATACAAAGGAAAAACAAAATGACGCAATAATTTGCTAAAAAGTTAAACAAAATTGACAAATCATCAGCTGAACTAACTAAGAAAAAAGTAAGACCCACATATATAAAACCACAGACAAAAAAGAAGACATTACAAGTGATAAAACAGAAATACAAAGGATTATTAGAGACCACTATAACTACACATCAAATATAGATGTAAAACATAGAACAAATTGTTAAATTTCTACAGACATACAACCTAGAAAGATTGAAGCATGAAGAAATAAAAACACGAACAGATCAGTACTAATTAGATCATTAAAAAGTCTCCCCTTAAAAAAACAAGTTTAAAACTGCTGCTTCACTGCTGAATTCTAACAAACATTTAAAAAAGAATACCAATTCTTATCAAATTATTCCAAACAATTGAAGAGAAAGAAATACATCCAAATCTGTTTTATGAGGCCAGCATTAGCCTAAAACCAGACAAGAATAAACAAACAAAAAAATAGAAAACTACAGGCCAATATATCTGTTGAAAATAGATGCAAAATTTGTACACCAATTATTACTGTCCCTAATTTGACAATACATTGAAAATATCATTCATTGTAATCAATTGGTATTTATGCCAGGGATGCAAGAATAGTTCAAAATATGCATATTCATAAGGGTGATTAATCACATCAGCAAAATCAAGACAAAAATCATATGACTATTGCAAAAGTTGCTGAAGATATTCGATAAAATTCAACATCCTTTCATGATAAAAACTCACAACAAATTGGATATGCGAAGAACAAACCACAAAACAACAAAGGCCATATATGGCAAATCCACAGCTAATGCCATAGTAAACAGAAAAATTGAATGCCTTTTTGCTAAGATCTGGAACAAGACAAGAATGATCCCTTTCATCACTCTTTAATATAAATATGTATTATTAAAATACACATGTATCCAACTGGAAATGGAAGGAGATTTTTTTCACTTAATGAAATATATTTTTCTAAAATATCAATATCAAACCTAAAATAAAATTTTAGAATTTCCTTTCAAACAAAAACAAGTTTTCCACCATGAACAATTCTGTTTAACATTTTTCTTATCCATCGATGTTGTCAAATCAAAGTACTGATAATATCTAGTGTCGGCAAAGATGTGAGGAAGCAGAAACTCTCACATCCTCCTGAGGAGATACTTTCTCCAAAGTAATTGCACCTATTAAATCATTTTGGAGAAAATTATTGTATTGTTCAGAAATGTTCAAACACTCTTACTTTTCAACTTGTCCCCTCAGAGATACAGTCATAGGAGATATGATTAAGCTTAGTTGGATACCATTTCAGGCAATAGTGACATTTTATTATTAAGGTAAGCTATACATACATTTTGGTTAATTAATGTGAGTATACATTATAAAAATGTTAACAGGAATAGATTTAAAAACCTTTATAACTATGAAAACAGTAACATAAACAAATTCTTTCAAAAAGAAAATTATTAAATTCAAAATATAAGAGAGTGAGAAAAGGGGGGGTGAAAGGAGAGAAAAGAAAAATAAGAAATTATAAATGTTTTCTTCAGGACCATCATTTTTAGATTTTAACCTCCAAGCCATTTATTTTGTTTTTTATGGCTTTATTTCTTAGTTCATAGACACAAACACACACACACATGTGCACAGATACAAACAGCAGAATTTTCCAAATGTTTATGAAAATGAATATTATAAAAATACACATTAATTTTAAAAGATTTTTTACCAAAATAAACTCATACTAACTTACAATATGTCTGAATAGGATCTAGTTTGAGGTATTAAGAAGAATAAAAAACCAGTTTGAAAAGTGCCCCATAACAGCAACATGAATTCTGCCAAAATGAAACCAAGAACAAACATTAAATATATGGAAAAACTTGAATAAAAAGAAGGGTGATATCCTTGATGTTTTACAACGTATTTAAAGAGACAATGCCCAAAAGAAATCATGGGTTTACAAAGGAATAACACATTTTAAGAAGAAATGAGAGAATACTGAAGATGAAGCCCACAGTAGCAGACCATCCACATGAATCTGCAAGGACAAAAATTATCTTGTTCGTGCCCTTAATGAAGCATACCGATGAACAGAAGAAACAATAACCAACACTACTGACATCTCAACTGATTCAGCTTACACAATTCTTACTGAAAATTTGATGTTGAGCAAACTTTTCACTCATTGAGTGCCAAATCTGTTGTACTCAAATTAGCCCCAGACAAGAGCAAAGGTTTCCATCAAAATTTTAAACAAGTTGGATCCAAATCCTGAAACATTTCTTGGAAGACTTGTGATAGGTGATGAAACAGAGCTTTACCAGAATGATCCCAAAGACAGAGCACAATCAAAGCAATGGCTACCAAGAGGTAAAACGGGTCCAGTCAAAGCAAAAGTGGGCCAGTCAAGAGCAAACATCATGGCAACTGTTTCTTGGCATTCTCAAGGCATTTTGTTGTTGGTTTTCTGAAGGTACAAACAATGATAACACCTCATCTTGTTAAAAGAGTGTTTTGAGAAATTTACCCAAAGCTCTAGCAAGAAAACACCTAGGAAAGCTTTACCAGAGAGTTCCGCTCCACCATAACAATGTTCCTGCTCATTCCTCTCATCAAAAAAGGGTGATTTTATTGACGTTCTCATGGGAAATCATTAGCCTCTCCATAGTCCTGATTTGGCACTTTTTGACTTCTTGTATTCTAATCTTAGAAAATATTTAAGGACAACCATTTCTCTTCAGTGCATAATGTAAAAAAGAATGAATTAACATGATTAAATTCCCATGATGCTCATCTCTTTAATGATAAACTAAATGGCTGGTATCACTACTTACAAAAGTATCTTAAACTTGATAGAGCTTATGTTGAAAAAATCAATTTAAATTTTTTATTTTTATCTTTTAATTTCATTTTTATGAAGTTTTGAAATCCCCTTGTATGTGTGTGTATTCATATACATATATATACACATATAAACATATACATACTTAGTATAAATACTCTAATGAGTAGTTATTTGCACTCATCACCAGTTTCACTTATTCATTAACATTTCTGAAAACTACCATGATGAATTTAACATGTATTCTTTCAGTTCTTGATTATTTCTGCCACATTTAAATGTATTAAGAAATAATATATACATAGTGCACATATGCAAGTGTGACTATTCTCACTAACCTGCTTTCCTATTCAGCATTGTATTTTTCTATTATCTCTAGCATTTTATGTAAAATAATATATTCATTTTAACTGCCAGATAGTATTCCATAATATGAATATTTAATATTTCATAAATGCATTTCCTTACTGAGGAACTCTTAGGTTTATTTATTTATTTATTCATTTATTTCTGAAAAGCTTTTAACTATAAGCCTCTGCTCAGACTAAGTGTAAAAGTCTCCTTGTCTCAGAATTTTTAGTTGATATGCAGTTGCTTTTTGATGTTCCAAGCACACTATAATGATGATGTTCCATATTAACCCCATTTTAACTGATTAGCAAATGAGTCTCAGAGAAAGTAAATAATTTTCCCAAGATCATCAAGCTATATGGAGAGCTAATGCTTGTATACAGGTCTATCTCATTCCATAAACTATGTTCTAATAAAAGCATTGCATAACATATTCAATTCACAGAATTAGACTGTGATACTAATTATTTTTCTGTTTCATAAAGCATGTTTTTTCTAACCTTATAACTTGTGGCAAGGATGGTGTATACTATTGCCTGCATAAGCTAATACCCAATTAAGAAGAAGTATTATACCAGTGCAATGGCTCACACCTATAATCCCAACACTTTGATAAGCTGAGGTGGGAGGATCACTTGAGCCTAGGAGATCAAAAACAGCCTAGCCAGGCAACACTGAAAGACCTCATCTCTACAAAAAATAAGAAAAAGATTGCTGAGCATGTTGGCACATACCTGTAGACCCAGCTAATCAGGAGCCTGGGAGGTTGAAGCTGCAATGAAGTGCAATCATGCCACTGCACTCCAGCTTGGACAACAGAGTGAGATCCTGTCCGGAAAAAAAAAAAGTTTATTTACAAAATGGCATACTTTAAAAAATACTTTTACTTTGTTTAAAGGATTTTATTACAAAGAAAGATAAATTGACATATGAAAGACTAAGTCAGTTTAAGACAATCATGATAAATTCATGGGATTGCTACTGTGTCAAGAAAACACAAGGTTATCACATTGTAGTCAAAAGTTTGAACTTTGCCAGCCTAATGCTGACTGAAAATCATTTACTCTCTGACAACTACAGCCCTTTATTTTTTTAATTAAAAAACAATAAGTATCAGCATTTTTATCTCTGCAAGAACAAGCTTTAGTTACAAAAGAAATAAAAATAAAGTGAAGGTCATAGCCTTTTCTCTAAAAACCAGAAAAGCATAGGGAAGAAAAAATGTGTTTATGATTAATAAAAGTTTCATATAATATGTGTGTTTACAATAATAAAATTTTCAAGAAAAAATGTTCAGCTTGTGTTTATGTGTTGCAGGTAGAAGTGGATGAGTGTGATGAGAAATACTGTACAACAATGAAAATACAGAAAAATTAAGTTCCACCCAGAAGGATATAGCTACAAATTTTGAAATATTTGATTTCAACATTTGCCCATAACCAGAAATCCCATCACTCTTCTCTTACATTCACTCTCATCAGAAAAGTAAAACAGGAAGCAGCCAAAGTCTCCCTTTAATGGGAGCAGTGAGGAGCAGGTGGATGTCTACTATTAATTTCATAGAGTAAATATGCCAACAATTTCTTACACATTTTGTTGGGTAGTATTTATTATTCAAAAGTATATGACATTAACCATATTATCAATGTAAAAAATGTAAAATATTATCAAAATGAAACTTCTTAATACTAATAGTTTCAAGCTAGCATTAAAATGTCACTGCAGGCTTTCCTATAGAGACATTTTATTTCCTTCTCAAATAACTTTCTTTTCAAATGGATATCAAAAATTTTAAAAAATTAAAACATATTTAAGAATGCTTCATTCACATAAATGACATTTTTTAGGTAACTTTCCTAAAAATACGGCTGATCAGAGTAAATCCAAGAATAAATGTACCACACATAAAATAAAACATAATTTGTATAGCAAATAATTAACTTATGTAAATCTGTAAGACACAAAACAGTAGAAAAATTAAAATAAATCCATAGATATTCCAGGGAATAGAGCATGTAAATGAGCAATAAAATAAGATGATCAACCTCATGAGAATTCAGAGCATTGTTAATTAAAATAAAAATGTGTAATCATTGAAACCTACTAGGTTATCCAACTAGAAATATTTAACAAAATTAGTCCAGCATATAGAGCACCAGAAATTCTCATTACTTGCTGGTAGAAGAGAAACCTGATACAGCTGCTTTGAAAGGCAGTTTCACATTACCTAATAAAAATATGGTCAAACACCCTGAGTCAGAAAAAAATATCAAGCCTATAACATAGAGAAACAGTTGCCCTTGTTAACCAAAGACATGTACAAGAATAATCATAACAGTAATGCTTATAATAACAAGAAATCAAAAATAACTAAATTGTATATCAAAAGGAGAATGGAAGAATAAGTAGTGATATATTCATAAATAGAATATGGTACAGCAGGAAAAATGAATGCACTATCTTACACATTAATATAATTGCATCTCAAAAAATGTGAGCAATCAAATGTCTCAGAATATTATATGCATACTATTTATATTTTAAAGTTCCAAAACTTAGAAAATTAACAGCACATTTTACTAACAAATACACATGTAGTAAATGAAGAAGGAAAGAAAGGAAATGATAAATCAACATTCAAATTAGCAATTATTCTTGGATTGAAGATCTGCAATCTACATATGGATGGATACACAGAGACTTTTCAAAAACTATTTTTAATCACTTTTAAAAATAAATAACTAAATAAACAGATACACAAACAAGTAAATAAATGAAACCAAAAGTTAAAATATTGCCATGTATAAATTTTGTGGCTTTGGTGAAGATTTTCCACCTTCCTATCAGCAATTATTTATTAATTAAATGACGTTACCTGGGAGCATACCTTAGAGTCTCTTAGGATTCTAATATTCTTTGATCGATATTTCTGTGACATGACACTTTTAGTAAACGTGGAGAATGTATTAACAAATGGCTTATAAGTGCTAACATAACCTTTTATTATTTACTTCATCTATTGAGCCTTTACCTTTCCTTTATCCATAAGTGTAATGAAAGACAAAAAAATCATTCCACTTTTATAAAGAAATATTAAGAACTGTTATAATTATTAATTTATGTGTGAACTAATATCACACAGATACAAATGTAGTTTTTGGTGTAAACAGTGAGAAATTTGAAAGTATTATGCTTCAAAATTTTAATAGAAGAAATTATTATGTTCACAATCAGATTTTTGCCATGAGAAATAATAACATTTGCTTTATTCTGCTCTCATTTAAAGTTTACTTTGCTCTCTAGAGGTTATTCTATACCTTGCTGAAATGGCTTACACCAATTTTAAGTATGAAATGAAAGATGCCTGATCAGAATTTCATAGGTGCATTAGGTTTCATTCAAAATGTAAGCCATAATATACATGGATTTAAAAAGCCAAGTATTGGAATGAATTAGTTTTTTATCTTGGAGGGAAAGATAATATTTCAAATAAATGCTGAACATATTTTTTAAAACTACCCCTCATTATAAAGTCTTTTTGGCATTAAATTTGATAATATTCAAATCTGAATCCATACATGGCACATAATTCTTGTTCATAGCAGAAAAATGTGCCACTAATCAGCAACAATATATGTAAATACTAGTCAAATATTCCCTTTGCCTTTTAAGGAAAGGCAGTTTTATTTGATAAATGACACTAGGAATTGAAAGGAAAGGGTGAATGTGTAAAAGACTATAAAATATATATATTTCTATGGTCACCATAGACTAAAACACAGCCAAAATTTACGTCAATACTGTTAGTTTGAGCCTCCTCCTCTATGTACTACCATGGATTTTCTTAACAACAGTGGTAGGGCCACTATTCTTATTGTAATCAAGGAAAAATGTGCAAGAAGTGGCCAAATGAAACAAATTTCTTTACACAATTCAGTAACTCATATATTCATATGGTCCCTGGCCAAAACCAATTTTATAGGGAGAGTTCTTTTTTCTCTCTCTCAAAAATAAAATGTTTTGCTTTAAGATTTAAAGCCCCTGCAAGACCTATTGACCAAGATTCTAGCTGCTTTCAGGTGATGGTATTGAGTGTTTGTGGCTTTTCCAGGTACACCATGCAAGCAGTCGGTAAATCTACATTTTGGGGACAGGAGGATGGAGACCCTCTTCTTACAGCTCCACTAAGCAGTAGGGAATCTGTGTGGGAGCTCTGACCCCACATTACTTTGGCAATGCCCTAGCAGAGGTTCTCCATGAGTACTCTGCTCCTGCAGAACACCTCTGAAATCTAGGCAGTGGTTCCCACACCTCAATTCTTGACTTTTATGCACCACAGGCTCAATACCACATAGAAGCTGCCAAGGCTCAGAACTTGCAACCTCTGAAGCCATGGCCCTAGCTGTATTTTGAACTATTTTACCTACAGCTGGAGCAGTGGGGACACAGGACACCAAGTCTTGAGGCTGCACACAGCATGGGGGTCTTAGGGCCAACCCATAAAACCATTTTGTCTTCCTAGACCTCCTGGCCTGTGATGGGAGGGGCTGCTGCAAAGGTCTCTAACAAGCCCTGGAGACATTTTCTCCATTGTTTTGGTGATTAACAACTATCAAACATCCAGAAAACAAATAGCAAAATGGCAAGAGTAAGTCCTTACTTATCAATAATAATGTTAAATATAAATGGACTAAACCCTCCAACCAAAACATATAGACTGGCTAAATGGATACAAAAACAAGACCCATTCATCTGTGGCCTACAAGAAACAGACTTTGCCTATAAAGACACACATAGACTGAAATAAAGGACTGGAAAGAGATCTTTTATGCCAATGAAAACCAAAAAAGAGCAGGAGTTGCCATACTTATAACAGACAAAATAGATTTGAAGACAAAAACCATAAGAAGAGACAAAGAGGGTCACTATGTAATGATAAATGGGTCAATTCAGCAAGAGGAAAACAATTTTAAATATATATAAGCACCCAACACTGAAGTACTTAGATATATAAAGAAATCATTATAAGAGCTAGCTGGAGACTTCAACAATCCAAGCTTAATATTGGATAGATCTTCTGGACAGAAGAACAACAGAAAAAAATCAAACTTAACCTGTACTATAGATTAAATGGATCTAATGTTTACAGAACATTTAATTCAATGGCTATAGAGCACAAATTATTTTGCTCAGAACCTGGATCATCCTCAATGATAGACTATATTTTGGGTAACAAGGCAAGTTTTAAAACATTCAAAAAATTGAAACACTATCAAGCATCTTCTCTGTTCACAATGAAATAAACCAAAAAGTTAATAACAAGAGGAACTGGAAACTATACAAACATATGGAAATCTCACAATATGCTCCTGAATTACCAGTGGGTCAATGAGGAAATTAAGAAAAAAATTGAAAACTTTCTTGCAACAAATGATAATGAAAGCACAGCATACCAAAAACTATATTCTACAGCAAAAGCAGCACTCAGAGGAAAGTTTATAGGTATAAATGCCTATATCAAAAAAAGAGAAACAACTTCAGACAAAGAATCCACGCATCTTAAAGAACTAGGAAAGCAAGACAAAATCAATCTCAAAGTTAGTAGAAGAAAAGATAAAATAAGTATCAGAGCAGACATAAATGAAATTCCATTGAAGAAAACAATACATATAGTCAATAAAACAAAAAGTTGTTTTTTTAAAAGTAAAACTAAGTTAACAGAACTTTAGCCAGAATAAGAAAAAAACAGAGATCTAAATAAATAATATCAGAAAGGAAAAAAGAGACATTACAAATAATACTCCAGAAATTCAAAGGATTGTCTACTTTGAATAACTATATGCCAAGAAACTGGAAAATCTAAAAAAAAAAAAAGATGAATTCCCAGACACGTACAATCTACTAATATTGAACTAGGATGAAATCCAAGAATTGAACAAATCAATACAGGTAATGAGAGTGAAGCCAAAATAAAACATCTCCCAGTAAAGAAAAGCCCAGGACCTGATGGTTTCATTGCTGAACTTAACCAAACATTTAAAGGGGAACTAATACCAATCCTACTCAAATTATTCTAAAAAATACAGCTGGAGGGAATGCTTCCAAACTCATGGTACAAGATCATTACCCTGATACCAAAACCATACGAAGACACATCACAAAAGGAAAACTACAAGCCAGTATCTCCGATGAATATTGATGCAAGAATACTCAACAAAATACTAGCAAATCAAATTCAACAATACATTATAAAGATTATTAACCATGACCAAGTGGGATTTATATCTGGAATGTAAGAATGGTTCAATATATGCAAATCAGTCAACATGATATACATTAACAGAATGGAAGATAAAAACTGTATGATCATTTCAAGTGTTCCTGAAAAAGCGCTTGATGAAATTCAACATCTCTTAATGATAAAATCCCAAAAAACCTGGGGATTGAAATAACATACCTCAATATAATAAAATCTATATATGATAGGCCTACAATATTGAATGGGGAGAAATGAAAAGCCATTAATCTAATATCTGAAACATTGAAAAATATTCCCATTGAAAAATAAACAAAAAAGTAATCTGGCTTATATCTATAATCCCAGCACTTTGGAAAGCCAAAGCAGGTGGATTGCTTGAAACCAGGAATTTGAGACCACCTGAAAAACATGGTAAAACTCAATCTATAGAAAAAATACAAAACTACAAAAATTTCCCAGGCTGTGTGTTGCATGTCTATATTCCCAGGTACTGGAGAGATCGAAAGGTAGGAGGATCACTTAAGTACATGAAGTTGATGCTGCAGTGAGTCACATTCATGGCACCGCACCCCAGCCTAGGTGACAGAGTAAGAAAATGTCTCAAAAAATAAGTAATCCAATTTACAATAGCTACAAATACAATTAAATTAACCGAAGAAGTGAAAGAATCTTATAATGAAAACTATAAAACACTGATGAAGGGAATTGAAGAGGACATAAAAAATGAAAAATATATTCCATGTTCATGAATTGAAAGAATATTACTAAATATCCATACTACCCAAAGCAATTTACAGATTCAATGCAATATCTATCAAATTACCAATGACATTCATCACAGAAATAGAAAAAAAAAAACTTTTAATTTACATGGAACAACGAAAGACCTAGAATAGCCAAAGTTATCCCAAGGTAGAAAAACAAAACTGAAAAAAATCATATTACCTGACTTCAAGTTATACTACAGAGCTGCAATAACCAAGACAGCATGTTACTGGCATAAAATCAGGCACATAAATCAACGTAACAGAATAGAGAATGCAGGTGTATAGTGTGCAGATATTTTCTCCCATTTTATGAGTTGTCTCTTTATTATTTGCACCATTTCCTTTGCTATGAAGAAGCTTTTTAAGTTGATGCAATTTTATTTGTTTATTTTTGCTTTGGTTGCCTGCACTTATGGCTTATTGCTCATTTTTTGCCAAGACCAATGTCGTGGAGATTTTCTCCAATATTTTCTTGTAGGAGTTGCCTGCTTTGAGGTCTTAGATTGATTTTTGAGTTTGGTAAGAGATAGGGGGATAGTTTCATTTTTATCCATATATATATATTCACTTTTCCCAGTACCATTTATTGAAGAAACTATCTTTTCCTTAACATATGTTCTTGTCAGCTTTTTCAAAAATGAGTTCACTGTAAGTGTATGGATTTGTTCTGGGTTCTCTATTCTGCAAATTTATTTCTGGGTACATAGTCAGCAGTATGAAACCATGATCTCAAAGTGATGAATGCATATCATATTAACAATAATACCATTCACTATCATCAAGAGGTAAAAGCAATTCTAGTATCCATTAATGGATGAAGAGACAAATGAAACGTGGCATATACATACTATGAAATATTATTGTCTTTAAAAGGAAGAAAATTCGGTCCCATGATAAAACATGAAAAATGAAGACGTTGTGTTTAGTAAAATAAACTAGTCATGAAAAGACAAATAATGTACAATTTCACCTGTTTGAAGTATCTAAAGTATCCAGAGAAGTTTAAAGTACAACAGTGATTACTAATGTCTTAAGGAAGGGAACAATTAAGAGTTGTGGTTTAATGGCTACATGGTTTCAGATTGGCAAGATGAAAATGTTCTTGAGATCTATTTCATGACCCATGTTAATATACTTAACACTACTGAATTACAGATTAACAATGATTAAGATGGTAAAATATCTATGTCTCTTCTTTCTCTATCTCTACATCTATATATACGACACTCAAAATATTTCATTTTAGCATAATGATTTTTTTGAGCCAAAGACATTTGAGATTCAAGAGATGCAGGAAGAAGCCTTGCCAAATCTCCCCTTATCTGCCTAAAAGAAACTTCTTACAGAAAAGGACTGATGTAAATACTGTTTCAGGGATGGTTTATAGCTATGAAGAACACAAAGTTAATACAGAAATGGTCTTACACAAACAAAACTTGCTAAGATTGTCCTATTATTCCATTAGTTTCGCCTTACATTTACCTTTCGACAGTTTGTTGCCCTTGGAAGCCCCAAATCCTTTGTTCTGTTACATCTCCACAATGTATTGTACTTTGTGAAAAATAGTATATAAGTTTTCATGTCTATTGCTTTTTTGGGTCTTCTTCTCTATGAAGGCACTTGTGTCATGTAAAACTTGACATCACATAAAATTTTCCTGTTGTTTCTACTGTTAATCTTTTATCAGCCTAATTTATAGGGCTTCAGCCAATAAACCTAAGATGGTAATGAAAAAAGTGTTTACTTTCTTATATATAGATCTGAGGGGTTTTTTTTGTTTATTTTGTGTGTATGTATGTATGTATGTATGTAGAGTCACAGTCTCTCTGTCACCCAGGCTAGAATATGGTGGCACCATCTCAGTTCACTGCACCTTCCACCTCTCAGGTTCAAATGATTCTCATGTCTCAGCCACCCAAGTATCTGGGATTACAGCCATTTTCCCACCACACCCAGCTAATTTGTGTGTGTGTGTGTGTGTGTGTGTGTGTGTGTGTGTGTGTGTTTTGTAGAGATGGGGTTTTGCCATGTTGGCTGGGCTTGTCTTGAACTCCTGGCTTAAGTGATTTGCCGGTCTCAGAGATCTGATTATTTAAAATATATATATTTAAAATTGATTTACTTATAATATATTTATAATTCACTTTTAACCAGAAAATAAATTTATTCTGAATTTATTCTTTATGAAAGTTGATGGAGATCCATATTTGCTCTTAGACACAGGTCATTTTCTCTGAAACACTCTGTAAGCATCTTAGTTATACACTTCTTTCGTTATGCCAAGGATCAAGTCTCATCTTACAATTAAGGACCACTTCTTGACGCCCAAGTTATATTCATAAGGAATGCTGTTCTCATTTTCTATCATTATCTCTGCCCCCTCATATTTCCTTTTCCTTTGACAGCATAGCATTTTTACTGGAATTATGAACAATTTTCCCTGCTCTATAGTTACTATAGATTTCTAAGCTTGTTTTGTCATTAGTATTTAATTTTTCTATGTTTCAAAAAGACAAAAATATTTCTATACCTCTAAATATTTTTATCTATTTGTTTATGGAATGTGTGTGTTAAAAAACTTACATGAAATATACATGTAAATAAATATACATGTATATGGCTCCTCCAGATCTGCTTTAATACAAGTGGCATTTCATGATGAAGCTGAAGGAACAATCAAGCTTAAAAAATAAAGATTTCATTTAATGTTCATTTGAATTTTTTATTTACCAGGTTCTACTTTTACAGTTTTCATAACAATTCGAAATAAATAACATTGTTTTAATACTTCTGTCACTCTTCACCTAAAAAAAAACCTTTGTAAAAAACAAACACCACTGTAGTCAGTAACTTTATACTATTATAATTGAATTTGATGAAACTTTGACATTCTGAGAGTTCAAGTTAGGAAAACAACAGTTGCCCTGATTGATGGGCATAATGGTGTGTGTACACTTCTCATGTCCTTCAACTGTATTGCTGCTACCATTACATAAAGAAAAAAAATGGTGACTTTAGGCTAGAATAAAATTTTCTTGACTTCTTATGATAGAATATGTATTTTTTTGGATCTGAAGGTTAAGCTGTCAGCAAACCAATATATGTCCCTTGTATTAGTATTTATGAGGATACTGAATTTCCTATGAGTTATCTATTACAGAATAAATCTATTCTTAGTAAAATTTAATGGCAAATAACATTTTGCATTTTCCAATAAGTAGTTTATACTTATTTTGCTATTAAAATAAAAAATGATCAGAATTCTTTTCCATGGTGATAACTTTAACACAACCTAAAATGTATTAATTTAGGATCAAGAATGTAAAACTATATATAATTTGAACTTTCATAAAACATTTGCTGTTTGATATTAGAAACTGTACTTGATAAAAGAGCATTAACTAGACTCAAGTATGTGATGAGCAATCATGTTATATTTCGCTGTAGCTGTAATGATATAGAAAACTTTCTTTTTCCATCACCTTATATTTTGGAATGAAATTAATGCTCATTACAACTGAGATACTCATTATTTAATCAGCATGATTTAAAGCATTAGCTTTTCACATATTGCCACATGTTGAACGAATTTGTAAACAGGTGACAAGGTGAATTATAGATTGTTTTAAAGCAACACTCAAAAGATTTCCTGCTTGAATGGAAGTACCTGTCCATGGACTATTGTTTTCAACTACTCTGAAGAGCTAATTGTTGCAGTGAAATATATTTATAATATAATGTAATCCAATATATTTTAAAGATTATTTTCAAGGAAGTGACATAAGCAAGATGGTGGAATAACAGTTTCCAGTGCTCACTCCACAGAAAAATAAATTTTAACCATCATCCTTAAAGAACGAGTTAAGAAAATACAAATTGATGAGCGTAGGAAGAACATTTTCATAGTACCTTCATTGCCCCTTCCTTATTTTCTAGGCCCTAGGTCAGTCCCCATGACTTCAGGCATCATGCCTGCACTTGAAGAACCAGGCATCAGGGCATTCTCATGGAGTCAGGTCCTTGCCTACCTTTGTGGGTCAAGGTACAAGGTTTGCCCCAGTGGCAACCCAGTCCCCAAAGACTAAGATTCAATAAATGCCCTACTGCCACATCTGACTCCATAAACCCACACCTCAGGCTGGGTTAACTTGACCAAGTCTCAATACCTCCTTCCACACACTCAGCAGCCAGGATCACCCCATGGGAACTGCACTGTCTTTCTGGTCCTTACCAACCCAGGTTCCCTACCTATCTCCATGGACTCAGGCTCTGTGACTACCACCACAGACCCAGGCAACAGGCTAACCTCTGTGGACCTAGGCACAAAACCTGCTCACAAAAAGTGACATAGGCACTGGACCAGTCTGCCCAAGGATTCCACTAGGAGGTTCTGCTCACAGATCTCCAGTTGGCCCACTCAAAATCTCTGGATAGGCTGAAGGCTGACAGGATTTTCCTGCCAAGGCCAATTTTAAACACAGAAAGAAATGCTTATAGTTTAAAGAGTAGACATCAAGACAGAAACACAGAATCATAAATAATCAGGGAAATGTGGCTACATGAAAGAAACAAAATAAAGCCCCAGTAATTGACCCTATGGAGATCTATGAGCTTCCTGACAAATATTTCAAAATAATCATCTGAAAGCAGCTCAGTGATCTACAAGACAATACCCTTTGGCAACTGAATAAATTCAGGAAAACAAAACATGAAAATAATGAGAAGTTCAACAAAGATAAAGCCCAATAAAAAAGAACGAAAGAGAAATTCTGGAACTTAAGAACACAACAGAGTGATATATATATATATATATAAAACATATAAACTATATATATATATAACATATAAACTATATATATATATAACATATAAACTATATATATATAACATATAAACTATATATATAACATATAAACTATATATATATATAACTATATATATATATATATAACATATAAACTATAAATACACATACACATTATGGGAGTCCCAGAATGATCAGAGAAAGAAAAAACAATGACAGAAACATTGAAGTAAAGATGACAGAAAGTTTTCCAAATTTGTAGAGGGAAATGAACATTGAGGTTCATTAATCTCAGAGAATTCCGAACAGATTAAACAAAACATCACCAACATAAAGTATAAAAAGTTCTCAAAATCCCAAAGAAAACTTTAAAAGCAACAAGAAAAAAGTGATCCATAACATAAAAAGAAGGCTTCAGGAGGCTGTGAGCAGATTTCTCAGCAGAAATCTGCTTGCAGACATAGAGTGAGTAGAGGTAACATTTGAAGATCTGAGAGGAAAAAAAACCTGCCAAACAAAAACTGTACCTAGAAAACCCCTTTTTCAGAAATGACAGAGAGATAAAGACTTTCAAACAAAATGTCAGGGAGAATTTTTTTTTCTTTTTTTTCCATTAGATCTGCTTAACCAGAAGCTAAAGGAAGTTCTTAAAGTAAGATGCTCACTAACAACAGTAAAATGTGTGAATGTACACAACTCATTTAAAAGATAAGAACATAGTAAAATTCAGAATCTTCTAATACTGTAATAGTGGTCCACATATCACTTTTCATTGTAGTATAAAAGTTTAAAAGAAAGGCATTAAAAATAACTATAGCTACAAGTTTTTAATTTATTCACTATAAAAGGATCTCAATTAGGACATCCATAACAATGTGGAAAGAGAAGTTAAAGTGTAGACCCTTCATATGTGGCTTAAATTATTAGCAGCTTGAAATGGGTTATATAAACCATATAATATTTCAGTTAACCCTCAAAGGATTCAAAAAGAAAACAAACTGTGGCCAACACAAAAGACAAAAGGCAGGGAATCAATGAACACAAAGTCATCAAATAATATAGGCAGATGCCAGCAGAGCAGGAGAGAAGTACAAAAACTATCATAAACAGCCAGAAACAATTAACAAAATGAAAACAATAATATCAATAATTACTTAAATTATTAGATTGAATTTTCCAATAGGTCATCAAATTCACTGTGTATAACATTGAATAGCTCAGGATTCCAGTGATTCAGGTAAAGGTGGCTACAGAGATCAATAAATGATTACTTTAATAGTCTCGCTGTAGCAAGTGGGTCTGCAGACTGGAAAATCTCTTTGACTTGTCTTTATAATTCTTGAGACATTGATCCAGCAGGAGATATTCACAACTACATACACTCCTCCCAGTGGGTCGGAGCAATTCTGTCAGGCAATTAAAGTCTAGAACAATCTGTTGTTTAAAATACTCTTCCTCATGCAGTTGAGGGATGTCTGCTGCGCTGACAAAGCAGTGGCAGTGAAGGAAGGAATATCTGCCATGAAAAGAAACAGTTTTCTCATCAATTTTTTATGAGCACTGACTCCTATGTATGATAACAAAGATCTCATAAAATACATAAATCAAATCTACTGTACATGGTTTGGCAGATCTCTAGTTAACCTGGTCTGCCCTTTTAGGCAGTATATACTTGGATTACATTTATCTGTTTTCTTTAATTATTATTATACTTTAAGTTCTGGGGTACATGTGCAGAACACGCAGGTTACATAGGTGTACACATGCCAGGGTGGTTTGCTGCATCCATCCCCCCAGCATCTACATTAGCTGTTTATCCTAATATTAGCCCTCCCCAACCTGCCCACCACCTGCTATCCCTCGCCTAAGACAGGCCCTGGTGTGTGATGTTCCCCTCCCTTTGTCCATGTGTTATCACTGTGCAGCACCCACTTATGAGTGAGAATATGTGATGTTTGGTTTTCTGTTCTAGTGTCAGTTTGCGGAGAATGATGGTTTCCAGCTTAAACCATGTCTCTGCAAAGGACATGAACTTATCCTTTTTTATGGCTGTATAGCAGTTCATGGTGCATATGTGCCAAATTTTCTTTATCCAGTCTATCTTTGATGGGCATTTGCACTGATTCCAAGTCTTTGCTATTGTAAACAGTGCCATAATAAACATACATGTGCATGTTTGTCTTTATAGTTGAATGTTTTATAGTCCTTTGGGTATATACCCAGTAATAAGATTGCTGGGTCAAATGGTATTTCTAGTTTCAGATCCTTGAATAATCGCCACACTGTCTTCCACAATGATTGAACTAATTTACACTTCCAACAACAGTGTAAAAGTATTCCTATTTCTCTACACATCCTCTCTCCAGAATCTTGTCTCCTGATTTTTTAATGATCACCATTCTATCTGGCGTGAGTTGGTATGTCAATGTGGTTTCGATTTGCATTTCTCTAATGACAGTGATGATAAGCGTTCTTTCATGTTTGTGGTTGCATAAATATCTTCTTTGGAGAAGTGTCTGTTCATATCTTTGCCCACTTTTTTGATGGGATTTTTTTCTTTTAAATTTATTTAAGTTCTTTTTAGATTCTGGTTATTTAGCCCTTTGTCAGATGAGTAGATTTTGAAAATTTTTCCCATTCTTTTGGTTGCTGGTTCACTCTAATGATTATTTCTTTTACTGTGCAGAAGCTCTTAAGGTTAATTAGATCCCATTTGTCTATTTTGGCTTTTGTTACCATTGCTTTTGGTGTTTTAGTCATGAAGTCCTTGCCTATGCCTATGTCCTAAATGATACTGCCTAGGTTTTCTTCTAGGGTTTTTATGGTGTTAGCTATTATGTTTAAACATTTAATCCATCTGGAGTTAACTTTTGTATAAGGTGCAAGGAAGGGATCCAGCTTCAGCATTCTGTATATGGCTATTCAGTTTTCCCAACATCATTTATTAAATAGGGAATCCTATCCCCATTGCTTGTTTTTGTCAGGTTTGTCAAAAATCAAATGGTTGTGGATGTGTTGTGTTACTTCTGAAGCCTCTCTTTGTTCCATTGATCTGTATCTCTGTTTTGATTACTGTAGCTTTGTGGTATAGTTTGAAGTCAGTTAGTGTGATGCCTCCAGCTTTTTTTTTTTTCTTAAGATTGTTTTGGCTATGTAGGTTTTCTTTTGGTTCCATGTGAATTTTAAGGTGTTTTTTTCCAATTCTGTTTGTTTTCTAATTCATTCAGCCATTTATTTGTTTAGTCACTTTTTACTTGAATCACTGGAATCCTGAGCTATTCAGTGCTCCAGGCAGGCCTGATCGTCACATTTGTGGCAGTGAGATAAATCATTTCGATTTTTCCATTTACACACATTGTACAGTCTCCTATTCTTGCCTCTAGGCTAAGATGTTTAGTTACATCCTGGTAGCATTAAATTCAACATGTATATACTTTTATTTCTCTACTAATTCAATACAAAATTACTACAAAAACATTTTAAAAGTTTTTTCTTATTGTTCTAATATTCCATTTGTTTAATATTTTTCTCTAAGCTTTAAAAAATTACTTTTGAGAAAACTATTTAAAGACATTGTTTCTTATATTAATTTTTCTATTTTTATTTCCTGTGGAAAAATGAAAGTACCTTTTGGGAACAATATGAGATAGAAGAAAAGCAGGAAAGAAAATAAAGGATAAATATATCAAATATAAGTAACCTATAGTATATAAATGCTACAAATAAAAAAGGCACAAATACATCACTAAACAATCAAAACAACTGCAAAGTAATAGCAATATTCTATATTATATTACATATATGTGATGCTATGCGTATGCATACCAGCCCTTTGCTTTTTCTCCCTCTTCTATGTTTGCCATTCGGTATTTATATGACACATCTCCCTTTATACTGCCCTCATTATTTTGGTTCTCTTTTGTGTGGGAAAAAAAAAAACACTCAGATTGTTAACTACTTATTTGAAAAATATCATTTAAACTTCAGTATGCTTAATATATCCTATTAGAAATTCTGCTCCTTCAACATTATAAACCACAGCAGAAATATTTAGCATTAACATTAGGAGGAATCTCCTTAAAGATGGAGTTCAAATATAAGAGTTGTATTATCTAAATAATTAATCTTCTTTTCCAGAAATGCTTAAGAATAAACTTGATGCATCAATAAAAAATTATTGATAATTATCAAGATTCCATGTCATTTTGTAATTCTATTTTTAGCAGCGGCAAATCTGTAGGGGTCTGCAGCAACCTCAATTCCTGACTCCTCAAATTAAATAATTTGACCGAGGGGCACAAGGCAAAGTGAGTGGTCAAAGCAAGTTTTAGAGCAGAAGTGAAAATGTATTAAAAACTTTGAGAGCAAGAAAGAGAAGAAGTAAAGTACACTGGGAAGAGGACGAAGCGGATGACTTGAGTTTCAACTGTGTGGTTTGATATTTGACCTGGGGTCTGATATGTTGGCATGCTTCTAGGGTTGTGTTATCTCTCCCCTGATTTTTACCTTGGAATTGGCTGTCTGCATGTGCAATGGTCTGCAAGGTTTGGGAGGGGCCACATGTGTAGTGTGTCACTGAAAGTTGCACACATGTTCACTTTAGGCGTTCTTCCCATACTAGTCAAGTATTTCTAGAGGAAAGTCATATACCAGTTAAATTCTGCCATTTATCCTCTTAGGACACATGCTCGAGTTCCCTCACTCAACTCCTGAGATCTTATGAAAAAGCTGCTGATCACCAGCTTTGGGTTTTTTCTACCTATTAGGAGGCTGCATTTCCCTGTCACTGGCTGCAAACAATTATTATTTGAGAGACAATTTAACAACTGCCTGACCATCATCTGATGGTCACCTGACACTCCTGGATGGTTGGGGAGGGCCCTCTCCTGCCCTGCTCACGTTTACCTAACTACTTACACCAACACTATAATTTATACTAAATAATATATTGACTTGCACATATATCTTACTTTAACTCATATTGTAAGTGAGAATTAGATTATCACTGTTTTTTTTCTGAGAATGGTACTTTCTTAAAAGGATGACGTTTCATCTCTAAAATGAAAATTATTTGAAAACCTTATATTCTCTATAATTATTTTAATTTCTAATAACTTTCTATATATCAAGAATACTTTCAGTGTCAAAAGTAGTCATACATTCTAGTTTTCTTGTTTATATTCTAGATTAAAAAGAAAAACATAAGGCTGGGTGCAGTGGCTCACACCTGTAATCCCAGAACTTCAGGAGGTTGAGGTGGGTGGATCACTTGAGGGTAGGAGCTCAAGACCAGCCTGACTAACATGCTGAGACCCCATATCTACTAAAAATACAAAACTTAGCTTTGCATGGTGGCAGACTCCTGTAATCCCAGCTACTCGGGAGGCTGAGGCATGAGAATTGCTTGAACCCAGGAGGCAGAGGTTGCAGGGAGCCAAGATGGAGCCACTTCACTCTAGCCTTGGTAACAGAGCAAGACTCCATCTCGAAAAGAGAGAGAGAGAGAGGAGAGAGAAGAGAGAAGAGAGAAGTGAGAAGTGAGAAGAGAGAATAGAAGAGAAAAACCTCACACTGTTACCAATTTTATTTTTCATACAAGTGAAAATTCTAAAATCTCATGCTATTAAATTACAACCTAGACAGGGATCATGAGTATTTACAGGAAGAATTTAATGGGCTTATCAGTAAAAGTGGAGTCACAACATTTTCAGTCAACAGTGAGCAACTCTTCCAAGGTATTCCTTAAAATGCAATCTTCTTGATTAAAATCTAGACTTTTCCTAAATCTCTGTTTGACGTCCATCAGAGTGTTATCTTCATTCTAGTATAGCTCCTTTATTTAAAGCATTCTTCTTATGAAAAATTCATAACAAGATATTTTTCAAAACAAAATAGCAAATATTAAAGAGATAATTCTTCTGTCTAATGAAAATATGGGTGGTTTTCTTTATTCTTCTTCTTTGTGTCTGTTGCTATTTCTCTTAACAGTCACTCAACTCAGTCATTTTATTATAACATAATCCTCTTCCTAAATTATATCGAGATAATATTGCATGCAAGTTAATTGAAGTCAAAATTAAATGGTGTTATGTTTAATCCACAGTTTCGAGATCGTTTATAATAAAACATAAATGTAAGTCAAATATATATATATTACATAAATAAATTATAATACCCATAAGTACATATAAATGTTATTAAGTAAAAAGGAGTACTCTTATGAATACAAATTTACTGGGACATTTTTCTGAGACAAGATTGCCGCAACGTTGTTCACTGAGAAATGCAATTCGACTTAAATGCGTTTTATCTTGGCTGTTCTTTAAAGTCACTATTTACATACTAAAAGGATTTAATAAAAACATGTCTTCAGCTTGTAAGGGGTCTCACAGTATGCTTCTCCACCTTCAGTATGATAAAGGGGAGGCTGTTAACCTAGTGAAGCAAATAGCTGGTGTTACCTATTAGTGAGCTCTATGGCTTGGGGCAACTACTTTTCCTTCCAAGGAATCTGACAGAACGTATTACTAGGCTTGTTCAGTACTGCACAACAAAGTTAAATCACTGTGACTGTGCATCAGGCTATGCCTGGCTCGTATTGGTCTAGTCATAACCCTAATCAGCAATTGTATGCTTTCCAGCAAAATAATTTGCTGGGGAATAGAGATAGGATGGAAAATGTTCAATGCAAGGTCACCTTCAATGATGCCTTTAATGAAGGTGCTATAGTGCTCAGGAGGGTCTAAGGTATTGCCTAATGATGCTTCTCAGAAGAGAAACTAGAGTTTAAATTAGAGTATTGATATCCAAATTCCCACATGAAAATTTATTACAAAATACATTTTCTGTTTTTTTTTACATAAGCTATTAGCTCAATAAAGTCACTCTCTATTTGAGTATATCTGTTTTTACATATCCACATGTCCTAAAATTATACTCTGATTCCTTCATTGTGTCTTACACTGAGATTTCTGTTCTCTTTATAAATTGTTAGGAAGCATCAAAGTATAAAGTGGAGACTCACTTAGCGGCTGTAAAATACATATCAACATGTGTCTATGTCTTGTGCCTGTGAGACAGGTCTGCAAGACCAAGAGAGTGTGGAAGTGAAAAGGACCAGATTTGTTGCTAACCAGATTATTCTTATACCTTCTTAATACTCTAATGAGGAAAGTCACTTATTCTCAGAGCCTCTATTTCTATGTCTGTAACATGGACAATTCTCTCTCTCTCTCTCTCTCTCTCTCTCCTTCTTTCCTCCTGATCTCTGTCTCTCCCTATTCTTGCCTCAATCCGAAACTTCCTTGGGAAAGGTCTCTTTTACAATGCAGGGCAGATCATTGCAGGTTATTATTTTCCTGTGTCTGGCTAGTTAAGCTTTAAGAACCCAAATATATTTATTGGCAAGTTCTAACGTTGACATTTTAGGAGAAAATACATGAAGCTTCAGCTTTGGGCCCAACAGAGTTCTTAAATAGTTTTATGAACAAGGAAGTGTTCAGGATATTTTAGGTGTCTCTTAGCTTCTTAATGTATTGCTCTATTGTTCAGTTTCTGGAGTAGGGTGAACAAATGTGATACAAAGAACTCCTATTATTCATGTGAATAAATTAGTTTCATATGAGCATGCCAATTATTTAGATTGAAGAACTATACATTTTCTATATTCAGAATATTGAAATACTACCTTAATTAATGAGCTAATGTTGTTTACCAGGTTTTCTAGTGTATATCTTACTGAGATATTATGAAGCTATACTTAAATAAATACAGCCAAGTTTAACATGCTCTAAGGCTGTGATCATTTTATTCATTTATTAAGTTAAGGAAAGTAATTGTTTAGAATCAGAGTACTGAGAGAATTTCACTATTAACTAAAAGGCAGCTATTCATCGCAGAACATCGATATTAGATTATAATTTAGATGGCTCTATTCCAACTTCTTCCTCATATAGTATGTGTAATTGAGGTCCAGGGAGGTTAACAGACTTGCCCAAAGTCACCCAGCTAATGAGGCTGGAGTGAGAAAAGTAGAGTCAGGGCTGATAAAGCTGGACAAACTGAATCATGTCCTGCCCAGCTCCAGGAGCATGAGGGTGATGGATCAAATAGGAACCTTAACTGTACAATTAAAGCAGAATCATTCTGATTAGGTATTAACAGAATAGTGTTTTTCAGGATGAATATTGTAGTTATAAAGTTTTAAACCACAACAAATATATTAATAGTTCTCACATAAGAGCCTAAATGTATATTCCAGATGGCTTCCACAATGTAGAAATCTAGCTGTTTACTGATGAGTTTCAGAGAAGCCTAAATCTGATGTAAATATCATTCATATCATTTTTATGTCACAGAAGTACTAGAACTTTTAAAGTTGGTATTTTGTGTTCTAAAATAACTTCAAAGTGAATATGTTATTTCTACACACCAGTGACTTCGAAGATACTTGGGGCAGCTTTCGAACCTGTGTTCTGCCACCTTATGATTAAACAAAGCAATCGTTTTAAAGATAATGTATAAAAAACAAAGTAGTTCTTGTTCCTGGAAATTATTGAGCACACTGAAATTTAACTACACATATTGCAATGGAAAGTGCCTTAACAAGAAGCAATTTAGCCATGACAATTTCCTATTTCCACTTCAGCTAGAAATGTTAATTACATGTACTGAAGATAGGGATAAAAACATAGTATTTAATGATGGAGACGCTGAAACTTTAAATAGTAAAAGAGAAATATACATATTTTAACATTGTTTTATTCAAAATTGGAACCTATATCCTAGTTACATTACAGAATGCCTCAAATCTATTTTTTCACCAATTTAGAGAGAGGTTGAGATCATACACAAAAGCAGTGTGCTATTCTGACTAGTGTCTTAGATTAATTTAAAAGGGTGATGACGTCTATTTAAACAGTTTAACAGCTGTATTGACCTTAAAAATGTCTTGGAAATTAACTTTTGACAAGAGGCCAGAATATCTACATGGTATTTTTAACAGCAGCAAAACTTGAATATTTTATGAATACTTAAGAAATAGTACTATGCCATTTTTCATTGGTAGTAATAAAGAAGCACATAAGAAAAACAGATAAACTTGAGAATGAGCAGTGCTAACAGAAAAAAAAAATCATGAAGGCGGATATAGAAGTAGTTTGGAGAAAATGACAGCCTTCAAAAAACTCACTCTTCGCTGCAATCACATATTATGCCTTGGAAAAATGTTCTCCAAGAGAAATTCAAATTTTCTTTGTGGATTAAACCAGTGATGTGATTTTCTCCTCTGTCTTAAGTCTGCTGTGAATATACAGAACAGTCAGCCAGTCAACTCTCTAGCACCCAGGAAATCTGGCTTGGTTGGTGATACAACAAGAACTCTGCAAATACAGCTGAGAAAAAGGCATCTAATACTTATGTCTTAGGGTTGTCACCTGAAAGGCAACTGGTCTGTGATATTTCACAGCATTAGCAGCATTTCCTCGTTTACCTTCTCTTCCTCAACTCCACAGCTAAGTGGAAGAAAACATACCTATTTTAGTCTCAAACAGCTTGCTATTTTTTTTTGTTTTATATCATATATTAAAGTTGTAATTTATTTATATCCATTTTCAGTGCCCCTGTCTCTGATGAGAACATAAAATTAAACAGAGGAACAATTTTTTACTACTTTATCCTTCGTACTTAGTTAGCACAGTGACTAGTACAAGAAATATTTGTAGAATTATTTTAAATCAGTGAATAAATATTGGGCATCCTAATCCTTGAATCTTTTGACTATCTACAAATTTTCAAACTTTCTGTAATTCTGAAATTCAGTGGATATTGTAAACCTTATCTGATTCCGTCTCTGGGAGTCTAATTTCCAGCCCCTCTTGTTTCAAATCAATTTGGGTTCCTTGATAAACAATATTAACTGCAGTTGGTAGAGAGTCTGCAGTTTCCAGAAACCATAGGTAACACTCATGACTGATCTTCTTAAAGATATATTTCTTTTACATTGGCACATGCTTGAAATTGAACTAGAACTTTGACACTCCTGGAAACTTGGTTGTGGTAAATATGGGTAGCTGGGGAGAACGGGAAGTGGGTTCAGAGAGAAGCAGTACTTCTTTTATCCTACAGGACTTTTACCACTGGGACTTGCTGATTTTTCCGACTCATCTCTTCATATTCTCAACATTTTGTTGATGCAGTAGTGTAGAGCAATATTGCATAGCCAAGGAACACTTACATCAATAATTAAATGCAAATCATTTATACTTTCAAGATTTTTAAGTAGTTCCAAATACTCTACCTTTTCTTTGGGACTAGAGATTATGAAAATGACACTAGACACTCTATAGAGATTTTAGACATTTAATAACCTCAGCCTTACCTTTTGTAGCATCAATTATTTATGATTGTATTAAACTGATACTAGATTTTGCACATATTTGGAGATTTTAACAATTTTAATTCTTGGTTTGTTATTTATATTTGTGTGTGTATAATGACTCTTGTGGTTGAAGAGTCCATTTTGAAGGTATTTATATTTTTAGCTCTGAAACTATGGTTCTCAAATGTACAGCAATGTTCTTTGGTAAAGCCTATCTCTGCATCTCTCCTTTCTGGATAAACAACAACTAAACTTTGATATGAAACAATAACTCAGTGGCCTCTAAGAATGTGGAACATGGAGGAGATAAAAATAGTTATGATTGATACATGGAACATGAAGTCGAATACCATAATTGAATCTGAGTGAATAAAGTTTGGATGGAACATCAAGAAAACTTTTCAAGAAAGACAGTATTGCCACAGATTCTTAGAGGCATCGTGTAGGAGGTCTACAATATGGAGCATGCTTAAAGATGTGCTTATTTCTTTGTTTACTTTTTATCGTGGCCTTTGGGAAAAAAAGAAAAGTTCATAATATTGCAAGGAAATTTAGACTATAAGAAACATCCAGTTTCCATCCTGCTTCACAGCAAGGAGTGCATTTAGAAAAATGTGAGAACCATTCAGTGTTTCAACCTCAGGCAGAGAGTTTCTGCACAGCAAACAGAGAAGAAGCTGGAAGTACAGCAGGGGTAGCTATTTTTTTCACTTATTTGGACATGACAATGTTTATTTTTAAAAGCCAACAAACACTGCATGACAGTATTCTGGCACCTTGGGCAAGTGCACATTTCATATTCCCAGGTATTAGCCATGAAGTCTAGGTCTCTTTAATGGATTGGAAACTTTTTGAAGAAGATCAAAAGATTCCTTATAAAAACAACAACAACAAAATTCTAATCTACAAAAATGAAAACAAAGATAAGGGAAAAAATGATACTGAAATATTTGACTAACTTATATTAATTCTAAATTTTTAGCTTCAAGTCTTTTAAAACTTAATTTTCCAAGTCCTTGCACTAAGTGTTCAATACATACTAAATAAATTACATAGCAAATCAATATTGGGAATATTTTAATAGCACAGAATATTTATAGTCAAGGGCCAGTTACATCAATAATTAAACAATATTCACTAATGCTGAAGGGTATGAGGCTCCTGACATCCGGCAGAATTAAAGATTATATTCCCATTTATTAAGTGTAAAAGTTGGAGCATGGAAATGCTTAAACTAATTCATGGTGTTTTATTTCAACTCTTTAGCTGGAGAATGTCCTAGTTAAAAGTGTAAAGTGAATAAAGTTTGTCTTCCTTCCGCATGCTGCTCTTTCAGAACAATTTTCTATACAAATGCCTGCCCCAGACACCATGAAACTTAAATCCTACTGTTTTTGTTTTTGCCTGGAATTTTCATTTTCATGGATTTGAAATCTCTGTGCTTCACTTTTCTCACACCTTTACAGTATATTAAATCTTTGTTTCATGTATTCTGGAGCTCCAAAGAGGTCAGTGTGCTAAACTAATCCTGTACTCACTAGGAAGGGGATGGCTTTTTGAAGCAAAAAGTTTGTCTAATTTTATGTTTGATAAACCTTTAATTTTTGAGCCTAGCTATCAGGAAGAATGTACTGAATTGCTCATTCTAAATTTTCACTGATGGGTTCACATGAATAACTCGTAAAAAATGTCTGTGTTCAATAATGAAGAGCAGAAGTGAGAGGTTTAAAATCAAACACTGCATGTTCTCACTCACAGGTGGGTGTTGAACAATGAGAACACATGGACACAGGGAGGGGAGCATCATACGCTGGGGTCTATTGGGGGGACCTGGGGTGGGACAATGCGGGGTAGGGAGGTTGGGGAAGGATAATATGGGGAGAAATACCAGATATAGGTGATGGGGGGATGGAAGCAGCAAACCACACTGCCATGCATGTACCTATGCAACAATCCTGCATGATCTGCACAAGTACCCCAGAATCTAAAGTACAATAAAAAATAATAATAATAAAAATAAAAGTTTATTTTAGCAACCACCCTGGGGATTTCCTGGCCAATTTTATGTTATCTGATCCTGTTACTCACCAAATACATGCCAGAAAATTCCTAGATTATCAAATCACAGGGCTACTGCTGAATGTCTGAAGAGCTAGTCATCAGGTTTCACCATAAAGGCCAGCATAAAATCACAAAATCATCTGTGCATAATTATGTGGATTTAACATGACCACACATTTTTTTTTTTTGACACTTCTTGCATTCAGACGCAGTGGCTCTCCTTGAGTCTAAACTGGCTGGTAGCCGCCTTCAGTAGCAGAGTATAACTAAACTATTGCTGTGAAGTTCTTGGCCCGGCCTTTAAGGGCAACAACAGCTTCTGTTTTACCTTTTGGAGTTTTCAGCCACAATTTAAAATGTCTTGCTACCATGACAGAGTAATCTCGGCACACATTTCTTCTGTCTTCAACAAGATATCAGGCATTTGAGTGAAACTGGGAGTGACACCCTCTGGATGAGCTCAGTTGTCAGCTGAATTGCGCCAAATTATATCTGTTATGCTACTTGGAGAAGAATTATAATCCATTTGTACTCATCTCAATTCCTTTCCCCACAAAATACACAGAAAAAAAATGATTATTTTAAGCTACTAATAAGTATGGAGATAGTTTATTATGCAATTAAAAACCTTAAATGATAGAATGCATTTCCAGCAGACTGGGTAATCTGTTCTTTGTACCTACCTGGGATATTTCTAATCTTTTTCAAAGCAATTTACACAAATCTGTGCAGAGCTTGAGATGTCTCCTGACACCATACTTAGAAGCTCTTGCACTAAGTTCTTCTAAATGACAAATCTCTTCAAATGAGAAGCTTCTAGTTACGCCTTTGAATATTATAGCATTAATAAGTAAGAATATTATATTTTTAGTTATCCAATTGCCTAATGAGCAAAGAAGATTGTTGTGAGGAATAAAGTTAAATAATGTATATACATTTTTTGTACAATATAAAATACAATTCACAAAAAGAAGCCACCATTCCACAACTGTGCAGATTTTATGAATGCTCCCTCTCCATGAAAAATTTTAGGCTGAAAAATTTTATTTAGCCTGGAGCCAAGGGAATGATATTGTTATAAGAAAAGGGCTGTTTAAACAAACAATATCTCAAAATAAAGAAAACTTTCAAATACATGTGAAGAATAATGTATTATTAAATCTTCATTAAGATATAATTGATATACCTTGAAATGACCTCTTAATGTGTACCATTCAGTCATTTTTAGTATATTCACAAAGTTGTGCAGCTATCATCACTAATTCTGAAACATTTTCATTATCCAAAATAAACCCTGTATCTAATGTTATCTTTTAGAAGTAATAAAAAAGATAATGATAGTAGCCAGAAAAAAAATTGAGGACAACCCCATAAATTCCAACACAACAGAAAATAAATCAATGAAGTTGCAAGCATGGAAGAGACAGAACCTGTGTGCCAAAAAAAAAAAAAAGGGCTAACACAGCAGGCCTGAGAACCATCATTGAAAAAGACTGCTTTAAAGTCGGCCCTTGGATTGCATCTGAGAACTGGACTGGTAAAGTTAACTACACTGATATATAATGTTCTCTAATTGATAAGAGTGTATCACTGTGCATAAAGTTTTTATAAAAATAACATAATTTATGCAATACTTAATCTCCTTATGGGAGACTGTAATTTTGGTATATTATAGCCAAAGTGCCTACATGGCTGTTAGGAAAATCTTGGATGCTTGAATTCTACCAGGTATAAAAACAAAACATAATACCAATACCCTTGAATGTCTTCCAAAAAACAGAGAAGAAATAACTCCTCACTATCTCATTCTATGAAGCCAGCATGATCCTGATACTGAAAGCTGGCAAAGACACAATGAAATAAGAAAACTACATACCAATATCTTTTATGAACATAAGCAAAAATGCTCAACAGAATACTAGCAAACTAAATACAACAGATCATCAAAAAATTAATTCACCATAAGCAAGAAGGCTTAATTCCTAGCATGACAGTTTGACTCAAACACAAATCAATAAATGTGATTCACCACATAAACAGAATTAAAACAATAAATTATATTATCTTAATAGATGTGGGAAAAGCTTTTGATAAAATCCAATACTACTTCATGATAAAAACCCTCAAGAAACTAGACATCAAAATAACATACATCACAATAATAAGAGCCATCTGTGATGAACCCACGCCCAACATCATACCAAATGGGATAAAAGTGGAAGTATTGCCCTGGAACTGAAACAAAACAAGGATACCCACTCTCACTCCTCATATTCAACATAGTATGAAAAGGGCTAGTCAGAGCAATCAGGCAAGAGAAAGAAATGAAAGGCATCCTAATTGGAAAACAAAACAAAAATCAAACTATTTCTCTTTGTGGACAATATGATTCTATACCTAGAACATCCTGAAGACTCCATCAAATTATTTATTATTTGCCAGATAATTTTAATAAAGTTTCAAGATACAAAATCAATGTATACAAATCAGTAGCATTTCTATACATGAATAACATTAAAGCAAAGAGCCAAATGAGAGCACAATTTCATTTATAATAGCCACAAAAAGATGAAATATTTAGGAATACAGCTAATACAGCAGGTGAATGATCTCTGCAAGGAGAACTATAAAACACCGCTAAAAGAAATCATAGAGGTGTGTGTCCTAAACGCACTCCCCGCAGCTCTGTCTGAAAAATGCTGTATACTTCTTGACCATGTTGGACTAATTAATGCTTCATAGTGGAAATATTTGAAATATATTGTAAAATACAGAACAGACTTATTTTTATTATGAGAATAAAGACCTTTTTTCTGCGTTTGGGAAAAAAAAAAAAAGAAATGCTTGAACTCAAGCTTCCCCTATGCTGGAGAATTATGAAGAAAGATATACCTGGAGGCATTAGAACAGTGACGGGAACCATCGCTACACGGGTTCATCTTTGTAACATGCTGAAGACAAGCAGAAGCACATGCACGAGGGGCAGAGGAGTGACTGTGCGCTGATGTGAAATTGCCCAGAGCATAAAACCTGTGTGCCCTCCTTCACATCAACTAAGTTCACTAGGACATACCAAGCACATGAGTGTGAATGAGGATGCAAGGCAAGGGAATGGAACTCCAGAATTCACAGACAGAACAAATGGATGAGAAATACTTTGTGCAAAATATAAAGTGTCCTGAGGATCTGGGTTCCATTCATGAGAGGAAATGAAAACGCTAAAATAAATTTTACCTTCCTTTTAAATGTCAGCATGTTCACAGAAGCAGCACGCAAAAGTCTTTATCTACCATTTTCCAGTATTAATTTTTTGTAATATAAATGATAAAGGAGATGATAAAGAACCAATAGATTATTGATAAATAAATTAGTAATAAGATTTTTTTTTGTTTCTATGAGTTCTAAACAGCCCTATACAGTATTCAGTTTCCATGAGAAATATTTATTGTATCAAAGTACGTTGTACTTAACATTTTAGGCCATGCTTTTACTGTTCCTTGATGCTTTAATATATATTAATTTATAATTATCCTGATATTTTTGTACATTTTTCAAACTTAAAAATCAGGATTTTTTTTGGCAATAGTACTAACATACGGTTTTATCTTGGGATAAATATATGTTGGTCTGTTTGTTGACCTTGACATCTGATCACTGATGTCACTGACCCACTGGCCTCATTCAGGACACCTGCAGAGAATGTGCAAAGTCCAGGAGAGGAAAACACAAATCTGTATATGAAATGGTCATTGTACAGAAAGAAGTGGCCGCTCTGCAGCATGTCCTCACAGAAAAGAAATGGTGTGTAGCAATCAACACTAGAAAGTAGACCTTTTGCAAATTAATATGTCCTTGACCTGTTTTGCCCTTTTCTGGGGGTGGGGTGGGGATAAAAAGACTGTCATGTCAAGAACTGTGATTTTTTTCCCCCAAACAATAAAACTCCTTAATTATCTTAATGTTCCCATGTTAACATGATTGCTGCTAAATTACAGTGTAGAATTGATAATGATTTATAGTGGACTGTGCTCTTCCCTCATTAAAATCCCAGGGTGCCCTGTAAATATGCAGATGTTTCTTCCTGAAAACTTTTTACAAAGAAAATTAGATGTACATGTATCATTCAGTGTGCTTTATCTCTCTCCAGACTAATATCAGTTACACTGATGTTTGTAAATTAAACATTTACTTCAAAAAAAGAAAAAAAGAAATCATAGATGACACAAACAAATGAAAAATACCTTCCATGCTCATGATTAGAAGAATCAATATCATTAAATGGTCACATAGCCCAAATCAATCCACAACCCAATGTTATTCCTGTAAAAAATATCAATGTCATGTTTCACTGAACTAGACAAAACTATGCTAAAATTCACATGAAACATGCAAAAAAAAAAATCCTGAATAGCCAAATGATCTTAAGCCAAAAGAACAAAGCTAGAAACATCACATTACCCACTTTGAACTAAACTATAAGGCTACAGAAGCCAAAACAACATGAAACTGGTCCAAAAACAGACATAGAGACCAGTGGAACAGAAGACAGAACCCAGAAATAAAGGCATAGACCTACAGCCATCAGATATTTCACAGTGTTAACAAAAATAAACAACGAGGAAAGGACTCCCTATTCAACCAATGGTGCTATGACATCTTACTATCCACATGCAGAATAATAAAACTGGACCACTACTTTTCACCATATGCAAAAGTGATCCCAAGATGCATTATAGATTGTGACGTGAGACCTCAAACTATAAAAATCCTAAAAACCAATGAAACACCATTCTGAACATTGGCTTTGGAAAGTAATTTATAACTAAATCCTCAAAAACAACTGTGGCAAAAACAAAAATTGACAAGTGGGATCCAATTAAACTAAAGAGTTTCTGCACACAAAAAAAGAAACTATCAACAGAGTAAAAAGACAACCCACAGAATGGGAGAAATAGTTTCAAATTATTCATCTGACAAAGGTCTAATATCTACAATCTATATGAAACTTACACAATTGAACAAGCCAACAACAAATAAGCCATCAAAACTGGGCACAATACATGAACAGACACTTCTCAAAAAGGACATACAAGTGGCCAATAAACATATGAAAAAATGATTCACATGACTAATCATCAGAGAGATGCAAATCAAAATCACATTGAGATACCATCTCCCATCAGTCAAAATGACTTTTGTTAAAAAGTTGGAAAACAACAGATGCTGGCAAAGCTGTGGAGAAATGGGAATGCTTATACGTTTTTGGTGGGAATGAAAAGTAGTTCTGCCACTGTGGAAGCAGGTTGTATATATATCTCAAAGAACTTAGAACTACCATTTGGCCCAACAATCCCATTACTGGGTCTCTATCCAAATGAAAACAAATTATTCTAACAAAGAGTACTTGGATATTTATTGTAGCAATATTCACAATAGCAAAGACATGGACTCAACCTAGGTGTCCATCAAGGTTGCATACAAAAATATATAGTACAGATACATCATGGAATATGACACAGCCATAAAAAAGAATGTAATCACGTCCTTTGCATCTATATTGACACAGCTGGATGTTACTATCCTAAGCAATTTAATGCAGATGCAGATAACCAAAGAATGCTTGTTCTCATTTATAAGTGGGGCTAATATCTGATTACTTATGGATACAAAGACGGCAAGCAATAACAAAAACTGGTAATTACTTAAGCAAGGAGGGAGAAAGGCAAGGGCCAAAACACTACTAAGTACTATGCTCAGTACCTGAACATCAGAATCATTTGTACCCAAAATTTCAGCATTGAGCAATATACCTTGGTCACAAACCTTCACATATACACCTGAATCTAAAATAATAGTTGACAAAGAAATGACAATCTTGGGCACTGTGTCAATAATGAATTTCCAAAGAATACAAAGAAGCCCAAAGAGCCCATTATAGTTGACTCTGAATATGCCTATTATTTTACTGTTGATAAAGAAACAAATATCTGGGTTTATTTAGTTAATATATGTTTACTAAAGCTTTAATATAAACTAGATATTATATGGTCAAAATTCAGTGGTAAACATGACACAATGGCTGGCTCTTAAATTTCTAACAGAAGCTCACTAGTGTTCAGCGAAAACATTGAATTCATATTTGCCTCCTAAACATATAAACATATAGAACAACTTTTATACAAATGGTTTTAAAATGTGTGTTATAAGCAAGTGCCTGATGCAGACACATGGACAAGGAACAAAGAGTATTATAAATGTTACCTATAAGATTATATGCCAGGTTGTCATCGAATAAAACCATCACAGAAAATACTGTGATATGTCTCATTAATTACTGCCTGTGCATAATTTATGAGCTTATGAATGAAAATGATTAAATATCCTAGACGTAATTATAATTCAAGCAATATTTTTGAAATGTTAACCAACCACTGAAAACTAATGCTTTGGAATATTCTGTATCTAAGACATTTGTCTAAATGACTTATGCAGACAAGTAAGGCTGATGAGAGCTTATATCTAGCAAATGTGTAGAGAAACAAAAAAACACTTTTAGACTCCTCCCTGTAAAGAAACCATACCGAATTCTAGAGGTGAAATCCACAAGCTTTATTCCTTGAATAATCTGAGACTGCCTATAATCTCCATGTCGAACATCAGCATTGAAACCATATAAACCTTTGTTGAATAGATAGAAATGACTTACGTTCATCTCACAGAGCTACCCAGTCTTTGCTCTGTGTGATATTTCCAAAGTGTTAAGGCCACTATATATTATCTAGGCATTTAAAATTCATTCAAATTTTTTTTTCTTTCACCATTTTCCTATTTTTAGATTATAGGACATCAAGCCTGATAAGATACATTCATGAGAAGTTTTTCATACTACTATAACTAAAGGGAAACAATACAAGGACTTACCAATTTTTAAACTTCACTTAGCACCTTAATAGCATTCAATATTCCCTTCGATCAGCCTCATATAGATGGGGAGTAGGTGTGGACATCACAGTACTTACTTACTAATTTAAGTATTAGTACTTACATCATAGTAAGTGCTAATATCTCAAAGTTTTTTCCGTCTTGTTTGGATGTAATCATTAAAACAGTGCTCTGGGAAAGTAAACAAGGAGGCCTCACATAATCTTATATTTGTTTGTGGAGAAAGGAATAATAAAATGATTATCCATAAATTCTCTGTAAACTCAATAATACTTACATACAGCAGAAATAAAGCTGCTATTGTAGAGTTAATTCTCCTGATCTCTGATTTTCTCCTTCATATGGTGGGTATTCTATTACTTTAATTCATATGGCTTCTCTTTTTTGTAAACACGTTTCCAAAAAAAATTATTAAAATATTCAACTATTTGCTGATCTGATAGAAGTTTGTGGTCACTAAAATCCAGAGTATTGCTATAATATTATTTAGTGTTTCAGGGTCATGAAATGTGGAGAGATTAAAGTGTATGAGCAAAATAGAATACTCATCAATGTCTACAGATTGAGAGGAGAGTGTAGGGCAGAATACTGGTAACCTGGTGGTGTTCTGAACAGTAACCCTTTCTTATGGGAGGAGTTTCTCCTTTTTTTGTGGTCCTAGTGTGGTTGTCAGTCAGAGCAATCTCTTCCCAGAATATAAAGATAGCATCTAATTCAAGCTCAGAAATTCTAATACTCTAGACTGCTGATAATTGTTATTAATCTATCTGCAAGTAACCCAAATATGTTCAATCATATTGTTCTCTAAGTTTGGAAACATGCTTACCAGAAGTAAAACACCATTTTCTCTGTAGAACTACTTACTTGAGTGATAGAAAGCTGGATTTACCAATTATCATTGTGTCTGTTATGTGGATAGACTGTACACAAAGTTAATATGAGTGAAGACAGAAAAGGAAATATATTTCTGGTAGCACTGAGACCCTGCTTCTAATCTGTGAGAATTTTTTTTATATATTCTGAACTAGTTCTATTTCCAACTTCATGAATCAGAACATTTTCTTTCTCATTAATATTTTGCATTCAGTTCCTGCCAATAATGAAACTTCACTATATAAGGAATAATCAGAGCTACAGGTATCTACAAAAGACACACACATTCCATAGTTTTATAATTTTAACAAAAGCCTAAAGGCTAACCCACATCAATTAAATAACTCCCATGATGTTTCTTATGCTAGCCATAGAAGCAAGAGTAAAGTAATGCAATAGAAAACATTACTTTGCAAAGCCCAGAAAGGAGATGAAGATATCAATGCCCACCTCTACACAGGGGCATAAACAAATCATAAGAAGAGATTATAACAATTTAAGATTTACATATAATCAACCAAAATTGGTAGGTAGAACTGAGAAGAGTTTCAGCTATGGGTCTACATAGACTATTATAAGATCCAATATCAAATTATTATTTCTTTCAAATAATACTTTCTTCTGAAATACTAAGGCCAGCATTTTGGCAAGAGTTTTGCTTTTTTAATTATTATTTTTTTGTGCTGGTGCTACAGCCAACTGATTTTGCTTTTGTGCCAAACATTTTTCTAACCTTAGGGATACATAATAAGCACATCTCTACTAAAACGAAACGTAGGATTCTCATTTTAAAGTGAGTATTTCTAATACATAATAATAATCTTAGTCCTGAGATTTCCCAAGAGGTCTTAACAATGAAGATAATTTAAATATTAAAATAGTATTGAGTATATTAGCAATTTCAGGACTGATACGATGTTCTTTATAAAAACTGAACCTCAAAATTTCTGAGTTCCAATTTCTGAATACTGTTTCTGAAAAAGTAGAATAATAAAACATTTTTTTAGCCACCTAAAGGGGACCTCTGCCCACTGAACCACTTCTACGTATACTGACAGTTTTCACATTGTTCTTTTCTTAGGGGGAAATGCTACATTTTCCAGATTCTCATAAAGCTGGGATGAAGTCATGTGATCTAAGTTTTACCAACCCTACAGGACCCCCTGAAATGAAGATATAGAAGAGAGCAACATCAAGTAATGACTATGCAAGAGAGTCATCTTTTGGTAAAAGGGTGGCAAACATATCTGCTTCTTCTGTGATTGATCCCGGTGTGATCAGCACGGAGCAGCAACTACCGACGGAACAGTCCTGTGGTGTGATGAACTCTAATGCAGATGAGTTTGTCCTGAGTGTAACATTCAAGCCTATCTTTCCAAGCCATTGCAAGGCCCATGTGGTATCATCACATACCTCCTTCTGCTTAAATTAGCAAGAATGCATTCAGTTGTTGCAATTAAAAACTCATGACTAGGCCAGGGTATTTGTTCACACATGTAATTCCAGCACTTTGGGAGGCCGAGGTAGGCGAATTCTTTGAGGTCAGGAGTTTGAGAGCAGATTGGCCCACATGGTGAATCCCATCTGTACTAAAAACACAAAAATTAGCTAGGCATGGTGGTAGATGACTGTAATCCCAGCTACTGGGGAGGCTGCTACAGGAGAATCGCTTGAACCAGGGAGGCAGAGGCTGCAGTGAGCTGAGATCATGCACTCCAATCTGGCCAACAGAGCTAGACTCTGTCTCAAAAACAAAACAAAACAAAAAAATCTCACAACTTTAGGTGTGAAGTTAACAAAAAGACAGAGCAAAAATTCTCTAAGGCAGATAGGACAGAAATTTTGTATATATGTATAAAAGAGGAAACCAGGATACAATTTCCACTCATTTAATAAAAGATTTAGTAAATTTGTTTTACAAAAGAAAGTATATAAAAATGCTCAGTAAACATGTATGCACCCTATGAATAAAAGATGTCATTGTGATTATTACATGCCCTTAAATAATTCTAATCTGATTCTACTATACTTTTATTTTATATGCTTCTTAAAAACAATGAAGCAAAATATACATACATTTCATAAAACTCTGATTATGCCAGGTTATTTTTTTTTGCTTTACAATTTCCTTCATTATAATGGTTTAGCAATCATGAGTATTAGCAGGTGTACAGATAGGACAAATTTGTCCCAAAGATTTTAAATATCAAGTCTAAAATCATTCAGTAAAATGAAGAACAAGGAACACCATGAGCTAGCAATGCTTTCAGCCAAATATTAAAGTGAGAAGGGCAAGAATGACTCTGACAAGCTCATGCATCTTAAATTCAGCACCACTCAATGCTCCTCCCAAAGAGGATGCCTAAATAGCACTAGACAATGAAGATATCCAGTAATAGGGTGCATTGATACAGAAACATTACAATGCATGTAAATGAGAATAGCCAATTCCCAAAGGAATCAACTAGCAACCAGAATTGTCACTCCTTGAAAAAAATAAGTACACACATACACACACACACACACACACACAGCAGCAGCAGCAGCAGTAGCAGTAGTAATGGAAGTAGTTAGACAATAAGTAACTTTCGAGGTAACATAATACAAACAATAGTGAGATTTTTTTGATTCACAATAGAATGTCTTAGGTATGACTCAAGAAAATGAAATTGATGGGAGACTATGAGTTTTAAAATGAAAAATATTTCTGCAGGTGTGCTTTGCTCACATATAAAATAACTAATTTTCAAATTTCTAATTTTCAAACTCATTGAACAAAAGATTATTGCAGCAATTGCCTTCACACCTCCACAATTCACCCTCGCTTTCATCATAATGTAAAAAACTTCTGTATTACAAAACTATTCTCTGCTTTCTTTGCCTGTTTCTAGCTCTGATTTCTGTTTTCAAAAGATGAACTACTGAATGTTTTCCATTTGAAATGAGAAAGCTGACTGAGATTACACTGGATCTCTGAAGTTAAAGTGCCATCTTGTGCCAAAAGTAAGCATCTCAATATAGATTAAGAAATATATTGGCAAGATGATAGTTTTCACATAATAGAGATGTGTCAAATTCATATAAAGCATTCAATATTAAATTGCCTGAATATGAACACAGTTATAAAAATATAGATCTGGCTTTGTTTTACTTTGCCAGCAGCAGCATGTTAAGCTTTCTGTGGCTAGATTAAATCATGCATTCTGTGTTCATGCTGCTACGTTCTGCGTTTTGTCATTGCAGTATTATTAACATAAAATGGATGCTATAGGCTGCATGCTCCCATACAACATAAAGATTGTTTAAGACTTAAGTAACAGTTCTTCCGTCATCAAGGGCAAACCTCAGTCTCTCTAATAAACTTGTACTGCCTGTACCAATCATGCCACTTGGAACTGATCCATTCTATTTCAAGAATTTAAATGGCAGCAATGTTCAAAACATTGTACCCAAGAGGGAAGGCCAATGCCAGCACACACAACGCTGCCAGTGCACAGCCAGCGACTGCAGGAATTCCATACAGCAAACAAAATGGTTTCCTGCCTTTAGCCTGACAGATTTCAAAAGCAGTCTCCAGGGACTGGCCAGAGGCTGATAATATCCTTTTTGTTGACAATGTCATCATGCTAACAGTTAATACATACAGTCATCATTGACTTACATTATAGTTCACTGAATAATATGAATGTGGAAAATTTTAAAAAATTAAAAATCTAGGCCATATATATTTTTTTTTTTTTTTGAGACGGAGTTTCACTCTTGTTACCCAGGCTGGAGTGCAATGGCCCGATCTCGGCTCACCGCAACGTCCGCCTCCTGGGTTCAGGCAATTCTCCTGCCTCAGCCTCCCGAGTAGCTATAACAAGTAATATACACCATAAAATTATACCACAAAACACAGTCAACCATCTAGACAATGAAAATACATCTTTCATAAAATCTCAGACATGATGAAAGAAAAACAGGTACTGAAATAGGGAAGCTAGTCTTAAAGAAATTTGAAATCAAACAGAATTCCAGAAAAGTCTGATTTGGGGGTCAGTGGATTTGATAGATTCTTTGATAATTAAGAGTTGATTATGTCCATATAGACTCAAGTGATAACTTAAATGCTCACTTTTCCTTTTGAGAAAAGATCATGAAAGAGATGAATTATCTGCCTTTTTTTCCTCCCCCAATTTTATAACACTTGAACTCTTGGAAATAGCATTTATTTTGTTTATAACACAGTCTTTGAAGGGGTCATATGAAAGAATCATGTTATAAAGAAACATACATTCTTGATATTATTATTGTCAGTTTTGGTGCATCAGGAAATAAATCTGTAGAGTTTCTAAATAGCTGGACTTTATATTTAATTCTCCTCTTTGTATTGGAAGTTGTCTGGTGATATAGAAAGACTATAAAGATTATGACTAGTATTAATCTCTTCTAAAATATGGTATATCACCAAAACCTGGCAAAAACATAAGACAAAAAAGAAAACTATAGGCCAATATCCCTGACAAATACAGACACAAAAATCCTCAACAAAATACTAACAAACCCACCACAACAACGTGTCAAAAAAGAAATTCAACATGAGCAAGTTGGTTTTATTCCTTGGATACAAGCTTGGTTCAACATACACAAATTAATAAATATGATATATCAGATAAACAGAATTTAAAACAAAAAGCATATTATAATTGTAGTAGATGCATATTTTATTTTCAATAAAATCCAACATTGCTTCATGGGAAACACCCTCAAGAAACTAGGCATTTAAGGAACATACCTCAAAATAATGAGAACCATATAAGACAAAACTACAGCCAACATTATATCGAATAGCCAAAACTGGAAGTATTCCCTCTGAGAACCGAAACAAGACAAGGGTGCCTACTCTCATGACTCCTATTCAACATAGAGCTGCAAGTGCTAGCCAAAGCAATCAGGCAGGAGAAAAAAAATAAAAGGTACCCAAATAAGAAAATGAGAGGTCAATCTCTATGTTTTCATAGACAATATAATTCTATACCTAGACAATCCTAATGATCACACCAAAAGGCTACTTGAGCTGATAAACAGCATCAATAAAGTTTCAGAATACAAAATTAATTTACAAAAAATTATAGCATTTGTATGCATGAATAACGTTAAAGCAAAGAGGCAAATTAAGAACACAATCCCATTTATAGCAGCCACGCACAGAAATAAAATGAATAGGAATACAACTAACCAAAGAGATGAAATATCTCTACAATGAGAACTATAAAAAAACTGTTAAAAATCAGAGATGACAGAAACAAATGGAAGAAAAATTTTATGCTCATGGATTAAAATAATAAATATCATGAAAATAGCCATACAGCTCAAATCAATCTACAAATCTTATGCTATTCCTATTGAACTATCAATGTCATGTTTCACAACTAGACAAAAGTAAACTAAAATTCACATGGAACTAAAAAAGGGACTGAATAGCCCAAGAAATCTGAAGAAAAAAGAATAAGGCTAGACGCATCATATTATCCACTTACACTGTAAGGCTGCAGGAGCCAAAACACCATAGTACTGCTACAAAACAGACACAAAGACCAACGGATCAGAATAGAGAACCCAAGAATAAAGCATACACCTACAGCTATCTGATCTTCCACTAAGTTGACAAAAGCAAGCAATGGGAACAGGACTCCTTATTCAATCAATGATGCTTTGATAACTGGCTAGCTATACACAGAAGAATGAAACTGCTTAGTATGAAAGTGAGAAGGGCAAAAGTGACTCTGACAAGCGCATACATCTTAAATTCAGCACCATTTAATGTTCCCTCCCTAGAGGATGCCTAAATAGTACTAGTCAATGGAGATCTCCAGTAATAGGGTGAATTGATACAAAAACATTAGAGTGAATGTAAATGAGAATAGTCAACTCCCAAAAGAATCAGCTAGGGACAAGACTTGTCACTCCTTGTAAAAAAGTAAATGCACATGCATTTCCTACCTTAAACCACATGCAAAAAAGAACTCGAAATGGATTATGGATTTGAATATAAAACCTCAAACTATAAAAATCCTGGCGGGGGGGGGAACAAGGAAACACCCTTAGGAAAAAATTTATGATTAAGTCCTCAAAAACAATTTCAACAAAACCAAAAATTGACAAGGGGGACTTAGTTAAACTAAAGAGCTTCTGCACAGCAAAATAAACTACCAACAAAGTAAAACGACAACCTACAGAATGGGAGAAAATATTCTCCAACTATGCATCTGAAAAAGGTCTAATATCTACAATCAATAAGAAACTTAAACAATTTTTATTGTTGAACAAACTAGGAACAAATAAGCCCATCAAATATGGGCAAAATACACGAACAGACACTTCTCAGAGGAAGACATACAATCAGCAAACAAACATATAAAAATGCTTCACATCACTAATCATCAGAGAAATGCAAATCAAAAATCACATTGAGATACATCTCCCACCAGTCAGAATGACTATTATTAAAAAGTTAAAAAACTACAGATGCTAACAAGGCTGTGAAGAAAAGGGAATGCTTATACAGTTTTATTGAGAATATAAGTTAGCTCTGCCACTGTGAAAAGCAGTTTGGAAATTCTCAAAGAACTTAAAACAGAAGTACCATTTGACCCAGCAATCCCATTATTGGGTATAAATCTAAAAGAAAATAAATTGTTCTACCAAAAAGACACATGAACTTGCATGTTTATTGCAGCACTATTCACTATAATAAAGACACAGAATCAACCTATGTGTCCATCAATATTGAACTGGATTTTAAAATGTGATACACATACACTATAGAATACTATGCAGTCATAAAAAGAAGAAAATTATGTCTTTCGCAGCCACATGGATGCAAGAGGAGGTTATTATCCTAAGTAAATTGACAGAGGAACAGAAAATCAAATTCAGCATGTTCTCATTTATATGTGGGAGATAAATATTGGGTACTCTTGAATATAAATATGGCAACAAGAGACACTGGGAACTACCCAGAGGGAAAGAGAAAAAGAGATCCATGAGTTGTTTTGGTTTATGGTTTACGGTTTGGAAGTATAATAAAAATGGCCATACTACCTGAAACAATTTACAGATTCAAGACAATCCCTGTTAAAATACAAATTTTTCACAGAATTATGAAAATCAATTCTAAAATTGATATAGAACTAAAAAAGAGCCCAAATAGCCAAAGCAATCCTAAGAAAAAGGAAGAAAGCTGTAGGCATCATATTGCCCAACTTTCAAACTATAAGGCTGCTACAGTAATCAAAACAACATGGTACTGCTATAAAAATAGACACATAGACAAGTGAAACAGATTAGAGAACCCAGAAATAAACCTGCCCACCCACGGCCATCTAAAAATCAACAAAACTAAGCAATGGGAAAGGATTCCCTATTCAATAAATTGTGCTTGGATACCTGGATAGCCATATGCTGAAGAATAGAATCTAGAACCCTATCACCGTATATGAAAATTAACTCAAGAGAGATTAAGGATTTAAATTTAAGACCTCAAACTATAAAAATCCTGAAAGAATACCTAGGAAATACTTTTCTTGCTATAGGTTTTGGCAAAAAAAAATTATGACCAAGTCCCAAAAGCAATTTCAACAACAACAAATTGACAAGTGGAACCCAATTAAAATAAAGAGCCTCTGCAAAGCAAATTACCAAAAGGTTAAAATGGGCAGAGTACAGAATAGGAGAAAATACTTGCAAACTATGCATCTGACAAAGTTCTAATATCCAGAATCCAGAATCTTCAAGGAACTTAAATCAACAAGCAAAAGACAAAAACTCCAGTTAACAAATGGGCAAAGAGCATGAGCAGACACTTCTCAAAGAAGATGAACAAGTAGCTAACAAACATATGAGAACATACTCTGCATCACTAGTCATCAGAAAATTGCAAATGAAAACCACAATGAGATATCACCTCACATCATTCATAATGATGATTATTAAGAAGTTGAAAAACAGCAGATGTTGGCAAGGCTGTGAAGAAGAGGAAATGTTTATGCACTGTTGGTGGAAATGAAAACTAGTTCAGTCACTGTGGATAGCAGTTTGGAGATTTCTTAGAGAACTTACAAGAGAACTACCATTAGGCCAAGTAATCTTACCAGTGGGTATACCCAAAGGAAAATGATTCATTCTATCAAAAAGACTCGTGTACTTGTATGTTCATGGCTGTGCTATTTACAATAGCAAAGACATGGGATCAAAGTCGGTGCACCTCCACGTGCATTTCGCAGAGAAAATGCAGTATATATACAACATGATATTCTACACAGTCATAAAAAGAATGAAATCACGTCATTTGCAGCAACCATGAATGGAGCCAGTGGCCATTATCCCAAGCAAATTAACTTAAGAGCAGAAAACCAAATGCCACACGTTCTCACTTATAACTGAGAGCTAAATGTTGAATACATGTAAATGTAAAGATTGGAAAAATAACCACTGGGGATCACTAGAAGTGGGAGGAAGGGTGAGGGGCTTGAACTAAAGAACCACCTGTTGATACTATGCTTAATGCCTGGGTGACGGGATTGTTGGAACCCCAACCCCTAGAATCGCACAGTTTACCCAGGTAACAAACCCGCAAATATGCCCTTGAACCTATAAAAGACGAAATAAAAAATAGATCTCATAATTTAAGTTCCATTTTATTAGTCTTATTTGAAGAGATATATGGTAACTAACATAACCCTGCTATTGTACACTTAGACTTTCTCTGATGTTCTATTTGAAGGTTATTTTTCAGTTAAATTTTCTCTGACATACTCATAACTTTTTCTACTTCCCATTCTAGAAGCTATACACACACAACCCCACCCCACCCCCACTCCCAGCTAACACACACATGTATATTGAAACTTACTGGTCTTCATATTTTCTCTTGCGACAGAAACACTTTCCATGAAGTTTGCTTTTAAAGATACAATTAAAATTTTGTCTAGGATTATAAGAATCATAAAAATTTAAATTCTTATTTGCCAAAAAATAAATACCTGTAAGACAATATTTCCCAGTGAATGAAACTATTGAATGTATCAGTGTTTCTTGCTACACTTTTAGCCATTTTCTTCATGTTATGATGTGCAGCTTATTTGTCACTCTAGATCACTTAAAATCCCATTTTGAAGATCAGCCCTCTCACATGCTACCTGCTGCACACTGAGTGAATGTGACCTTACATTCTGATCAAAGTTACTAAAAAAATTAAAATAAGTATCAAGTCTACTTTAGCTATGTATACTCTCAAGCAATTATTTCAAAATAATATGTTATGTTCATTTTATATCAAGTATTATACATAATTTACCTAGCCTTTTGCTAAGATAAATAAATAATAGCAGTCATCTCATTTTAACAAACATTTCTAAAAAGAATCTCCTAAAAACAAAGTTTTAAGAATTTGTGATAACATTAATTATTTATGTAGTCTACTATTTTACTATATTTTTAATATATAAATAAACTTTCTGGGCAAAGTGTTAGTGTAAAAGCTGATGGTCAACTCAAATCTTGGTACTTTTGAGGCTATTTGCTATATGATGGACTTCAAATTTCTTCAATCTCATTCTTGACTTTGCTAGATAAATATTTTACAAGGTGTTACTGGAAGTGCAACCTGCAAACATCCCATAAAATTGCCTGCAAATAAGTGATATGGAAGGTTTAAACAGTTGCAAGACTGCATAATTTTGAGATGCTAAGGATACTCGCATCAAGACCCAAATGTCAGTATCAGTAGCAGGTACCTAAGATGATAGGCTAGACTTTATTTCATTTTCATTTGAGCCTATTGTGAGCACCCATATTACACCAAAATATCTATCTACCTTCGGTCCAATTACCATGTATGCTCAAAAACAAAGCTGTGAAAAACACAGAAATAACCCCTAGATAAAAGCTAGGGAAAGAAAAATATATTTCTAAAAAAAGTGTGCCTGTGGAAACTTAGGCAAAAATGACTTTTTGGAAAGAAACTTCTAAAAAGCACTCATTAAGAAGAAAACCAACATCCTGGTATTATTTACAATAGAAAATAAGAAATCAGAACCCAGAACCACAAATATTCAAAGGAAATAAAGATATGAGTATAGAATTTCACTTTGGAACAGACTACTTACCTTCAGAAAGTATATTTGATGTGAGGTTCACACTTAAAGTAAAAAGCAACATTCTTAAGAGCCGTGGTTCTGAAATACCAGTATACATTGGAGTTAGTTCCTGTGATTTTTAAAGGCAAGCTCTTGGGTCATTTTGATCATGATTCCCATGATTTCATAATCACTGATTAAGAGCTTCTTAGGAGATTTTTTTAAAATTTTTCTTCTTCAGCTAAAATAATCCCTGTTGAAAAGCATTTTAAATAAGGTAATATGGTAGTGGGATTGATTATAAAGAATGGCATTAAAGCTGTACTTTGAGGACAAGCAGGCAATTTTGTATTGAAATATTTTCCCAGCTGGGCATGGTGGCTCACGCCTGTAATCCCAGCATTTTGGGATGCTGAGGCAGGCAGATTACGGGGTCAGGAGATAGAGACCCTCCTGGCCAACATGATGAAACCCTGTCTCTACAAAAAAATACAAAAAAATTAGCTGGGCATTGAGGTGCACGCCTGTAGTCCCAGCTACTCTGGAGGCTGAGGCAGGAGAATTGCTTGAACCCAGGAGGCAGAGATTACAGTGAGCCGAGATCGCACCACTGCATTGCCTGGGTGACAGTGTGAGACTCTCTCTCAAATATATATTTATTTTCCCAAGAAAATCACCAAAGATATTTCTTTTGGCAAATACTGTTTTAACAAAGGAGTTACAACATATAGCAAGATTAGGAAATCTCATGCCCTGAATGAATTTAAAAACTATTTATTGTCATTACTAGAGTTACAATTTTGCAGAAACTTCCAACAAAAATAAACAGATTAAAATAAGTCATATAAATATCCACATATATATTCACATATGCACACATGCACACATATACACAAAGGAAAAACTTACTAGATTGTAGAAAAATTATATAAATAGACAAAATTAACAGTCATTTGTGAACATAAAGCCATCAATACTTAATTAGAGAAGATACCAAATCCTGTCATATATATAGCATAGGCATTATTTTCTGCTGTTGAAAATAATAAAAATTATTGGAATGACTTTTGTAAGATGCCTTCATACCAATTAGAAATATTCCAACCATTTTAAAATAAACATATTTATAATAAATAATAAAACCACAGCTAATAGGAATAGTTTCCCAAGAAAGTCTCTGTTATGGTCATTTAAAAAACACACACACATTTCACACGTTATGCTAACTAAATTTTCATTCATTTATATTTTTTCCCTCTGGAGGTTCCAGTTGACCTTTTCATCCTTAATAACAATGAGACAAAACAACAACAACAAAAACACTGTCACAGTTTTGGAGAAGGAAATCCCAATGTACTCACTCATTCCTCAATTACTTTGTGACTTAGAGTGGAAAAATTAAAGTTTCCTAATTAATTTTTCTCTACTTACCTAAAATATTTTCAAAAAAAGTAAAGCAAACTATACCAACAAAACAAAGAAAAACAAGATGAACACAACAGTTTAAAATATTGGTGAGTAAAGGAATGTTGTGTAGTTGTGTGTGTGTGTGTATGTGTATGCATGCATGTGTGTGTCTTGGCATTAAAGCTTTCTGATAACGTGATAGTTTGATTTTAAAGAAAGTAACTGTAAAAACTGAAAATATAACTTCATATTTTTAAAAAGTAATTTTGCTCTTATTTATAGATAATACTGCAAAATATGCTTCAAGTTGGATATTCAGTGTATTGGATAAATCAATAAAAAGAACTAATAACAAACTCTGTTAAAAAGACTCTAAAAAGTCATTAGTCTTAGAACTATCTGTCACTTAGTAAGCTTATAAATTGCTATATAATATTAATTCTCAAAACTTTCCTGAACTCAGTTACTTTTCTAAAACTTGTTGTCACATTGAAATATTTAATATTCTAGCTTGACAAAAATTTAAGTGAGAATATTTGCCTTTCAGTAGAAATAGATTTTGAAAAAGAACATATATTCAGTTATTGATACAAGATGTGATTTTTTTCAAGTTTCTTGATATTTGAAAATCCATCATGATTTCTAACATCACTGAATCATTTCGATAAAATCATTCTAATCTTCACTTCCCAAGTAGTTCCTTGAATTCAGTTTCAAAAACTAATGGTTGTAGCATTCCTTTTGTGAAAATAACTATCTCAGATAGATTTTTTTTCTTATTTTCTTCCTAATTCTGTCAAATGGCACCCTGTAGTAGCTGTCTCTGAAGTAGAGTGACAGACTGACAGGTGTTGTCAGCAAGAACTCTGAAGACTGAGAGATGCGTTTGTCTTCTAATAGATTCAATAAAGCATAAAGGAGCAGCAAAGCAGCAGTATGTACAGCTTGGGGAAGCCTTTGGCTAAGCCCCTTTGAAAGATGTGAAATCTCTGAATATTCTAATTGAGGCACAGGAAACTTACAGTCTGCATTGTTGTATGCTTAAAATACTCAGCTGAGATGCCTGGTAGCATATTATTATCTAGAAAACAGTGATACATATCATAACGAGTCCCAAATCCATCGGATTTCTTTTGTGCTTCCAAAGGAAGCCATGGTCTAGTGTAGTTACAGAATGACATAAAAATCTGTCTTTAAGGCATGTTATCTCTTATTTCCGCTGCAACTTTAAAACTGTGCTGTGAGCATCTTCTCAGCATCACACATCTCAAGCCCGCTGTGAGTCGTTACACCCTCAGCAAGACTTCTTCCCCTCTTCCTCCTACCTTCATTTAGTTCCCCCAAGAAAACACTGTGTGCTGTGTATTCATTTTCTGCAGCCCTTGGATCCTGAATGTAACTGAACGGAAACTGACCATTTCTGTAATAAGCAACCTCTTCAATTAGTCACACTGTCACCTGTGATAATACAAATTCTTCTTTGTGATTCTAATCATCAGCTGTCATTCAAATAATGCCAGGTGCTTGGCAAAGCACTCTGGAATTTTTCATCCATCTGTCCAGTCTTAGAAATGACCTTCCATTACTTTCCTTTGTATACATGTTATCTTTAAATAGGGCATTTGCATAACAAAGTAATGCCTCTGACCACACCAGGGAGTTGCATGGTGAGAGAAGAGACTATTTACTACATTATTTGTAAGCCATATGATATTAAAGACTATTGCCATTCATCTTCAAGCCACCAACACTCAATGTATTTATATAAAAGCAGCAAATGCTAATTGTTAACAAAAAATACAGCTCTCCTTTTCATCAGCTACAAATTTGTTAGCAACAGAAAAAAAAAAAATCTATTCTGCAAATAGATATTTGTATTGCAGATGCTTAAAGGAGTGACTAATAAGGCTATTTATTGTTCAAATTTGACTAATTGTTGTGCTGAGAAACTGCCTAGGAGCCAGTATGCGCTCTGAAATGAAGCATTTTCAGTAAGTTCATCAAAGGAGTAGGACCCTAGCTAACAGCAAGAAATTCAGAAACTTGTCTATTCATATTGATCTCAACTTTCATGGTGTTATAAAGAAGACTACCTACAGGCATATAAAGGAATCATGTACGGGTAAATGTAAAGAAGTTATAAATAGCCTTCCAGAGAAAAGTATTCTTATTAGACTGAAAAATGGTCCTCGAACTGGAGCATTTTTGAGAATAAAAGAGGTTACTACTAATAATATCAGAACCATCCGGATAAAGCTGGACTATCCCAGGCACATCACAATGTAGGCTTTTTATATTGCTACTTTTATTCCTCCACAAGTTTGAAATAAATATTTAAATGATTCTCTATTGCATGAAAAATAAATTGCCTCAAATACTTTCAAAATATGGACTTAAATTATAATTCAATTTTTTCGTCATATAATTTTACCAGGATCTCATTTTCTTAGCATATTGACCTAAATGTGTTGGCTGACCATGCTCTTCTAAATGACTTTTTTTCCCATCAGTTTATTTTCTTTGTAACTTTTATTTTAGTCTCAGGGTACCTAGCCTAAAATGTGCAGATATGTTATATAGGTAAGCTTTTGTCAGGGGGTTTTGTATGCAGATTACTTTGTCACCCAGGTACTAAGCGTATTACTGGATATTTTTCCTGGTCCTCTCCTTCCTTACAACCCTCTCCCTCAAGTAAGCCCCAGTAACTGCTGGTTTCCTCTTCGTGGACATTGGTTTTCATTTCTTAGTTCCCACTTACAAATGAGACCACGCAGTATTTGGTTTTCTGTTCCTATGGCAGTTTGCCAAGAATAATGGCCTCCAGCTCCACCTGTGCTCCTGCAAAGCACATGATCTTGCTCTGTTTAATAGATGCACAGTATTCCATGGCATATATGTACCACATTTCCTTTATCCACTCTACCACTGTTCATCATTTAGGTTGATTCCATGTCTTTGCTACTGTGAATGGTGCTGCAATAAACATATGCATAGATTTGTCTTTATAATTATTTATATTCCTTTGGGTATATATCCAGAAATAGGATTGCTAGGTAGAATGGCAATTCTGTTTTTAGTTCTTTGTGGAATAGCTACATTGCTTTCTGCAATGGTTGGACTAACTTGCTACACCCCTGCTTAGCAGTGTATAAGCGTTATATTTTTCTCCATAACCTTGCCAGCGTAAGTTATTTTTTGACTTTTTATGAGTAGCCATTCTGAATGGCATGAGATGGTATATCCTTGCAGTTTTGATTTGCATATCTCTAGTTATTAGTAATGTTGAGCATTTTTTCATATGCCTGTTGGCCACATCTTCTTTTGAAAAGGTCTGTTCATGTCATCTTCCCCCTTTTTAAATGAGTTGTTTCTTGCTTGTTAACCTATGTAAGTTCTTTATAGATTTAGGATATTAGGCTTTTGTCAGATGTATAATTTGGAGATATTTTCTCCCATATCATAGGTTGTCTGTTTACTATGTTGATAGTTTATGTGTAGAAGCTCTTTTGTTGAATTAGGTCCCATTTGTCAAATTTTACTTTTGGCATCTTTGTCATGAAGTCTTTGTCAGTTCCCATGTCCAGAATGGTATATCCTAGGTTATCTTCCAGGGTTTTTATAGTTTTGGTTTTACATTTAAGATTTAATTCACCTTGAGTTGATTTTGTATACTGTGTAGGGAAGGGTTCCAGTTTAAACCTTCTTCATATTGCTAGCCACTTATCCCAGCACCACTTATTGAATTGGGAGTTCTTTTTCCATTGCTTGATTTTTTGGTTTTGTCAGCTTTGAGAAGTAGTTCATCTGCCCATTTCTTTTTGCATTTTTGTTTCTAAATGAATGTTTATCCCAAATTTATTTCATTACTGATAATTATGTTACCCCCATATTATTTGGCCTAAATTCCAGAGGGAATACTTTTGATGGACGTAGCCAATAATCATCTTCTCTAGGAATCAGCACTTCCATACCATGTCATACATGGAAGGGTCACACTTAACCTCCAGAATGCATCAAAGAACAAATTACCATTGCTGTGACTAGGTCTTTTTAATTTGAAATGGACATAATATTGCATGCAGGGTGAACTATATGGCAGTTTCAAACTCACCCTTTTCAATAAGCCTTCTCAGAATGAGTCTTAAGAAAATCAAGTTCTCCACATTTAATACTCATGAAATCTTTTGTTTCTACTATCACTGTGCTCTGTATCTTTTGGATAAAAATATTCATATTTTAGTGTCTCCACCACTGCTTCACAAAATTCTGAAGCACTACAGCCACGTGATTCATCTTACTGTCTCCCACAGCATAGTGACCATGCACTTAGTAAATGTTCAATAAATGTTAATTACATTGAAATGACAAGTTCATATCTATAAGAGTTAAATATAAGTTGGAAATGGCAATTTAAACTAGGGAAGCCAACAGTCTTTTTATTCTAAGTTATTGAAAAATCAGTCATCATTCATCTCATTCCCCATTTCTTCTTTGCCTCTGTTATTCTTATGCTAGACAGAGAAATGGATACGTATTAGGTCAAGTTTTTCACAGGATGCTACTGGATGTACCAGAAGTAGAAATTATGATAGCAAAAAATCATGTATTTTTAAAGAAGTCTATGTTAAAATGATATAAAGTATTTTTCCAGAAGGAAAATCATTTTCCATTTCATACAACAGGATTTCAACATTATAAGATTGGCAGACCCCAATATAAAGAAATAAACTTGAATTCTTTAATTCAGGAAATAAACTTGAATTAAACTGTTAATAAAGTTTTTAAAATATTCTAGATTATTTGAAATATGCTCTATTTTTGAGGATTGGATAATACTTCACGGTATTACTGGTGAAGAAAGAAAATACTGTTGAGTAATTAGCAGCAACAAACAAACAAACAAAAGCCCACTCTTTTATCAATCTTCATAGCATTATGAATACCATTAGTAAGATTTTCTTTATATAATGTCATGTCACAAAAAAATAAGCAAGTATCTTCTTAAGAAAGACTTTTCAAACATGGACCCTTGACATCATATATTTGAAAATTTAAGAAATGTCAAGGACTGAAGAGTCATTGCAAGAATGCAGAAGAAAAATAAATTTTGCTCAAGTTTAATATGATTCTGAGAGTTATCACAAGGATTACACATGAAATTTAATTTTCAATCTATCACAAGACATATTTTGCATTTATAGTTACATAGTTATTCTTAACATTTCCTGGAATTGCTATTTTTTGTGTGTTCACCTCTACAAACAAAATGCAGTCAAACTCTTTCTCACCTAAGTAAGAGTCTAAACCCTTTACTTATTTCATTAATAAAGATTAGAATATTTCAGGAAATAAAATGTAACTGAATCCTTTTACTTCTACTCCTTGATTTCTAGTAAGTAACCTGATGGTTATTAAACTTGTATTCTCTCAAAGATTCTGTTGGTTATTACAAAACATCATTTGTTTGTATGTATCACTATTAGGAAACTAAATTTTGGAACCTCCCCCAAAAATAATGGGTAGAAATCACCATATAAAGTGATTTTGAAAGGACAGTAGTATGGAAAAGTGATACACTGAACAAAGGGAAAAACATCCATTTTGGAATGTTTCAGTGCTGACAAATGGCTTAATACTCGAGATGATTTTTATTTTTGTAACAATTAAAAATAAAATATATTAATGATTTATAAGTGATGAAATATATAAAACTGGTATACATTTATAAACGAATAGTAAACAAATGTTTAAATCACACTATGCTTATAAAATGTGTAAATTAAAGTGATGTAAAGCTGTTTTCCCTTAGGTTCAAAAACAGGTTAAGATTTTCAGCTAGGGAATTTTTTTTTGTATTACAACTTTGACTCATGGTTAGAAGTATATGATGAATTTTTTCACCAAACTTCTCTGTCCTGCTCTAAGCTGCAAAAGGAAATGAACACCTCAGTGAGCAGCGGGTGGAAGGAGTGGTTATAGTAACATGATAAATGCAGAAAAATGATTCTTCTTTCACTGTATTGCAGATATTATTCAGCAGTTTATCTGTACAAAAATAAAATGTGATCCCCTATAAAACAGCCAAGGTCAGTGAATATTGGTTATGCAAGTTAAAGTTCTCTCAGGCCTATTCTACCTTTTACATTTTCCCCCTTTTGCTAGGAAAAATAAGACCTTAAGCAGTTGTACAGTCCATTTTAATGTTTCATTCAACTATCTAGTTCTTGTTAATTTCTTTAAAAATTGTTAATAAAAATTTTTTAAATATTCTAGATTATTTGAAATGTGCTCTATTATTGAGTATTCAATAATACTTCACGGTAAAAAAAATAAATGTTATATGTTTTGTATTTTAATTATTCACACCACAACTAGTTTTTCAGTGCTATATACATTGAACCTCATTCTCTCCGTAATTTTCAAATCTCTTCAAATTAGAAGGAATTCTATGAATACAAGCTTCATGAGGCATATTTACACATTTGAATGTCTTTATGGTAACTTACATTTATCAATATATAACTTGTAATTTTCAGTTTTCAATTAGTAGTTATTAATCTGAGATATTATAGAGATTGAAGTCATTATTAAGTCACAGAGTTTGACAAGATATCATAACTTACAGTTTAAGAATACAAGCCCTTTAAGAGCAGGAATTATTTTTTCTTCTGTTCTGTGTTTTACTGAGTACGTTGTACAGGCTAGCACCTAGTAACTCTTCAATAGATGTTTGCCAATGAATAAAATAATAAGTAAATACATGAAGGATGGCCTAGATTGAAACTGTGCTACACATAGATTCCAAACTGATCCTATATTTAAATCAACAGGGCAAAATTTTCTTTCTGGAATATGAGAAAATTAGAACTCCAAATAAGCTTCAAACTCAAAATTTCACATTTGGTTTATAATCGTCTTGCAGATATAAGCTGATTTACTTACTTTCAATTTTACTTATTGATAAAATACGAATCGAACATTATGAGAGACACTGAAGACTGAAAATGTCTACCCTGACCCTCACATGTCCTTGTCCCCTGTAACTGTTGCATATGTTCCTAGCACATGACCTAGCCTCTGACTCTATCTCCCTCCTTTCTATAAAATCCAAATAGCACAAAAGTGGCTGCTAATCTGAAAAAATAATACCTCCCTCATCTTAGTACCTTCTCTGTACAACTATTCTGAAAACTAGCCTAACTTCAGCTGGCTGCCTCCTGCTGAAGCCTGGTAAAATAGCCCCACTTCCTGAAGTGACACCCTCCGCTCTTTTAGAGCTTTCTCATGCCCAGTATCTTCAAATAAACATTTGTACTCATGGTGTCATGGTGTTATGTTTGATTTTTCTCCACAAGAGGACCAGTTCATTTCAGGGCTAGAGTTAGCCTTAGATATGTGGGAAAATGTACATTGAATTCATAGGTATATATATATACACACACATATATATATATATATATATATATATATATATATACATACACACACACACACACACACACACACACACACATGGTGGTGAGGTCTTAACCTCTGTAAAAGTACTTGCTACACAGCAAATATTTGTCTTCATTTTCCTAAATCTGTGGACATCAAGCCCTGAATTCTTCATGTAAAGTATATGTGCACGTTTCAAAATTAAAATGAGAAAAATATATATAATTTTTGCTTTTAGAGTATTTTATTCATAAATATGCCTCCTTAGTCACTGAGTATTAATTATTTCAGTTCTGGGAACAATCAGCTGGGAATATCTTTTGCTTGGTTTTTATAAGACCTCCTCATGAAGAGAATGAGCATTTCGGGTAGAACATATGAGCCTTTGATGCCATCTTTTAGAAGTATCTCTGGCAGTCCTCGGAGGCAATCCAGAGGTTCATGATATTCATTGGTAAACATATACCTTTATTGCCAAAAGAGAAGCTGTGCCTTCTAGGCTCTGCTTGGTCCACCTCAGTGTCTACAGAGTAGGTAACAAGATGATTACAAGGCTTTCTGCTAGATTTATTGATGGCATTACTATTACCAAGCTCTCCAGGGTTTAACGCCCCCTCCCACACCTCATCCCAGAGAATAGCCAGCACCTTAAGTGGCCTTGCCTTCTGCGTCCTTAGCATCCGGAGGTAAGGCTACCACCACATCCTATCCACAGAGTATTTCTGACAGATAGCTCTTTGTCAGTTATTTGGCCAGTTACCACATCCATAATGTTTCATTCACAGCTTGAAGTGTAAACCTCTCCAGTCATTTGTCTTTTCATAAAATTTTATCCTCAAACCTATTTGTGCTTATTTCTCCCTCACCCCAACCCATTTCTCTTAAACCTTTTGGCCAGACTCTCTAAAATATCCCTTTCATAGCAATAAACATTTAAAAAATTAATTTTGTAAAAGCTTACCTTGACCACTTTACTAAGAATCCCCCTCCAATTTGTTGATATAACTGGATTCTGGTTCCTTCCTGGAATATGAATTTTCCCAGAGCTCTCCAGAATGGAGCTTTCCAGATGACATGACTCCAGTTTCAAATGAAAGATTAGCATCCTGTCTTTCCTCAGTTATTCTCCCAGATGCTTCCTATAGAATGCTCATATTAAACTTTTCTTCATTGTCACTGAGGTCAGCCTGAATTCCATGTTGTCACCATTATCCTCCAATTATTCAGGATGACTCAAACGATAACCTACTTTCATATCTTCTTAAGTTTCTCATTTTCCTTTTGTATTACAGGTATACCTCAGATATACTGTGGGTTTAGTTCCAGACCACCTCAATAAATATTGCAATAAACAAGTCACACAAATGCTTAGGTTTCCCAGTGTATATAAAAGTTATGTTTACCCTATACTGTAGTCTAGTAGGTGTGCAATAGGACTTATGTCTAAAAAGAAGTACACATCTTAATGAAAAGATTCTTTACTGCTAATAGAAAATTGGCTTTATTAACTTTTTTGCTAATAGAGGCTCTTGCCTTGATAACTGCTGACTGAACAGGGTGGTGTTGGTGAAAGTTGGAGTAGCTGTTGCAATTTCTTAAGCAAACAATAATGTTTGTTGCACCAATTAATTCTTCCTTTCATAAAAGACTTTTCTGTAGCATTTGATGCTGTTTAATATCAATTTACCCAGAGTGGAACTTTTCTCAAAATTAAAGTCAATCCTCTCAAACCTTGTTGCTGCTTTATTAACTAAACTTATGAAATAGTCTAAATCCTTTGTTGCTTATATTTGTATTCTAAATGCTGTGTTGCTGTTATTTCCATAATGTTCACAGCATCTTCAAAGTAGATTCCTCCTCAAAAATTGACTTATTTTTCTTCATCTATAAAAAGCAAATCCTCATTTGCTAAAGACCTTTTTTTAATTTTTTAGTTTTTGAAATGGAGTCTCCTTCTGTCACCCAGGCTACAGTGCACTGGCAGGATCTTGGCTCACTGTAACCTCTGCCTCCGGAGTTCAAGCAATCTTCCTGTCTCAGACTCCTGAGTAGCTGGGACTACAGGCACACACCACCACATCTGGCTATTTTTTTTTTTTTATATTTTCAGTAGAGATTAGTTTCACTGTGTTGGGCAGGCTGGTCTCGAACTCCTGATCTCAAATCATCCACCCATCTCTGGGAGACCACTTCGGTCTCCCAAAGTGCTGGTATTACAGGCATGAGCCACCAGGCTCAGCCTGTTCAAGTTTTATAATGACATTTCAACAACCACATCTGCAGTAACTTCCTCCACTGTAGTTTTGAAGCCCTCAAGGTCATCTATGAGAGTTGGAATCTTCTATCAAACTCCTGTTCCTGTTGATATTTGACCTCCTCCCAAAAATCACAAATGTTCTTAATGGGCTCTAGAATAGTGAAACTTTTCCAGAAGATTTTAAATGTACTTTGCCCCAATGCATCAGAAGAATGAATATCTATGGCACTATAACCTTATAAAATATATTTCTTAACATCACACACTGGGGCCTGGGGTATGAGGCATTAAGGGAGGAATAGCAGGGGTAGGGGATAAGGGATGGATAGTATCAGGAAAAATACCTAATATAGATGATCGGGTGAGGGGGTGATGGATGCAGCAAACCACCACCACAGCACATGTATATCTGTGTAACAAACATGCACAATCTGCACATGTGCCCTAGAACTTAAAGTATAACAAATAAATTAAAAAAAAAATAAGATACGAAAGTAAAAATTACTCCTTAATATATGGGCTACAGAAGAGATGCCGTGTTAGCAGGCACGAGAAAAGCATAAATGTCCTTGTATATCTCCATCAGAACTCTTAAGTGACCAGGTGCATTCTCAATGAGCAGTAACATTTTGCAAGCAATCTTTTTCTGAAGAGTATGTCTCAACAGTGCGCTTAAATTATTGAGTAAACCATGCTGTAAACAGATGTTCTGCCATCTAGGCTTTGTTGTTACATTTGTAGAGCATAGACAAAGTAGATTTAGCATACTTTTTAAGAATCCTAGGATTTGGGGAATGGTAAGTAAACATTGGCCTCAACTTAAAGTTATCAGCTGCATTAGTCTGTCACTTGAAGCTTTGAAGTCAGGCATTGCAACATTGAACTTATTTAAAAAATATAGTTGATGTTTAATAGTTTCTTTTAGAAATACTTGATGCAACTTCTTAGAATAGCAAAGTGTTAAAAAGGAAACCAGATAACCATGGCATAGAAATAGTGAAGAAAAAAAAAGATTGAAGCTATTCGTTGAGGCGAGAGGTAATACTGAGATTTTTTCTTGGTCCAAAATACTTAACGCTATCCAGTTTCATTGGGTGGGACATTTTGTCTTAAATTTATTTTTCTAAATGTTGATACACTATAGAAAACTCTGATTCTCATAGAAAGAGAACCAGAATTCTTACATGTAGCTACCAACCTGTACCTTTATCATCAATTGAACTATTTACCTATTCCCAAATTACTTATTGTATGTATCATTATCATATACAAAATCTCCATATATGTTGTCTATTTTTTCTCTATCTTATTCTACTTATTATTCTTGTATAAGGATTATACTTTTGAAAACTAAACTAGCTTTAGAGTTCATTTGGTGTCAAACTATCATTGTCCAATAAAAATATTAATTATTTTCTAGCAGCCACATTTAAATAAAGATAAAATGAGGCTGTAAATAGTAATTTTAATAATATTTTTACTTAACCCAATGTATCAATAATATTTTCACATGTAATCAATTATATTTCAGCACATAGTCAATATAAAACAATTATTAGTGAGATAGTTTATATTTTTTTCTGGCTAAATAATAGAGATTGAGCATGTATTTTACACTTAGCGCAAATTGTAATTTAGACTAGTCAAATTTTAAGCATTCAAGAGATAAAGTAATAATTAGTGGCCACTTTATTGGACAGTGCAGATATGGGAAAGTAAATATGAAAGAAAAATCAGTAAAAGTCTTGTAATAAGGTATCTTCATAAAAGATATCCTAAAGAGTCATGCAACCATCAGACTGGCATTTAAGATTTATTTGAAGAAATAACTCTGGATAAAGCTATACAATCCTACTACATAACAATTCAAGCATCTCCAAATTTAGCTACTTCTAATTATTGTTCTTTCCAGTTTCAGTTAATTCTTCTAAAATCAGGTTAAAGAGCATAAAACAAATTTTGCATTTGTCTCATTTAATGATTATATAGAAAGGTTTGTTAGTGATTTTTAATAAAACTGTAGTACATTATAATTCCATATTTACTGGGTTATCAGTTTTGAAATGAGTTTTAATCATTATGGATTTTAGGTATCTTTAGCAGATTAAATTGATTAAATATTTTTCTTGGATAACATTCTACTCTTCCAGACTATCAGTTCAACCCCCACCCCAAACAAAGTTCAGCCTTCAAAAAGAAATAACCCTTTTTCAATGCAATTAGATAACATAATCTTCTGCTCAAAACTTTCCAAAGAAATGTTGCTCATTCAAGATTACATCCAAAATGCTTACCCTGGCCTACATGACCCAGTAGGGTGGGCCCCATTACATTTTAATCTTATATTCAACCACTCCCCTAACCTTTTTCTCACTCTGTTCTAGACACCCTGATATTATCACTGTTTCTCAAACACATCAAATTTTCCCCAGGTTAAATGTTTTCCCTCCGATATTCGCACTCTCTCTCACTCCTTCAGGTCGTTTCTTGAATACCCACTTTCTAATGAGTTTAATCTATCCACATTACTGAAAATTGCAATGTCACTTCTCATTACCAGTACTCCCTCTTCTCTATTTTACTTTTCTCCACTACTATTGCTCTCTAATCCAGTCTTTTTCTTTTTAACTATTTAGTTGTTGTTGCTTCTGCTCCACTAGGATGTAAGTTCTGCAACAGCAGGGGTTACTCTCTGGTTTGCTGCTGTATCCTCAGCATCTAAACAGTTCCTACTGACATATATGTGTTTAAATTAGTATAATAGAAAATATATATCACAAGTATGATAAATATTTTTAAAGCTGTTTGATTATAACCTCTTTATTTTGACATTAGAAAAATAAGGAGTTTTATATAGTATTTATAGCCACTATTCCCAGAAGCAAAAGCAAAATAATGATAACTAAACATGATTACATGAGAGATATTTAATTCTTAGTCATTTAAGCACTTCATTGGTGTGTGACAGTGACTATTTTAAAAATACATGGTTAGCATATTGTGCCTATTCACAATTATAATGAAGAGTAAAATAAATCAATACCTTTAAACTAATTTTAGAGTTTTGATTTCTGGACCTAAATCTTAAGCTTTCTTTCACAATGCTATAAAAAATGATAATTAAAAAAACTTCAATCATTTGAAACTAGTGAAAATTCTCAAAGGATACTTTCTTTCATTTTTAACAGCAGTTGTTCATACTTTTGACAATTAAAATGTAACCATATTATTACACTGCCTTTCAAAGAGACTTTGAAGTTTTAGGAAAATCTGAACTTCTACTAGCTAAGTTTTAAAGATTATTATTCTGGAGTGCCACAATGATTAATATGATAGAACGCAAAGTTTAGAGAATTTAAAGGAATAAATATGAAAAATCTTATAAACCAATAGCACACAAAAATTGAAAGCACACATAGGCACCAGAAACATCCAAGCTGAGAGCCAAATCAAGAATACAATCCCATTCACAATAGTCAAAAAAAGAATAAAATACTTAGGACTACAGCTAATCAGGGAGGTAAGATCTTTACAATGAAAATTATAAAACAGTGCTCAAAGCAGTCAGAAATGACACAAACAAATGGAAGAATCAGTATTTTTAACATGGCCATACTGCCCAAAGCAATTTATAAATTAAAGCTATTCCTATCAAACTACCAATAAAATTATTCAAAAAACTGGAAAAAACTATTTTAAGATTCCTATGGAACCAAAAAAGAGTCTAAATAGCCAAGACAATCCTAAGCAAAAAGAACAAAGCTGGAGACATCACATTACCCATCTTAAAACTATATTATAGGGCTACAGTAACCAAAACAGCATGGTACTGGTACAAAAACAGATACATAGAACAATGGAAGAGAATAGAGAACTGAGAAACAATGTCACATATCTACAACCATGTGATCCTCAATAAAGTCAACAAAAACAAGCAACGAGGAAAGGACCCCTTATTTAATCCATGGTACTGGGATAACTGGCTAGCTATATGAATAAGATTAAAACTGGACCCTTTCCTTATACTGTGTACAAAAATCAATGCAAGATGGGTTAAAGACTGAAATATAAAACCTAAAACTATAAAAATTCTGGAAGAAAACCAAGGAATTATCATTATGAACATAGGACCAGGCAAAGATTTATGATAAAAATGCCAAAGTAATTGCAACAAAAGCAAAAATTGACAAATGAGACCTGATTAAACTAAAGAGCTTCTGAGTAGACAAAAATAAAAATAATTAATAGACAACCTACAGAATGGAAGAAAATATTTGCAAGCTATGCATCCAACAAAGACCTAATATACAAAATCTATAAGGAACTTAAACAAATTAACAAGCAAAAGACAACTTTATTAAAAAGTGGGTAAAATACATGAACAGACACTTTTCAAAAGAAGACATATATGTGGGCCCACAGGCATATGAAAGAATGCTCAACATCACTTATCATTAGTGAAATGCAAATCAAAACCACAATAAGGTACCATGTCAAACCAGTCAGAATGGCTACTAGTAAAATGTTAAAAACTAAGAGATGCTGGTCAGGTTGTGAAGTAAAGATATACTTACACACTGCTGTTGAGAGTGTACATTAGTTTAGTCATTGTGGAAACAGTTGGCAATTTCTGAAAGAACCGAAAATAGAATTACCATTTAACCCAGAAATCTCATTATTGGGTATATATCCAAAGGAATATAAATCATTCTACCATAAAGGCACATGAACACGTATGTTTATCACAGCACTATTCACAATGGCAAAGAAATGGAGTCAACCTTAATGTCCACTTATGTTATACTCAAGAAAATGTGGTACATATATACAATGGAATCCTATGCAGCCATAAAAAGACCAAGATCATGTGCTTTGCAAAAACATGAGTGGAACTGGAGCCCATATCTTTAGCAAACATATTCAGAAGCAGAAAACCACATACCACATGTTCTGACTTGTAGGAGCTAAATAATGAGAACAAATGGCCACAAAGAGGGGAACAATAGACACTGGGACCTAATTGAAGAAGGGGTGGGAAGGAAGGAAAGGTCCAGAAAAATAACTTTTAAGTACTATGCTTAGTACATGTGTGATGAAATATCTGTACACCAAACACCTACAACACACAATATACCTATATGACAAACCTGCACATGTACCCAGTACCTAAAAGTTAAAAAAAATTGACAGTAATATTCACAAAATAATTGAATTAAATATAGTTTTAACTTGGAATCTGAGGAGTTAAATATCTTTTAAATGAGATTAACAGTATATTCAGATATATCCAAATAATAAATGAATAATACATCAATTAATAATGAGCTATAATTTGGGGGAACATACTATGTGCTAGTTGAAATACTAACTGTGTGCTTTTTAAAAACACTAAGAACAAACTTGCTGCTTCTGCAATAATCTTTATCTCCTTAAATAGGAACTCTATACTTCTAGTTTCTTGACTTCAACCAAGGAAGCCATCTCTAATAGAAAGAAAAATAACCACGGAAATATATCACGTTTTATGAATCTCTGGTACCTTAAAAGAAAAATGTTCCCATAAAATAAAATGTTTGTGAATATTTTTCATGATAAAGCTTTATTCTTTAATAGGTTTATATATTGCTTAGGAATGAAAGGTAGTAATGCAGAGGATATGCCCTTTGCACTACATCACATTACTACAAATTAGCACAGGAGACTTGTTTTATAGATTAACATACATACAATAATACACGTGTCAAATGCATAGTGTGTAGATCTAGAAAAATGACAGGATGAAAATATACATAATGCACCCTTACACAACCTAAATTTGTCAATGACCTTAAATCTTCCCTTCTTTCCCTTCCTCCTCATGAAGCAACTACTATTGCAAGGCGGCAGTAACCATTAATTCCAGACTTACCCTGCTGTGCAAAACCCAGTCAAGAGCTGATTCTACTATTTTCCCTTACTTGGGAGTAAAGGGATATGATTAACTCACCTGTCTGATCTAACAGTGTATAAGTACTCAGGAGTCATTTTTGAATGACAGCTTTCCAGTTCTGTACAAACTATAATCTTACTCAAGAAAATGACAGTAATCACAGTGGACACAAATAAAAAAAAACATGTCATCAAGTGAGTACTTGCTCTATAATATTTTTCTGAGACAGGGTCTCATTCTATTGCTCAGGCTGGGAAGCAGTGGTGTGATCCTGGCTCACTGCAACCTCCTGCTCCAGGGCTCAAGTGATCCTCCCACCTCAACCTCCCAAGTAGCTGGGACTTCATGCCTGTGTCACTACACACAGCTAATCTTTGTATATCCCTGTAGAGACAGGGTTTTATCATATTGTCCAGGCTGGTCTTAAACTCTTGGGTTCAAGCCATCCTCTTGGCTCAGCCTCCCAAAGTGCTGGGATTACAGGCATCAGCCACCTCAACCAGCCTACAATCTATTTCTTGGCTGCATTCTTGGTGCTAATTTCTACAAGGATAGGGCCTTGACAGATTGCTAAGGCATTGTTAATCTGGGGAATAACTACTCTAAGACTACATAGCTGTGCATATGCATGAGAATGTGTTTGTATACACAGGTGAACCCCAAATATCTGAGACAGGTCTCAGTTAATTTAGAAAGTTTATTTTGTCATGGTTGAGGAAGCGCACCCATGATGCAGCCTCAGAAGGTCCTAACAACATATCCCCAAGGTGGTCTGAGCACATCTTGATTTTATACATTTTAGCAAGTAATGAGACATCAATCAGTATGGGTAGGATAACATTAGTTTGATTCGGAAAGGCGGAACAACTTGAAGCAAAGACAGGACAACTCAAAGTGGAGAGGAGGCTTCTAGGTCATAGGTAGATAAGAGAAAAGTAGTCGCATTCTTTCTAGTTTCTGATTAGACTTCCCAAAGAAGCCAATCAGATATACATTTATCTCAGTCAGCAGAGGGACGACCGAATAGTACGGTAGGCAGTTTGTCATAAGCAGTTCCCAGATTGACTGTTCCCTGTGGCTTAGCAATTTGGGGGCCCTACGATTTATTTTCCTTTCACACACTTACATATAAATACTTGCACATACATGTTTCTGTAACATTTTGGTAGTCACACATATATCGTTATTTAAGTAAGAAGTGTTTGGTAATCCTAGCACTTTTGGAAGCCGAGGCAGATGGATTGCCTGAGCTCAGGAGTTCAAGACCATTCTGGCCAACATGATGAAATCCCATCTCTACTAAAAATACAAAAAATTAGCCGGGCATGGTGGCAGGCACCTGTAGTCCCAGTTACTCGGGAGGCTGAGGCATGAGAATTACTTGAACCTGGGAGACAGAAGTTGCAGTGAGGCAAGATGGCACCATAGCACTCCAGCCTGGGCAACAGAGCAAGACTCTGTTTCACAATAAATAAATAAATAAGCAGCATATTATATAGTTACCTTTTGTAAAAAGTATCATACTCATCAGTGGAAATGTAAACCTGCTTGGTGTAGAGAGGAAGAAGCTAGTACAATGTAAGGGTTTAACACTAACCTTCAGCTACCAAGCAATGGCAGTGATGACCTTCCTGAATCATTTTTACTTCTTCATTAGAGAGATGTGGGAATTATTGTCAACATTGTTATTTAGAAAATAAGAAAGTCACACAGTAAATAGCAGAGCTATGATTTGATTCCAGGGTCTGTACACATGGATCCTGGGGTCAAGTCATAGATGTGCTGTTTACGATGTGCCATTGGTCCTCCTGAGCCTGTAATTTCCATTTAAATTTTTATATGCTGTAAGAACATAAGAATAACTACACTTTTACTGCTACTTATTTAAAAACTGCACTTTTCTGAAACATTTAGGTTTCAAAGATTCATTTCCAGATGCAATGGCAGAGTTAAATAATTGTGATAGAGACCATAAGGCCTGCACATCCTGAACTCCTTACTACCTGGCCCTTCACAGAAAAAAATTGCCAATCCCTAAGATAGATGATTGAACCAAATGAATAATATTCCTTAAAATATATTTATACATCACACATTTGTAGTCTCTCTCTTTAGAGCTCCCACTTTCTTCCCTCTTTTTCTGTTTCAATTTTCTTCAAACTTTCAATGTATCAATCATTAACAAGTTAAGGAAAAAGTTGAAATTCCCAAGGTAGAACATCAAACTTTTAAAATTTAGCATGAACAAAACTTTCTGGGTTTAGCTCATATGCCATTAACTACCAGTTCCTGAAAAGCTATGATGCTATTTAACATCCTCACAAATCCCATGGGTTTGCCATCCTGTTTCTGCTCCTTCAAAGTCTACCTTCTTTAAGGTAGACTCTACTATCTTTTATTCAAAATCTTTTCTTTTTTACTGAATCACTGTATTTCACTTAGGCCAAAGTGGTATTTCTTTTTTTTTTTTTAAGCACATTTCCTAGGTGACATTCTGTCATATACCATGCTTTTCTCTTTTTATTTTGCATTAATGTCTCTACATGGTAAGTAAGTTTTTTGAAAGATTGTACTACTCTTTAAGTATATACCCCTAATCTTCACGTTACGGTATGTCCTTCCTATAAAGGCCACACCGCTTATAACTTGATTTCCCTCACTGCCTCTGACAGTACTTTCGAGTTGTAAGTGCTTGACTTGTTTTTATTTTACCTAGAATATTCTGAAAGTATGTGTTTGTTTCACTATTTTACCTAGAATATTCTGAAACAGAAACAGTGATATATCAAAAATGCATATTTAAAAATATTGCTCAATATATGAACATCTATTTTTCTAAGCATATAAATTTCTTATTCTTTGTTTTAAATTCACAGAAGAGCAGTGAGACAAACACATACAGAAAGAAATAGAGAACAGTATTTGAAAACCATACCAGTAAATACTAACAAAGCCTCTGCTCTGACATCTGCATTCCAGCCCCAGTCTCTAGATCTCGGCTGAATGAAATGGTAGAATCAGTGCTGTGGCCATCTGTAGCAATTAACCGAACATTAATGTTCTTGCTGCAGCTGATGGTTGAGACCTCTGCAGTACAATAAAGAGCCTGGAAATTCTATTTTCCATTTTGCAGAAAAGGGTAGGAAATATTGACCAAATCTATAACATAAAAGTTCATTCAATTTAAAGCAATAGAGAGATATCAAGACAACAAATATTGTCATCTAAGGAATAAAGGGGTTGTTGGGGCATCAGATATGCATAATGATAAACAGTTGCTACCTTCTTAATTGGATGACTGGGAAAATCACTAACTGTAGGCATCCAATTGGCAGGGTCAAAATGTTCATTGTGTATACTGATGTCTGATGAACAATATTCCCACCCATAGCTCTGTGCTATGTCTAAATTTGATACCTTTAGCATTTCAATAATAAAAGTGAACTGACCTTAATTTATTATGATGATGCCAAATGGTAAAGGAACATGATTGTCATAAATGAAGAAGGTAACTTTTTCCCTCAAAACCCACGACTAATTCAAATCAGCTAATTAAGGCACCAAAAAGGCATTTTATGTTATTTTCTGAAGCCAAAGTTTCTGAATTTGTATCTACTAATGTGGTTCATACAAATGCTGACTTTAATTTTTGTTCCAATTGATTGAGTTATGTATTATATATTTGGACAAAGATGTTTTACTTAACTCCATATACAGGGCCTTCAGAATATTATGTAAGCTGATAAAAATATACTTTGACATCACTGAAGCAACAACAGCCAATGGAGCAACTGCCTTTGGAAATTGGACTGAGGCTAGTGATCCAGGGAGAGCACTGGTATTTTCATGGTCCTGTAGAACTGGTCTTCATTTCCTCTGAAATTATCTGGATACTCCTAGTCAATTTCTCACAGTCCACTGTGCAGGATATAGTTTCCTGTGTCAGCCATCCCACATTGTTTTTTAAATAGAAACTTTCTGTAACAAACAAAGTAGGCTTTATCCATCAAATTCAACCATATAGTAGGGGAAAATGCAACTTTCATAGCAGGGTGAAGAAGGTATTTCTTCCAGTATACTGCTACATTGAAAAAAAATCAGGTGAAGACTTAGCTTGTTCTTATATAACACATTACAGCAAAATCAGCAGGGAATTTTTGTCTGCCAGGGTGCAGTTATAGTGACAGATATAGGTATTGCATTCTGGTTTCTAATTGTTCTGTCATTCAAAATATTTGTCTGAAGATTAAGAAAGAAATAAAAGATGATATTTAAGTAGGTGTAAGGCTGATATATAAAATGAAAAGCAACTCTATCCCCTAGTTGACTGTTTTTTACATTCTTGCCTTTGTGTCTATGAATTTCAATAGTGTTAAGTACAACTATGTTGTGCTATAATAATAGAGTCTTTCAAAATACCACAGACTAGAACATGAGTTGAGCCTCCATGTTTTATGATGCTATTTCCCCAGGCAGTCCGGCTCACTGCACCTCATCTCGCCTCAGCTTTAGCAACAGAAGGAAATGTTAAGAGTTCCATCATTGCCTGAGAAGTGAAATACATCTTTGAAAGCTCCATAAAGGCAGGAATAGAAATATTATAAAGACTTCATGAGGGAATTAAAAACACATTCCATATTTGTTTTCCAGGTTTAAGAGTAAGTGTCTGAGAGCCAGTTCAGATAGTAAGTTTCAACAAAACATCGTAATGCAATGGTTTCAAATATAATCTAGGAAATCATATTTTTTACTAATCTCAATTTGAAAGGGAAAAAACTTATGAAATACAAATATAAAAGCAAAGAAAGAATAGCCGAATCTAAAAGTAAATTGTTACAGTAAATTCTTCTCTATTTGCTATCCTACTAAATAAAATTCTCTTAAACAGCATGGGTATAAAGCCCTTTGTGAGAGTATCGTTATGAATATCCTGCCTCAATATCTTAAAGCCATTAAAATTAGTACAAATTTCTCAATTTCAAGCAAAACTTCAAAGTTACAAAATTACAACAAACTTTCTGTCATACTCTAAGTGCCACAAAGGTTAAAACATTCTTTTTCCTACTGATAAAGATGAATACCCCTAAAACTTCTCAATGAATTAAATGATCAAAGATATTTTAAAACAAATGAAATAATCATTTCAGAAAAAAAAAGACAAAAAGAATTTTTAGAATTCCTATGCTTGCCAACCCATGATTTTTTACACCTATAAATAGATTTTGGTGATTTATTTTAAGTGATTCTATTGTTGTTTCCTCCCTACCCCCCATCCACAACTAAAACATTTATATGTTAAAGTTCTAACTCCCTGGACTTCAGAATGTAACCTTATTTGAAGGCAAGATCTTGACAGAAGTAATCAAATTAAAGTGAGTTCATTGAGTGGGCTTTAATCTGACTGGTATCCTTATGAAGAGGGAAAACCTGGAAACAAAAATACACACAGGGAGAAACCACACCAAGATGAAGACAGAGATCAGGATGAAGACTCTCCAAGCCAAACAATGCCAAAGACTACCAGCAAACCCCCAGAAGCTAGGCAAGAGGCACAGAACAGATTCCGTCTCTCTCACAGTCCCACGAAGGAAGCAACTCTGCCAATGCCTTGGTTTTGGGCTTCTAGCCTCTGGGACTGTAAGACAATAAATTTCTTTTCAAACCAGGCAGCTTGTGGTGCTTTGCTACAGCAGCTTTAGCACACTAGCAAGTTGGCATAAGGTTTGTTTGCTGCTTATTTCTCAAGAAACATAATTATTCTTAACATGTTATAAATATTTCATGTTATTTAATGAGAAAAATAACATTTTATTTTAAAACACTATTATTTTTACCAAAATAAAGGTTATAAGTCAGATTTCTCCTGGATTTAATAGGGTTTTTTTCTCAAGTCTATAAGGTTTCCCAGTTGTTTTTTTAGATCTTTAATGAATAATACAGTATTTCCAGATTTCAATGACAATTATTTTAGATACAAAACTTGGACGTATTATACAGGACATGCTTTAAAGACATCTTTAAATTTCTCTGGTTAATTTTTAAAGTCAAGCTATTAGGTAAAAAGCTTACTCATGGGTTTAATTTTTTAAACCATCCTGTGTTCATTTAGTCAAACACAATAAAATATTATAAACTGGCCAAAAACTAAATATAAAATAAATATGAAACAAAACAAATATAAAAGTAACAGTATCTTAGGACTTTGCAATTAAAAGTTGTTTTATAAGTCCTTTAATGAACACGACAACTCTACTGGGCAGTATCTTAGGCATTATTTTTGCCAATTTGACCACATGATAAATTAACCAATGCCTGGAGGGACTGTTGTGTGGGACAGAGTTTTGAAACAAGGAAGGCAATGCAATGTCCTGTTTATGGTGATATTTATTGCATACTGCTATTATACGTATGTACTACCTGTATATGGAAATAATTACGCCAGTACTTTAAATCAAACCCCATCCTAAAGTTTTTTAATGGGATTTGGCAGAAGGATGTGTCTTCAACTGTAGCTTTGTTTAAATTTTAGACTCTTCAAATTAACTACAATAGGAAAATATTTGCTTACTTTCCACAAAGGTCTTGCAAGCTCAGCACCATAGTCTTAAAACATAAACTCTTCTGCCTTTCTTCCTGTTTCTGCTGTTGAAATGTTTCAATCACATCATTTAACCTATTTAAATCTCTTTTTTAAACTATCCATTTTTCTGTGTGCATGTGTGTGCTCACTCATTCTCAGGAAATCTGCCTACAAACTGGTAGCTATAATTAATGATAACTTAAATGTCAAATCCAGCGTATGTAACTTCATTAAAACAAGTTCAAAACAAATGATTGCTCACTTATTAATGGAAATAATCAAATTGCATGTTTTCAGAAATCTTATTCTAAAATAATTATCATTGCAATTAATATTCCTTTATCATCAGTACATTTGGAAGATATATGGAAATTCAGTTCAGATGGCCTGTCATAGTTGGTGACACAAATGCATTGCTCAAAAAGATTTTTCTAAATATTCTTGTCTTCATTTGTTATTAAAAATATTGGAAGCCATTGCTTAGATACTTGGGTTTTTAAGTGTTGTCATTTAATATTTCAATTAAAAAACTGCATTTAAACAACGTGTAAAATATTTTTGATATTGTTTTGTATAAATAAACCACATCTATAATAAAATTCATATTGTTTATCTCAATTAACATTGAAAGATAACTCTCCAAGGTAGATCTGAAGCAGAGCATAATTTTTTACTATATCCAACTATAATTAAATATACTGATGAAAATAGAAAACTCTAGATGCCTGGATATAACCCTCTACACTAATATAATTTTTCTCTTTAATCAAGAATGTATCAATAACATATCATGCGGAAGATCATGCTTAGTCACTAACGTAGATGAAACAGCCGGGCGCGGTGGCTCACGCCTGTAATCCCAGCACTTTGGGAGGCCGAGGTGGGTGGATCATGAGGTCAAGAGATTGAGACCATCCTGGTCAACACAGTGAAACCCCGTCTCTACTAAAAATACAAAAAATTAGCTGGACATGGTGGCGTGTGTGCCTGTAATCCCAGCTACTCAGGAGGCTGAGGCAGGAGAATTGCCTGAACCCAAGAGGCGGAGGTTGTGGTAACCGAGATCACGCCATTGCACTCCAGCCTGGGTAACGAGTGAAACTCCAAAAAAAAAAAAAAGAAAGAAAGAAAGAAACTTTGTTGGCTACGCAAATGCCTCTTTCAATGATAAATCAGTTTCTGTTGGCAACCCTGTAGCACTATTACATTAAAATGGCTACTAAACACCCAAGTTTGCTGTATAGTGAACCGTCTAATAAGAAAAATGATATTTATAGCTCAGAGGATTCTTCATGCTGACCTAGATTAGCATTAGTGTTTCTGGCTGCAGTGGACTGGTAACCTTGTCTCAGGGCAACTGTCTCATGTCTTATCAGTGGGGTCTTGTGACCTGTTGTTTATTGTCTTCTGCCTTATCAGCTGGTACTTGCAGACTGTTGTCTTTGAAACTAGCACTGCCAAATACCTGTCTAAGTTCCTGCTTAGAGATTACATATTCCTTTAATTTTAAGAGGTTATAGAAGAACAAAGGTCTATCCAGTGTAACTGCTTTCTGCTGACTTTATAGGTGAAGGCCTTGCCTCCTGTCAGAGTAGTAAAATTTCTGCATGCCTGATCTAAGGGGTCCAAAGAAAGGGTGACCTTATTTCCCAGGTCAGAAGATAGGATGGGTTGGAAGCCTTTTGCTAGCATCTTCTTTACATGGAATTGTTGTAATCTAGAAGATACAAACTTTACAAGGACTTTGAATAAGTGAAGGCCAAATACTAGTAATAAGAAGATACCTGTCAAAGGTCCCAGGAAGTATAGAAACCAACTGACTAATGATAGAAGTCTCTTCACTGAATTCCAAAAGGCCTGGTTATTGGGAATGGGAATTCCATATAGCCAGGTAATTTGCTTTTCTTTATCTTGCTGATATCTTCCTTTATTTGACCTGAGGTTTTTATTAATCACAGTACATACCTCTCCTCATTTCCAACAACAGACAGCCCAACACTAATCTTATTCATTACACATCTGCTAAGGAATCAAGTGAGATTATCAATTTATTTAAATCATCTCCCCATTCTGCGAGACAGCATGTAGACTGAAGAAGTAAAGTTTTGAAGAGTTGCCTTGTGATAAGCAAATCCTCTCCATGGGGCCAACATGCTGACAGCAGCCCTAACTGCAGTCAATATAGGAACAGTTGCCCACTTAGCTCTCAGTGAGTGATATTACATATTAGAAGGCTCTGTCTTTGTTATTGTACATTGACCCTGACCCAAACATTGCCAATACTGGTAACCATGGGTTTTATGATCTCAAATGAGAGATAAGTTATAGGCTGACTGGATAGGTGGTTTTACAACTGTAGGTATCCATTGGGGGTGTGAATCCCTAATGGTATGGGAATTAATAAGAAAGTTTAGTATTTGTGTGCTTAGATTAAAGCATGAGTGGGATAAGAATTTAGGGGAGAAAGTAGTAATTTAAAGCAATGAATGCCATTATCACAGGAAGCAACTATGGAAGTTAGGAAGGACACAGTGATCTGTAGAGGGACTAAGATCCTTCAAGAGGGATAAGAAGATTTGTAATTGGTGGGATCATCAGGGCAAATGTGTGACGTTTACTTGGCAGGTGGTGCTGAAGTTTGTAGATATTAGGTGGCTGGGAAGGCATGGCCTGAAAGAATGACCCTACTCTGACCAGGATATAAAAATATATCCAACTTTGACAGAGACTTTGTCTCCTTGCCAGAATTTTTGAAATGTCTAGTAAACAATTGGTGTAGAGAATGTCATATGAAACAGTATTTAAGAGGGCAAAGAAAAAAAATCACTGTTAGTAGGGGAAACGAAGAATGACACAACAGCATTTTAAGTCTTCTAGAGGTTCACAAGTGTAGGTCATGGTGTTATCTTCTGCTGTTAGCAGGGACTGATAAGCAGATTTAACTCTGGATTGTAGTACCCCTCTAGTGATTCCCTGAAGTTTAACTGTAGTAGAAAGATTCAACAGCACTTGAAAGGGGCCCTTCCACTTTGGTTGTAACTGATCCTTGAGGGGTCCTTCTTTCCAGGTTTTAAGACTAAGTCTCCTGGTTAAACAAGGAAGCTATTCTTTTCCTTCATGGGAAAGGATAAAACATTGTTTTCATATTCTTGAAGGGCCTTTTGAACCTGGCCTAAGTTGATGATGTGAGTAAGCATTTAATGTGCCTCTTTGCCAAACAGGAGATCTGAAGTTAAAAAGGGTCTCCCACAGGTCATTTCAAATGGGCTATGTTTTGGGGTTCCATTTGGGGCCATCCTTATGCACAAGATGAGAAATCCAAGTTTCCCTGGCAGAATTTCAGCAATGTTCTCTTTAGGACATGATTGGCTTTTTCTATATGGCCTGAGGATTGAGGCCTCTAGGAGGAGGCCTAAGGCTGATAAGCAATACCTAAGGCTGAGGGAACCTGTCAAGTTATTTTGGCTGTGAAGGAGGAACCCTTATCACTTGGCAAATTTCTTGATGATCCAAACCTTGGGCTGATGTATTTAATTAAGAATCTGAATGATTCCAATGCCTTTTCTCTCCTTGTGGAAAAAGCTTCAGTCCACTCAGTGAAAGTGTCTGTAAGTACCAGCAAATGTTTTAATCCCCTGCAAGGTGACATCTGGGTGAAATCTATTTGCTAGTCTTCCACGGGGTATGTTCCTTAGTGTTAGTAAGGAAAAGAGTAAAGGGGGGCTCCCTGGGTCACTATAGGCACAGAATTCCCAGGCCCTGATAACCCTATTAACAGTCTGGAACAGTCCCTGCACCAGGAACATTTGGGAAATATATTTGAATAGAGACTCTCAGCCCAAATGTGAGGATTCATGACAATGTTTAACTGTTTCCCATTGTCCAGCCTTAGGGAGAAAACCGTGTGTCGTTTCTTAGCAACCATCCTGAAGGTCTTTTTTGCAAGCCTCTTTGCAAGTCCATTTAATTTCCTCAGGTGTATACTATGGTGCCAATGGCACGGATTGAGGAGGAGGTATCAGTACAGTGGCATGTAGTACCAATCTTCCTTTAGCTGTGGACTTGGCTGCTCTGTCTACCGGGGCATTTCTTTTAATAGAGGTGTATTGCTTTTGGTATTCCCTTCAATGAATAACTGCTATTTCTTTGGGGAGTTGGACAGCGTCCAAAAGTTTAAAGCTCTGATGTTCAAAGAGTGATGTTGTATGGGAGATCTCTTTGTTGTTAGTAGTCCTCTTTCATTCCATATGGCAGAATGAGCATGAAGCACCAGGAACCCATATTTGGCATCAGTAAATATATTGACTCTTGAGTCTTCCCAGTTGGAGGGCCATAATTAGAGCAATTAATTCCACTTTTTGAGCAGAAGTCTGGGAAGGTAAATTCTTAGCCTCAATAATTTCTTGCTGGCTAACCACAGCATAACCTGTCTTTCTTATTTTCTCAAGAACAAAGCTACTCCCATCTGTAAAACATTCAACATGAGGGTTAGGCAGGGGTTTATTTTTAAGGCCAGGACTAGTAATATAGGTCTGTTCTATGGTTTCTGCACAGAAATAGCTGAGTAGATGAGTAAGGGATCTGTTTCTTAGAACATGGGGTCCGATAGCAGGGCGACAGGATTAAAATTTGATATACTGTAAGGGTAACAACCAGGGTATTAGCAAAATGGTCTGATATTTAAGTAACCTGCCCCCTGTTAGCCATTGGTGTTCTCCTGGCTCTAAAATACCTGTGATTGAGGGGAAGTCATGACTTCTAATTGTTGTCCCAAGGTAAATATATCGGCTTTTTCTACTACGAGATCAGTGGCAGCCAAGGCTAGCAAACACCCTAGCCATCTGGCCTCCACCTGGTCTACCTGTTTAGAGAAATAAGTCCTTGGTCTACGATTATTTCCTGGCCTTTGAGTTATACCCAAAGCTGGCCCTTATCTGTCAGCCACAGAGAAGGGAAAAAGGTTTTTCTAAGTTTGGGAGTCCAAAGGCAGAAGCTATTCACAGTTTTTCTTTTAAAACTATGAATGCCTGTTGAAAGATTCTACCCTCATTCAAAGGCCCATAATCATTCCCTTTAAGAGCTTCCTAAAGTGGTTTTGTTAGGAACCTAAATGCAGGTATCCAAACCTAGCAAAACCCTGTCATTCCTAAACATGTACTTAGTTGCTTCTTATTCTGAGGGGGCTGGAGGGCGAGGATGGTCTCCTCACATTTCTGAACTGTGATCCTTGTCCCAGGAGTGAGCATGCGTCACAAATTTTTATCCTTTGGACAGAAATTTGGGCCTTATTGGGGAATACCCAATACTTTCACTTTCACAAAGAAATAAGAACTTTTTATTCAACTCATTTCTAGTAGGGCTGGAAATTCATAGGTTATCTATGTATTGTAGGAGGGATCCATCCATTAATTGTAGTTCCTTTATCTCTTTAAGTAATATATTCCGAAAAAGATTGGGACTGTCCCTGAGACCTTAGGAAGGGACAGTTCAGTTAAACTAAGATGTGTCATGTGTCTGGATCAGTCCATTCAAAAGTAAAAATGTACCAAGTCTGAGTGCAAGGTATACACAAGAAAGCATCTTTTAAATCTAATACCATGAATCAATGAGCATTTTTGGAATTTGAGTCAGCACTGAAATCACGGCCTTATTGACTGCCCTCAGATCCTGGACAACCCTGTATCCTCTGTTTTTTGTTTTTTGTTTTTGACAGGCAGAACAGGGCCTTTATAGTGGTTGGAATTCCCATTAGACTTCAGGTCTCAAAGGATATTGTTTTATACATAGATAACAAGTACTGGATTTAAAAAGTAATCAGGACTTAGGATACATTAATAGCTATACTAGGAACTTTCATGTCCCAAATTGGGGGTCTACTTGAGAAGTAATATATGGAGGAATGGTGGCCTCTTCTTTACTTTTGTTAGGGCATGCAATGCACTTAGTGTTAGTAGTGGCCCCTCTTGGCTTGCAACTTTCCTATGAGAATCTCTAAATTGAATCGTGGCCTGAAATTGGGAAAGTAAGGTTCTTCCCAGTAAAGGAATAGGGTACTCAAGTATAATCAGAAACCTCGGGAAAATGTTTGGTTTACCAAGGTGACACGAAGGGGCTAGGTAAATGTTCTGATCTTTGGTTGACCATCAATCCCCATTAAGGTACATAGTGGCCCTGAGAAGTGGGTCAGACCTCAGACGACAGTGCCTGTATTTAATGAAAATTCAATATTCTTAGCTGTCATGTAAGGGATTACCTGAGGCTCATTTGTGGAGGTAACAAGGTGTCCAGTAGCAGCCATGGGAGGCCCAAGGCCCCATCAGTACTCTGTTTTCTTGGCCACCATTCTCTTGGCCACTTGGCTCCCTTGAAGGCTCAACAGTCCTTCTTCCAATGTCATCTTGCATACAGAAAGCACACAGATTTTGGCCCAAGGGTCAGTAAATTGAGGGCTATTGTCTTGGAATCCCAGACACCTATCTCACAATTTTGGGGGGAGTGGGTTACCCTGAGGTGGCAGGGAGCTTGGGGCAGTTGCTTGCAACTGTGCCTTTTGGTTATTCCTTTTGTTTTTCTCTGCCTTCTCTGTCTTTATTGTTGTAAACTCCAAAGGCCATGTCTACGTTGGTGCATAGGTGTTTGAGGTCCCAGTGCTGCCTCTTTTTTATAGCTTTCTCCTGATGTTAAGGACAGATTGGGTAATAAAGTGCACACCCAGGAGAGCATGCCCTTTCAGGGAGTGTGGGTCTGCATTAATATTTCCTGACTGCTTCACCTAAGTAGTCCTAAATCAGAGTGGGATTTTCATCTTTCCCTTGAGTTATTTCCCTAACCTTATCATAATTAATGGGCTTAATTACACATTGCTTTATGCCTTCTATTAAACAAGTTATCATGTGGTTTCTGTGTTCAAGATCTTGAAAGCCCCTCTGGTAATTCTACTGGGGGGTCCACATCTGGGACTGCATCTCCTCCCACACAATAAACAGCATGACCTTGACTGAAAGTGGCTATTCCATCTGCATGTTCATGGGCAGTGCCTAGAATCCTTTGTTTTACTTCTACTGTGCAGCAGGTAAACAGCAATGTCTATAAGTCATATCAAGTCAAATCAAAGGATATGGCCAACTTAACAAATTCCTCAACAGGCTTTCCTGAATCCTCCAAAAACCAGCCAAACATATCCTTACATAAAGCCAAACAAATCATAGAAAAGGCACATGTACTCTGATTGTTCCACCCTCTCCATCAGTTACTTCCCATGAAGGATACAGGTTCAATATTAGGGGCTGGTATGCGGCCCCACATTTGGTAATACTAGTTGGGCTTATTTCCTTAAGCAGTGAAGGTATATACTGGGGCAGGCTGAATAAGGAGAAGAGGTATCTGATGATGTCAGGACGGAATTCTGTGCTGAAAACTCTCAGGACTCCCTTCAGAAGTGGGAGGCTGAGGAAGCTTTAGGAAGAATGTAAGCCTTCTAGGGAAAGCAGCAGCATAGGAGCACATCATCCAGGATGTCCAGCATGGTTTCTTGGTTCCTGGATGTAACATGAGCCAGTCACATTCTGCATGTGTCCCTCAAGTCAGAACCTTGGTAGAAGACCATACTAGCCTGAACATAAGGGATCTCTCCCCATTTTTCTTCTCCTTTACAGAAGTAAAATTGTAAAATAGTCTTGTAGTGCAAAGAACCATTTTCAGGCCAAACTTCTTGGTCTTTAGTTTATAATGGATCCAGGCAATATTGGAATAGAAAATAAGTTTGTTTTGCTTTTGACCATTCCATTTGAATTTATTCCAGTTTCCTAAAAGGCACTCTAGTGGTGAGTCCTTCAGAATGCTAGGCATTGTTCCCATTTCTTACAAGGAATTTTACTAGGCATGGGGATTATTTTGAGTCTAGTGAGAGCCCAGCTGTCTAGTGAGAGTCCAGTGAGAAAGATAAATTTGAAAAATTTATCTTTCAAATTTCCACCTACCTTTTTCTTCATCAAAAGTCAGTAAAGCTATTACTATCAATTCCTGCAGAGAAGGCATAAATATACCTAGTAGGGTGCAATGAAAGTAGATTATGAGATACGAATGAGCAGAGGAATGAAGGCTGTGTCCACCAGTATACAAAATATGACAAAACAGTTGTTTGAACGAGCACAGTAGAGAGGACAAGGTGAAAATAGGGTGACCAGAAACAGGGTTTTCAGTGCAGATACAGCAGTGAGGACCAAAGCAGCGTCTATGGTCTGAATTCTACAAAGGGTGAAGAAAGCATGTTGGATACGAGAAAAAGAGGGAAAGTTGGCAGCAGTAACAATGACCAGAATGTCCACAGGCTGAAGCCTCACACAAGAAAGTGGAGGCTCCAGGTGTCCAAGCAGGGTAAATGGATTAAGGTTCCTGCCTTTTAGAAACCAGGGGTAAAAACAGAGTATTAGACTTGTAAGCACACACCATTGATTAAGAGAGTAGCAGTAAGAAAGGAAAAGCAAATCCTTTTGATACGATTATTTGCCTTGGCAATCTCTGCAATGGCAAAGCAAACAGCCTAGAGGGGGGTAGTCAGCTGGTTATTGCAGAAAATAGTAACTTCTAACTTCAGAACAGACTGAAAAAAAGTCACTGAAAATAGTCAGTATAGGGAAAAATAGCAAGAAAAACACTGACAAATGGTGCAGTATGGTTCAACAGTCTCCAGTAAAAATAAAACACATTCAGATGCTGCCAAAACAATCACCCGATCTGGATCCAGGACACCAAATACTGAAAGACCTGGAGCATCAGGGTATCAGCCAACAAAGGTCCCCACATCACATGCGGAAAACCCTGGAGCATCCGGAGGTGGCCAACAGTGAACACCAAAGGCACAATCGGGGCCACGGAACAATATGACTCTGACATCCCAGAGTCAGAGCAATGGGGGACCTCTGACAAACAAAGCGTCTTGCCTTATACAGAATAACAATAATTGCCCAAAGTGGCAAAGCAAAAATTACAAGTGTGACAACAAAATAACCACAAGTATGCATTTTGTTACTAAGAGCAGAAAAGTAAAATAGCCAATTACTGGAAAGAGCAAAGGTCTGAGAGGAGGAGCAACAAGGTGGGTTATAAAATACATGGCTGACCAGGCATGCTCCCATCTGAAGCAGCCAGACAACCAAAGGGGAAACAGTGAACTGACTATGAAGCCAGAGACCCTGTTCCTATTACCTGGTCCACCGAAAACGGTAAAGGAGGAATGAAAAGAGTGAAAGAGAAAGGAAAATCAGGGGAAAGAGTTTGATGTCAAGGGGGATCAAAGATGACACTCACCCATCTATGGTGGCCAAATGGTGCTGATCGTTCTTAATTTGGGGTCTGGGTGAAGGTGTTTCCATATCTTGCCCTACGTTGGGCAACCCCCCAAGTTGGGGTTTAACCCAGTAGGCTGGGTGAGTCCTTGGCTTCACACAGAAAACAATTCTAGAGCATGCTGATAGAGAAAAGTGAAAGCAAGTTTGTTGGAAGAACAAAGGAACAAAAGGATGGTACGCCTCTCTTGGCTGCAGCATCTCTCTTGGCTGCTTGCTGTTTATATCCCTGATTACTTCTTGATCATATGTTGAATATATGAATTATGCATGCATTTTTCCAGGAAAGGGGCAAGGAGCTCCTATTGAGGAGTACAGGGTACCCTGTACCCTATTGAGATGTACAGGGTAACTTCTGAATACTGCCATAGCATTTGTAAATTGTCATGGACTGGTGGGAGGGTTTTGTTTTGTTTTGTTTTAGTATTTTAATGAACTATACTTAGCATACAATGAGAAGGAAGGTAGCTGGAGTTCACTTTCCTTACCATCTCGGTTCTTGCTGGTCTTGGCTGTTTATTTTACTTTCTTTTGTCTTATCAACAGGATCTTGTGGACTGTTGTCTTGAAAACTGATCCTGCCATAACCTGTCAACCTAATCACCAAAGTCTGCATAAATGTTTAGATTATTGTAGGCTTATTGTGCCTCTGTTTCTCTTTTATGTGCCACCACAAAACAAATAAACAAACAAAAAACAGAAAGATCTTAGGACTAACTGCTCTTTTTTTCTCCCTCTTTTCTCTTTTTCTTCCTGATAACATTACTAATGCCTCCTATGTAGAAAGAATTGTTTCAAATTTAATATTAGCAAACACGAATAAGTATATCAGAACTTGGTACATAAAATAATCTAAAGCAGAAAGTGGAATAACAGAAACAAAAGTGGAAAAAAAGTCTGTCTGCATACTACAAGATACAGTGGGTTTTTTTTTTTCAGTATTCATTTATTCACAATTCTAAACTTTTTGATTGCAAACTCCTAGTGCTGTCCTAAATAGGTAATTTCTTTCAGTTTTAGTAATTACCATCAACTTATCAAACTAAATGAAGACATATTCTTTACAAAAGAATAATGTTTAATTTGGAGTCCTTTGCTCTGAGATTATTCCCAATTCACTGTACTGGGAATTTCTTGTCTTTAAAATGTAATACTGCCATGATTTTCAGCAAGCCAGTTTTTCTCATGTTAATATTAATGAATTTTAGATCAGTTTTGCACCTGGAAGATCAATTAAAAGCATAAAGCCTTTTTAATAAGAAGGCTATGAGAACACTTCGTGGTATATAAAAGGTATCTAAAGACTGTCTAAATATCAAAATACTCAACTCATAATTTTTTTGTAATGTATAAAATAATTATAGTCTGTTGTTCTTGTTAATGACACTGCTAAGTACAATATTATTTCTTTCTTTTGAACAACACAGAATCTGTATACAAAATATGCTTCACAAATTATAAGTGGCCTTTCAAAAATCAGATTAATGTAAGCCAAACTCAGTAGAAAAACAAAGATTATGACCTTAAACTCTGAGCTCACAGATGCTATTTTTGATTATTTTCTTATACCCCTTTTTTTCTTTTTTTTTTTCCGAGATGGAGTCTCACTCTATCACCTAGGCTGGAGTGCAATGGTGGGATCTCAGCTCACTACAACCTCCACTCCCTGAGTTCAAGTAATTCTCCTGCCTCAGCCTCCCAAGTAGCTGGGATTATAGGTGCCTGCCACCACACTTGACTAATCTTTTAGTATTTTTAGTAGAGACGAGATTTCACCTTTTTGGCCAGGTTGGTCTTGAACTCCTGACCTTGGGATCCACCCGCCTCAGACTCCCAAAGTGCTGGCATTACAGGTGTGGGCCACTGCACCTGGCCTCTTATATCCCTTTCTTAGCATAAAGAGTACAGTGGCCATATCTATTTGTTACTTTCTGTACCCAAGGCTTAATAAAATGCCTGATTTAGAGTCTGTGCTCAGCGAATTTATTTTTTCAATTAAAAGTTGTATGAATTAGTAGTACATAATAACATGTTTGAATAAATATATTAATTCTGAATTAGTTAAAAAGTCCCACATTGATTAATCTTGGCTTTATTTAGTGCCTGTAATGTCACTTTATGAACTTTAAAAAATAGAGATTACAACTGAATTAGTTATAAAATATCAACATTAATAAAATATTAAAAATTTAAAATTGATTCATATTTAAGGTGCATTAAATCTTATGATAAAAATGGTATGTACCTCTATTTAAATAGATAAGTTTTAATGTGAATAATGAACTTCTGCTTTGTCTTGTCAGTTCATTTGCTTGTAATAAGTTTTTGAAAACTATATCAGTTGCAAATAAAATATAGACATGTAAATTAAAATTTCATAAAATATTTATAATATTCAAATATGAGTTTTGATAATTTTTTTAATTACTGACTTTCTAAATTGTATTTTTTAATTGAATGACAAAGCAAAGTGGGGAGGGCTTATTCATCAAGAAATGCCTGGAGAATACACAAATGGTGTGAAACAATTTCAAATTTAGTGAGTTTCCTGAAAGAGTATTAGATACACACCAATCTACCAGGAAGAAGGAAGCAAGAGGCATGGACATAATCATCCCTTGCAATTAGTAAAAGATAGTCACTAGAAATTTGCAAAAGTCCAAAACTATGTCTTAAAATAGAGTATCTTTGATATCGTCATTGGAATTTTAAACAAAAGTTCATATTCTAACATAACCATCCCCAGTAATAATGACCTCTCGAAGTTTCCTGCTAAACTAAAATTCAGTTCAACCCTGAAAAGAAAAAAATGTGTATTTTATATCTTGCACCTTGTTAGCTTAATTAAATTTCATCTTTATTCCAGATAAGCAACAGAGCTCCTCTCTCTCTTTTTTTCCATCAGTGAGTTTCAGTACTTCCAAGTTCCTATTTTATTGCTTATTAAATGTTTGTCAAATGAGGAGCTTGGTCAGGCCTGTTAATTGGTATGGTTTCCCATATCCTGTCACATTGACTTGGCCAGAAACTTGGCAAAATAAACTTCTGCTAATTTGTTGTATGGGTCTGTTACAAGTGATTTCACATTGCAAATGTGCACAGAAAACACTGAAAATGTTCATTTCTTTTCCTTTTTAAAAAATCTTGGTTTAAAAATCTACGTGTAATAGATTCTAATAAGTTTTGCCAAAATTGGCAAATAATATTAGATACACATAGAATATTATAGAAAAGAATTTATATGATTTAGAAAAATAATTTAAAATAAAATTATAACAACAAGATATAATATTTTTAAAATATACCCATCATGTAAGGTAAACTCCAAAGCCATTTATTCTATGAAATGTAGGAAGGTAAATAAAAACTCTTTCAGGAACCCAACAAACAACAATCATAATAATTAGACTAACAAATTTAAGAATGCATCTAATCCCCAGCATTTTTCTGCAAAGATATGGCAAAATTAATGCTAATGCAGCAGATTTAAATATAATCCAAAGTTTCTCAATTTGATTCTCTCTGACCAGTGTTTATGGTTTCTCTGGGGCAGAGAGTCTCAAAATTCTTGTCGTCAGCAGCTGGTGAAAGAGTCATTGTGGGTATCAATGTGTTTGAAAATCTAATTTTCAATCAAGATTTTATCTTGACTGAAAACAGAAAAGTTCAACAAAAAAAATTATTAGTCACTGACTATATGACTGACACTCTTCTCTAAATATTATTTCATATTTTATTAATTATATTTACTGATATGTTAACAATCTTGGAGAATTAACTTGTTCAAGGTCAAAGCATATATAAGTGATATATTTCAACCTATGCCTGCCCTTTTTTTGTTAATAACGAGTCATTTTATTGAGGCTTTACTATATGCCAAGTAGTATTCTAAGAACTTAAAGACAATATATCAATACAACACCCCAATAAGGTAAGAAATACTATTGCTTGTCTTTCACAAATTAAAAAAATATATATATATAATAAAACTGAGGCACAGGATGGTGGCAACTGGCCCACTATCATGCATTTAGCAAGTGATAGAGATATGAAGATAAGCAGTCTGGAGAATTTTTTTTTGACACCTTGCTCTAGAGCCATTCTTTTTTTCTTTTTTTCTACACTAGCATTTTGAAGTAGTGATAAACAAACTTTGTTGAGATTCAAAGCACTTAATTAGAGGATCATTTGGCAATGTCATACATAGAGGCACCTATGTGGTATAAATGGAAGGTATGCTGAAAAACACACACACACTATGGATGGATGGTTGGATAGATAGATAGATAAGGCTTTTAGTCTTACCTCTAAGAAGGCTTCAAAATAGAATAGAAATAATAAAGGTTTTATTGCTTATATTAAAACGCTTAAAAACATATTCATTTTTCTCTTCCTACCATTACTCTAAGCATAGATTAATTTTGCTTTATCATATTTTAACACATAAAGCACCCCAATCTAAGGAGCTTGAAGATAAGCGAAAAATAAACTAGATTTCAGTTTTATAGTGTATTGTTTCATTTGGTCACTAGCACTTATTTCTCAATCCTCCCCAAATTCTGTAAGCATTATTACCTTCCACATTTTACAAATAACGAAACTATATATCAAAAAGTTAGATAACTTACTAAAGTCATTCGCCTGAATAAAATAGATTATTCACCAAAATTTATGCTCTACTATTCCCAAAAGCCTCCTTAAAAGGAGATCAGACTTTCAGCCTGATCCGTGTATTGAAAGAGTACAAACAGATATCTTTATTTTCCTACTAAGGTGAAATCATAAAAAATAATAGGAACTTAGATGATTATGGAGGGTGAAGTCACTTAAAGCATTTTACAGATTATAAATAATACATTCTCTCAATTTTTGAAGATTTGGGCTAAATTAAATTACACTGTCCAATAACAGTGTTGCTTAGTTGTATTACGATCTTTATATTTTTATTTATCACTCATTTAAATTTGTAACAGTTTAGTGAAAAATGAAGTATAGTATTATACTACTTTTACAAATACCTTTCATAAATGGCATATAGTAACTCTCTGAGGTGATATAATTTATATATGTTGATATTGTATGTGTGTGATGTGTGTATTCATAAAAAATTCAGCAAATTAATGGTTAAGATTTGTTCATTTCATTGTGTGTGAATTATTACTTCAAAAGAGTTAAAAAATAAAGTTTAAACTATAATAATATGCATAGAAGTATTTAAGGAGAAATATACTTAAGTCTATTATTTACTTTTAATTTACTGAATATGATAAATTGAAGGATAGATATAGGAATATGTAGATGGACAGATTTGAGATAAAACAAGTAAGACCAAATGCTAATGGTAGAATCTAGGTGTACTGGATGATCACTGTAACTTTAACTTGGCTGTATGCTGGAATTTTTTCACAGCAAAATGTTGGGCAATGCCATTCCATAATGTAAGAACGTTTAGCATAAGATTTCTCTACTTAATAACCAACAAATTTTATCGTCAAGTATTCTTGAGATTTTTGACCCTTAGAAAAACGTTCATGCAGCATCTGTGTTCCTTCCTGGGTTCAGTCATGCAAAAAATCCCATTGGTTTCTACTGTTTTAGCACTGTTTCAGTTAGTTGCTGTAGATACAGGGAGAAATAGAACAGACATCGTCTTGTATCTGCCGAGAGCTTGCAATCTAGTACAAGAGATAGATGCTTACACCAGATGTTATGATAGGTATAATGCAGAGGATGGCCGAGTCCACAGCCCTCATCTGGCTGAGACCTTCAAGAAAGCCTACCTGGAACAAGTCTCCTGGTCTGAGAAATGCAGTATGGAGAGCAATTTAAAAGGAGCAGTTTACATTAATCAAGACCTTGGGTCTTTAAGAAGCACAGAATCTTTGAGGAGGTACTAACATAAGTAGGAGTGGCCAGACTGACAAAGAAAATCAAAGAGATGCCAGGTGGTTCTGTCATTCAGGATTTACATGTTATTTAGTTTATTCTCTGACATATTTGATACTTTCAGCCTTTGAGAATTCAAAATCCAGAGAGATTCCATAGGATGCTGCAAAAACGGCTCCCTAAATGAATCTGTGTTGTCCATACCCATTCAACTGCAATTTAATAATTAATTACTTTTTCTGAGCTAAACTGCCTCTAGAGTCTCAAGGAAGTGGTCTGGAGGGCTTAAGTGAGATTTTTGAAACTGTGAAGGCCCAGGATGTCTAGAGCTAGTTTATTCTTTCAGTCCTGGATCCTAGAATGAGCCAGGAGACTTGTAGTTGAGAATTCCAGGGTGATGATTAGTGACAGGCAGAGAAGGAGAAAGAGAGAACATTTTGTATAAGAAGATTTGTAGAATACAAAGGGCCTTCATTCGCCTTCACGTTGCCTTTGGGAAACTAGGAAAAAAGATGCCTACTTTGGATGCATGATTCAAAATAAAACCTCTCTTCTGGGCAGACAGCTTGCTAAGCACAAAGTGCTCTTTATATTAAAAACTAGGTGATCCTGTATATAGTCTAATGCTGGTATGCAGGATTGGACAGCAGAGCAAAAGCAAGAATTTGGACTGTATTTATTTTCCTTCACAAAACTACTGTAAGTTGCAATCTCGCCCTGAGTCCGGGAGTACCTAAGCTTTATGAGTATCCTGGGGTGATCTAGCTACAGGAGAGCGGCAGAGAGCTGAAAAGACCAGCATATTCCACCTGAATATTGAGAGCTAGAGGGTGACAGCCTTTGCATCTGATGCCCTAACAGAGCAATGACAATTTTCAGGTCTGTAACAGCTGGCCCACAGGGACAGATGCTAGTCCTGCCTTTACTTAGAAAATCCTTTCTGTGTAAATTATCTCAGCTGCTAAACATGATCCCCAATGAAGAAGTCCACATTATAGAAGGAAGCAGACAACAGAACCATAAAAGAAATGCTCCAAGTGAATGTAACTGTATTAAGAAACAGTCGATCTCTTGAACTTAAAAAGAATAGCAAGGGCATTTGTTCAGTTCCAGCATTAAAAAAAAGTACCTTCTAAAAACTGAAAACATCATTTTGCAATACAAATATTTAGAGATGAACTGAAGGAGAGGGTGGCCATTGTTGAAACCTGTGTACATTGACAAAGCTAAAAAGTAGACAATGGAAAACAGAAAACTTTTATCAAAATTAGTAAAACAAAAATGGATGAAAACACAAATCATAGTAAAAACGAAAAATTATATAATGGTATAATGCTTAATTTATGAAATATGTATATAAACATTGAAACAATATCATTATGTTTGCTCAACATTAATAAAAAACTATTATAAATGCAATGAAAATAGAGTAAATGGGAACAGTGGGAATAGTTCAATAACTCTTAAAATCTGACAGAACTAGCAGGTAGAAATAAGCTAGGACATAGGGGAATAAAACAAATAAAATAAACAACTCTATTTAATAAATTTATCAAAAAATATACACTTTTGAGAAAACATGAAAATTTCCTAAATCTTTAAAATGTGTTTTATTTAGCCAAATAACTAATAACATTTCAAAATTATAAACTTAGTTCCCCAAAATTTGTTAACCACAAACATCCTGATTCTTTGAAAATTAAGAAACATAATTCTACATGCCAATGTCAAAGAATAAAAAACTGAAATCACACATATCTAGAAAACAATTAAGAGAAAACAATGTCTTATTCGAATGTATAGAAGACAGCAAAATGTACTGTTAAAATGACTATAGCTTTAAAGATTAAATACTTAAATTTAAAAATTAAAAAAGTTAAAAAACCAAATAAAGTGAGAATAAATAAACAGCAAAACTAAAATTAATACAACATAAAACTAAAAAGAAGGATTCAATTATTTTTAAGCTTTTTTTTGTTCTTTTTGAATTATCCCAAATAAAATTGCTTAGTAAGAAAAACAAAGAAACCAGGAAAGCAGAAGTGTTCAAAATTAGAAATGGCAAAAGAAATCTGCCAAGAATACATAATACATAATACAAGAAGCTAATATTACATCCTTTCTTAATAGTGACTTGGGCTTCTTATGAAGCTTTACAATTATGCTATACTTCATCTACATAACTATCGGCGACTGATCTGGGGTACAAAGTATTAGCACCATTTAGGAGACCCAGGTCAAGGAGCAGCCCTATATTTTAGCCTTTCTAGAATTGTCTCCCAATTTTTCCAAGCTTAGAAATCATTTTAACAAACTAAAAATTGCATACTTGTACATGGTCTAAAACTTAATTTTGAAAATAAGTACTTTATCTTTTAAAACTTTGAGATACAACAAGTACCTTGGCTTTTAAAGAGTTGCTACTAATACCTTAATCTGTAGAAAATAAATGAGGTTTTCAAAATGCTCTCACAAATATTATCTCATTTCATCTTGATAAAAACTCTGTGTCCGCAGCAGCCATGGAACTCTAATTCCTATTTTACACAGGAGGAAAAAAATCTCACTCAGTAGAAACTTAAATCTAGAGATACTTTCCACATACCACACTTTGTATCTCACTTTCTTCTTCCCCTTCTGTCATTCATCATTTTAAATAACTCTGTCACCATTCTTTTTGTTAACTATCCAGGCCTTCACAGGATATCTCTGCCACTTACAGCATCACCAATAATTAGGCCATATATGTTTCATCATATGTACCTGTTAGGGTTATTTTATCCTGTAAATGATTGATTTGCAAGGTCTTTCCAAATTCTTAATCATTTTATGACAATGAAAAATATAATTCTTATTTCATGCCTTCTAATTAAATCTCAACCTTCATTTTAACTTCATCTCTAATTTATATTCTGCTCTATATACATCTAAGACACACACACACACACACACACACACACACACAGAGTGACAGAGAGGAAGGCAGAGACTGAGATGAATCAGGAAAAGAAGAAAAGGAAGAAGGAAGTTAGACTCATCATAAAGCCTTTTTACAATCTCTCCAGTGGAGTCAAATGCCCATCCTGTGTGCTGACCATGTTTTAAAATATTTTGCAATAAGACTTTTATTTTATAGTAATTTTCTGTTTACTTTTGACTCCCCAATAGGTTTTTTAAAGGCACACTTATCACTCCCAACTGTAAGCAGAAGAGGTCATAGAGTTTATAGAATTTTGGAACACTTATGTGTGTAATGAGGGTGGGTTTTCCTAGGATATTGGCTGAGAGGAAACCTTAAGTGGGGTCAACTTAGCACCAACTAAATAGCAATACCAAGTACCAATAAAGAGCAGGGTCACTGCTCTGAATATGGGCACCCACATTCCTCATTCTCCTGCTTCCTCATGGAGTGTGGATGGAGGTATTCCCTGGAGTTTGGAAGATGGAAGACAATCCAGTAGACAGCTTAGGGAAGGAGCAAATCTTTTAGATCACTCCTGCTAGATAATCTGTGAGTACATGAAGGAAGCTATAGACGGGGTACTCTTACAGAATGACATTAACACAGATTTCAAATTTGCATACAATCCCAGACTGCTTTGGTGGGATTACACAATGATGAATACAGGAATAGCTTTGGACAAAACCTTGGAAGATGAAAAGTACCAGATAGGTTTAGGAAGTAAAAATATTCTAATTGCATCGAAGAAAATACATTTAGTGTGGAATCATTTCTGGTAGTTAAGGCAAAAAATAAATATATGGATAATGAAAGTCCCTGAATGCTGTGAAATAACATTTCAGTGGGGGTGCTGACAAAATTGGAGCTATCATTTATAAAGATTACTTAAAAAGCAATGTGTATGATAGACTGGGGGCATGAGACAAATTGGAAAGCCAGTTATGAAGTTATTGTAATAAAAAAATGCTAAGAGTTAATGAGGCCAGAATCTTGGGCAATTGCCTTAAGACTGGAAAAACAAAGATAAGTATGAAAAATATTCCAGAGATGGACTCCAGTGGCTTTGCAGCAACTCCATATAATTATAATCAAACTCCCCTGTATTGCAAAGGAACTCCAGAAGCGGCAGAACTCACTCCACTTTTTATCTGAAGATCTTTGTTGAATAATATTGATTAAAACTCTATCAATATTGGAGAGCTGTCAGAATCAGTGTTGTTTTCCAGTTTATAAGTATACCAAGCACCGTGCCTTTATACCTACAAGCACCTAATGAAGAATTTACCTATTAATTCAATAAATATTTATTTTGTTCAGTACTATTCACACTTATAACCTCTGAGGATATAACAGCAGTGAACAAAACAGATATTAATTTGTGCTGTCATGTAACTTACCATCTAGGAGATGGTAAACAGAAAATACATTAATATATAAATTAAATAAAATACACAATATGTCAGGTAATGATAAGAATCATAGAAAAACAATAAAGCTAAAAGGAGGAATAGTAAGGATCGATGGTATAGAAAGTTGCAATTCTAAACAGAGTGACCAGGAAATCCTCACTGAAAGCTGTCCTTTAAGCTCCCACTTAAGAAGGTGAGGAATCAACCATGTAAGTGCAGGGGACAAGAGAATTCTAGACAGAAAACAGCCAGCACAAAGATCCTGAGATAGAAGTGTATCTAGTATGTCAGAGAAGTGCAGAGAGGTCAACAAGGCTGAAGCGGGGAAGACAGAGAAAAATGGTGGTAGGAGATAGGATTAGAGACATCTTGAGTCCAACAAATAGTGTTGTGGGCCGTTGCAATGACTTTGAGTTCAGCGTTTACTCCAGTGAAGAAGGAATCTAATTGAAGGGTTTTGAACATAGGAGTGGCATGATCTGACAAGTCCTAAAAGGATGACTTCATCTGTTCTGGATCTTCAACTGTAGAGAGTAAAGAGCAGCAGCAAGGAGACTAGCTAGGAGGTTACTGTGATGATAAGGTAAGAGAAGACATTGGCCTAGACCAGGGAGGTAGCAGTCAAGGTGATCAGAAGTGGTTAAGCTTTGCATCTGTGTTAAATGATAGAAAAAAAGAAAATCTGTTTAGCCCCAGTTTTTTATCAACAAATTTCTCTTTGTTATATAGGTATAAAAATGAATATTTGGGCCTTAAAGTATATTAAACTAAAAAATAATTTTAAACCAGACTATTCAGATACTCCATCTCCCCTGGGCCCTGGCCAATGGTTCATACTCTCCAAATTCATGAAACTTGCTTCCAAAGCATAAGCTAACCTTGGCTAAACTGTATAGATTGATGTGTGCATGCTAATTAGTAAAACATCTCCCTTATGCAGAAATAATCCACCATTCATGTAAATATTCAAAGATGTCCCAGCTAGTCCATTCTGTAACCTTAGAATTCTTTTGCCCATTTTTCATATTTAGTACAGGTGCATTTAATTGAATTATGTAAAGAAGATGACAGGCTTTCTGGCATCTAGAGAAAGTGTCTGTTCTAAAAGCTTTTTAAAATGCAAGACCAATTTTTAAGTTTAAGATAAAGTTTGCTAATGTCATTGCTATGAACTACACGTTATGATTAATGAACGGTAGGCAAGTGTAAAGAGACAACCAGGGCTGGACCACTTCTGAAGTGAACCAAGGGAGAGCTTGAGAAAAATGGATATTCATAAACCTAATTTAAAGTGAAAGATTTATATGCACATGTTCTTAAGTAAAGTATAACCATAACAATATGTGAATTTTATTGACTTCAATCATATACTTTAGAGAAAGGAACGGTTAAGGAACCTACTTGAACTGGATTTAATAGAAAAAGACTTGTAGCATATTTAGTAAATAAAAAGTGTTGGTTTGAGTTTTAGTTCCAAGCATTGGGGTAAGCACACTCCACCATGTCTTTCCCACTGAATGCAGCTATGAAATCTGGGCAGAATGCATGCAGTTGTTATTTGAAAACTCTGAATATTAAATAGTTGCCAGAAGACCGGGAAAGAATGGCAATTTGAAACATAAAAAACCAGTGGTGTGTCTACCAGTTTTATTTTCTCTATTGTCCACTGCCTAAAGTCATAGTAGCCCAAAACCTGGAAGTGAACCCTGAAGTTCAGAGAGTTCTAGCAGAGGTCCTTTATTCCTAGGTCCAAGCAATCCTGAGTCTATGACAGTAGCACCTGCAAGGGACCCCACAGGAACCAAACATATTAGGGATCAAAATATCCCAATCAACGGTGTTATGGTCCCAAAAGTATGGACCGAATTTTCCTAACAATTGTTCCTTGCTATTTTGTTTTGGCCCCAGATGTGGACACAGCCCAGAAGTATGTGCAAGAGTAAAGTAACAAAAGCCCCAACGTTCTGGCCAAAGGACTAAAAAGGGAAGCCCATGGGAACCAAAAGTACTGCAGAAATTGCAAAGAAGGCTCAGAAAATCAAACCCATCAAGTTACTTATAAAAATCCTGGGCTTCTTTCCCAGAGCTGCACATGTATGAATCTGATCCTAGTCAGCAAACTAAATAAAGACTTTGAGAAGTAACAGAAAACCTTCCAGTCCCATACAAGCCCATGGGGCATAAACATACAGGACAGATCCCAATATCACTGCATAGACTTTAAAACTGAACAGACACTGAAACTGTGACCAAACTGAACAAACTGAGCTGTCATTTTTTTCTCAAAAAAAAATCAACCTTTTTCTGTATACTTTGCTTAAATTAAAATGCTTTCTCATTAGTTTAACAGCATAACAGTTTAGTTACCCTATAGCAACAAAACAAATAATTTGGTATGATTCACTCAGTTAGTACAGTGTTTCCTAGTGTCTACATCTTATTTATCTGATAAAATACTTTTTTAAAAAAAAAATAAAATTGACATTAAAGCAATATTATAAAATGTGCATATAAAATTTGAATAAACATAAAATTCTCTAAAAGTTTTCTATCCATTTGCTTCCAGTATTGTTTTGTACATATTTTTATTTATTCTGTTTGTCTAAATAACATAAATCCAGGGTAGTTTGTGAGTATTTTCTAGTTAATACTTTTTTGTAGATATAATGCATGCAGGAGATTGCTTACAGGATGTTTCTCTTCCAAACAATCATGCAGGGGACTTCCTTTGACAAATATTTTCTATATTTGTAACTCTCTCTCTCTCTCTCTCTCTCTCTCTCTCTAGTAACAGATTTATTGAGGTATAATTGAAATGCAATGGATTGCATATGAAGTATGTAATTTTCTAGATTTTGGCACCCTTTAAACCATCACTAAAATCAACACAGTGAACATACATACCAGCCCCAACCCAGGTTGCTCCTTTGTATTGACACCCTTCATCCTATCCCCTTCCCTAGGCAATCAATGCTCTGCTTAAATAGGTTTTTAAAACAATACTAAATCATAATAATATACTTTGTGATTAATATTCACAAAACAGTGATGTCTCTCAGTAAGAATAAACTTTATAGTTGGAACTTGGAAAAAAAATTCTAATTTTAACCAGAGCAAAAGCTGCTCTTTCAAGTATATTTAGAATACTTACAAAGCTCTTTTAACTGCTCTGTAAGAGCAGTCTTCTGAGGAAGATGTTTGCCAAATTAAGAGGTGAGAAGGGTCAACTAATATTCAAGCAGAGAAGAAATATCACCAAATATAGGTAGCACATTGTAAAAGTTTAAGCTGTGGTATTTACTAAAATTTTATCTCAAATATGGTTTTGTTAGCAAAAATATATTTCATTTTAAATTAGACGTTTGAATTAAAATTTATTTTTAAAACAACTAAGAGTACTAACTGAAATAAAAATTATTAACGTCTGAAACAATTGGCTGAAAATAACTCATGAATATTTCAGGATATGCTACTGATCACCTATTTTCATTATATAAATCATATAAATAATATTCAAAGTGAGTTCAACTCGACACATTTGGTATGGAAACTTTAGCCTATAAAACTATTTAAAGTCACTTTTAATACTTTTTAAAAATCACCAACATCTTATTTAGCGTGTACTGCTGAAGTCTCAAATTATAATCTTTGGCACTAGCTTAATATCAAGCCAAACATACTCTGGAAATAATTGATTATTTTTGACTATGCTAAGTGGAGAGACTAGGAGACAGTGCTCTTAAAATTGTTTGTGAGAGTTAGTGGAGGCTTCATAATGGAAGTGTTAGAGGCACTGTATATTCCAGGACGGTCATAATGCTTCTGGTTATGAGGAGGGGACAGAATCCACATATGGAATGGGTGGAGGTGAAACTATCACGAGGATCACAAGGAAGGATCTGGATGCCAAACAAAAGAAGTTTAATTTTTTGTATTCCCTTTAATATTTGTTTCTCGTCCATTTTCTACACGTATCTATTAGACAAAACAGGTTTTGTTTTAGAAGTTTGCATTAGAAAAATAATAAATCTATTGAACATGTAATTTTTTTTATATTATATACCAGCAACTCCTCCCACTTATTTCTTCTTTTGGGGGATGAGTCACTTCTTTCTATCTCCCAAAGTTTAGAATCTCAGCAAGCATTTTGGAAATATTCATTCATCGAACAAATATTTATTAGGTATTGCTATGTATCACACAGCCAAGAATTTTGTACACAAGAAAGATATGAGCAGATATGTGATAGGTTTCCTAGACATATTTCTCTGGCAGTACTTAACAGAAAAATGACAGGTGATGTAACTGTCACATAAGTCACCAAAGAGAAACAGAAGGCAGTATGGAAAACACCAGTAATGCAAATATGTCAGATATTGTAGAACAGGTAGCTGTGATCATGGATGCTAATATTCAAAGCTTCAGTCTGGATAGTCAGAACAAACTTTTGTAGCATACGTTTTGGTTCTAAAACTGTCTTGGACTGCCAAGAGAAGACAAGTTTCTGTATGTCTCCACGTGGTACTTTGTGTTCCTGTGTGCTGAGCTGTATACAAGTTGGTGAAAAGTAGCCTGAAACCTGGGTACACACAGGAAGAAGGCATTTAGGATTCTGATTATGGTTTCCAGTCGGTTCTTATGATTTTGGCACAGCCGGTGTTAAATCATTTGCTTTAAAACTCCCATATCACAGAACAGATTCTAAGCTTATTTGGTGTAACTGAAAATTTATCCTTTTGGATTAATAAAATAGCTCTTCCCGTTCCCATCCTCCTCTTCCCATCTTCAATGATTACCTCAGTTCTTCCTCTACAGAGCTCAAACTTAGCAGTAATTCCAAAAGAGACCCTAAAGGGAAGAATAGAGTGCTCCACCAGCTGATGGTAGAAAATACCTTGGGTTCATATGAAAGTAGACATCTCTGAATCTTCTGCTTACCTAAAGAATCACTTTTCTAACGATCTTCATTTATTTCTTCAGGCTCCGCAATTTTTTTCTGTCTTTCGATATTTAAGGTTTTATTTGGAAGTTTTTAAGTTCCATGAAATATTCTGAGATGATGAGAAGTGATAAAAAGTGTTGAAGATTTACTGCCCTGGGCCTGCAAGTGGTACTTTTTCCACAACCTAAGAGTTACATGATAAGCGATATTTACTTGTAAAGAAATTTGGTCTGTTTTAGCATTTTCTATGTAAACCCTTTGGAAGGATACTAAATGTGGTAAAGTTTATAAAAGTATAAAGCAAGCAAAGGTTACTATAATTTTTGCTTTATAGTTTTTAACCTAGATCCTAAACTAGACCCTTTCTATAGTATCTTAAATTGGCTCATCTACTCATCTATATTTTAGATCATTTCATTCACAGAAGAAAAAAATGGTATTATATTTTAAAGTATAAATGGAAATCAAATACACTAGAGCAATATCACAAATATGCATGATACTTTAAGTTGATATATTTTTTAGCTTCCCTTAAAATTATATTGTGCCACCTTAAAATATATGTCACTCATAATTTTGCTTAAGACAAGAACAAAACAATATATAGAGAAATATTACTTGCTACCTGAAATCTTTACCCTAATTTCAGTAATTTTAAAACCATATACACATATAGAGAAATAGGAACTTAAAAAGAAACCCTCAGATATAATTTAACCTCTCTTAACCTTAGTTTCTCCATATATGAAACAAATGTAATAACGATATCACTTAAAAGAGCATAGGTATTGTATCTGCTTACGTATTTTAGCAGTATGAAAATGTATAAAGGTGATAGGCGAAAATTAGTGAATTGACTATAGTTCTAGTGTTTTGACATTGGAAATCTAGAAATTATAGAAATATGTTCAACTTGATTCATGTGCATTATTTGATATAAATATCCTTCCCTTTCCCAATCATACAAAGGATATAATTGATATTATTTGATCTTAGTGTATATGAAATAAATATATTCTCCTTAGTAATACATTTGTATAGACTTTTTCTTAAGATAGACATTTCTAATAGGGACTTTTAAATGACTTCAGACAATAAGATCCTGCAATTTTGAGAAAAGTTTGTTTTTGTCTTTTGGATCAATACTCCTTGTGAAGCACCAAAAGATTTAATGGCTGCCATGACAACCATGGGTTTCCTGCATTCAGCTTCTGGTTCTAAGGACTTTATAGCTTTCAATCAGAGGAAGAAATAATCACTTTATTACGGTCCAGCCAGATATATTAGCATGTTTACAAAGATCTAAAATAAATTAAGATACAACCCATCATTTTATGAAATGTGAAATGAAATTCCATGCAACTATATTATATTTTTAAAATATGGTAAAACCTTAGGGAATACAAAATATTAAACTATAATCTCAGATGTCATGTGCTAATTTCCTTTTTTTTTTGATGGAGTCTCACTCTGCCGCCTAGACTGGAGTACAATGGCATGATCTCAGCTCACTGCAATCTCCACCTTCCTGGTTCAATCAATTCCCTTGCCTCAGCTTCCTGAGTACCTGGGATTACAGTCACATCACTAGGTCTGGCTAATTTTTTTTTTTTTTAGTAGAGACAGGATTTTTTCATGTTGGCCAGACTGATCTCAAACTCCCAACCTCAGGCAATCTTCCCACCTCAGCCTCCCAAAGTGCTAGGATGACAGGCATCAGCCACCGCTCCCTGCCCTGCTAATTTCTTTATAAGAAAACTAGTAAGTATGAAAATGCATAATCATTTTATTCAAATATTTAAATGATTACTAATAAACAAGACTTAAAACATGTAAAAGAGACATGAAAGTCTAGCTACATAAAATAAACATTTATGATAGTAAACTATAAGCCTTTTCTATTGCATTGCAGAGATGAGTAACCTGTGACATCTGAAGCTATTTTGAGTGGCTTTTATAGTGAGTGTACAAATTATAACACATAAAAGTGTTGAGACGTGCATTCAAAAGCAGTTTCACTCTCTTATCATCTACATAAAGAGAAAGGGACAACAGAGTCTTTGTTGACTACTTGAGCTGGAAGCAGTGTAGATAGAAAGTGAAGAGAGACAAAAACTAAATTAGGAACAAAACAAAGCTTTGCTGAACTTCTGAGTCCAGCATCACTGCCCCAAGACTTCTTTTTTTCATATGTTGCTTGAATCTGTGAGCTCCTGAATTCTTAAACACCTCCAAATATCTTCCAGCAACATCCCTTAGAACAGTACCTGAAGATAAGATGAAAATGTCAAGGAAGGCTTCTCCCCATTTTCAGTTCTCCCATTCTTCTTGTGACAAGCATTGGCCACAAATAAAAGGAAATCAGGTATAATTCTTTGTAAGCTGCATGGATTTCTATCCAGTGGTGATGAGGGAGAAGCAAGGCATCTCATCATGTCTATTTCAAGCACAGTATGTGAAAGCCACTGTCAGACCAAGTGCTTTCCAGAGCTGCTGTAGTTTGTCTCTCTCACAGGATGGCTGTGAAACTCAAAAAGCATATGAGAAAGCAAGCATTTGGCAACCATAAAATAGTCTACAAATAAAAAGAATTCTTCATGGTAAGAAAAGCACATTACCAGTGAAATTCTTAAGTATCTATTTTTCAGATGGCATTATCTTATCTATAAACCACATAATAAATTAATCTGTGGACACCATATGTTGAAATAAATTTATGTATATTAGCAGTGAACTGGAAATAGCTGAGTAATTATTTTTTAAATGTTGGACATATATTGAATATGTGTCCTTGATAAGTTGGAAGGAAGAAGAGAGTGAAATATCTGGGGAGACCTTGTGATTTTTGAGAAATGCAGCTAGCCTCAATTCCATTCATAAATGAATGAAAGAAGCACTCTCTCTTTGGGATAGCTTTTAGTAATATCACCTTCTAACTATAACAATACTCTTTCAACTGATGGAAGGAAGTGCCATTTCCCCCCCGACCAGAAGACAATTCTCTGAGTTCTATGAGAATCTTAATTTTACCCAGAGGAATGTCCTCTACTCTCAGTTAGCGTGTTCCAGCCACATACCAAAGTGGCTGAATTTAGTTAGGACCTCTTACTGTCCTGCATTTCCCACTCAATCCTTCTTTTAGGTTGGCTTCCTTATGCCTATGGGAGAAAACAAAATAGACATTTGAATATGAGTATTCTAGTCCTGTATAAATCATATGATAAGGCCTTTAGATAATGAGATTTCTAGGCTAAAAAGGAAAATTAGTGATTCAATAACAAAACCATGCTTCTCATATCTAGACTGTTTATACTGAGACATTCACCAGACTAAATTAGCTTTATTTCTTTTTCTATTTTAAATTTACCTCAGAACTGAAAACAATTTTGATAGCTAGAGCAGTGTTTCAAGCTATATAAGGGACATCTCATCATATATCAGAGACTCTTATTGTCCCTGGTTCAGAAGCTTTTCTTCATCTATTTGTGAAGTAATTATAATTTATATCCCTCCTACAAGCAACTACTTCCAAACAAAATAAGCTGTCAGCAAATTAACCATGTTGGCTTTATGTTCTGTATTTCACCATACTATGATGAAGTCCCTAGACTGAGGCAGGAGAAAATCTGAATGATTGTAAATCATGTGAATGTATGTGTTTTTATGTGTTCAATGACAATCTTCCATGAGAAAAATATACCAGAATGCAAAAGGATTAAAGCCTATGGCTAACAAGAGAAATACAAAATCAAATAAAATATAAAAACAGGAAAGTCACGAAGAGGTTAGATATCCCGAAGGAAGAAAAAAGAAACTTCATTTTCCACTACTGTCAACCAAAGAGTACCCAAGTAACCTGTACAGTCATTAATTTATTTAGAAGCTCTTTTTAAAAAATAAAAATTTAACTCTTATTATTGAAGACTTCCCTCTCCTAAACACCCACATTTTTCTTTAGCATTCATAGCTTCCTTTATGTAAATAAGGAGACATGGAAGAAAGGATTATTCTTATTTTTATAGCCTAGGTAGACTTTACTGCTGCATGGTGCACACCAGTGTCCTAGGAGTAAGGCAATACCTGAAGCTCATCTCAGGAAAATAGGACTCATTAAATTTTGTGTATCCTATATCTCTTTCCGTCAATTTTTCAACTGCTTCCTATTTCACCTTTCTCCTACGGCCAAATGTAAGCAATAGCATTGGGCGGTTATTAAGAACTATGACCTGCTTCTTCTGGTTCAGTCCTCAAGGATCTCGTTAAGCAATATGGTGGGTTTCACTATGGGTACTGACTAAATAGCATTTGCACTGACTACGTGGCATTTGTAATCCTTCTTCTGAACCATGATGCTGCTGATAACATCTTGGTACAAAGACCATTCAGCTAGTGTTCACACCTCAGTGACAACATCAGTACAGGATTTAATAAAGCTTGCATAGAAAAATGAGAAAGGTAAAGAAATTCAACAGTGGTAATCTCTTTAATAGCAATCATTTTTGGCTTGACTGTTTTCAAACAATATATTTTGACATGGCCATATTGATTCAATCATTTTAATATGGCAGTAAAAAAATAAAAAGCTTTTTAAGGCATTAGATGTAGATTTTATTTCTTTTTACTAAAATATATCTACTCTAAACATGTCTAGCCCAGACCTCGATTACCAAAGGAATATACTTTGTGTCTTATTTAAACATTTCTATAATTAGATACTACCTCTAGAATACAAAATAAAGATATATGTTAATGTGAGATATACATTAGTCTCGAAGGGGACATCAAGTCTATATCTCAAATCTTTGGTTTAATAATATTACATGTAATTTGTATACAGAGAGTTATTTGTTATAAATGAAATGCAAACTGGATTTCCTAGGCCATTTGAAATAATAATACGTGATCTTGGTGTGTTCAAATACCATCTTTCCCCAGGTCTAATGGCTGATGCAAAAAAAGGAAAAAAATTGAAATAAAGTAATCACTGATGTAGGTGAGTCCTGAGAGAATGAGCACATACTTATTGACTCCTATATACCTGCTGTTTCATCTGGATTGGGATTAGTCCCCTTTCGGTAGCCCTTGCCTAAACTTTACTCCAGCACTAACATCTGTTTTTGCACAGAACCTACCTTATCCCCTATCCTCACTGTTCTGGCCTCTCTTAGCTCAGTGATAGAGTGAGGCCAAAAATAATAAAAGCTGAAAAATTAATAGTTTTCCTAAGCCATGTCAAAACTACATTATGTGAAAATTGCATATCACAGTCCTAAGTCAATAATCTCCTGGCAATAAAATGCTTTTGTTAAAAATGTTGGAAATGTTAAGGGTTTCCATCAAAATGTCATGAATACATTTAACTCTTCATGACACAATCACAAAAGAAGACCAAGACTTCTTGGATGAATGAGAATGACTTCAGTGAATGGAATTAGAGAAGAATAGAGTACATGGATATTATGGGGAAAAGGGGGTAATAAGGATGAAAAACAAAAAAATAAGCTAAACAATTCCACAATCACTTTTCTATTCTTAAATCTATAAAGGTCTGACCATGAAGGTAGTTAAATATTCTTTTCATCAAATCTTCTATATAAGCCTTTACAAAGAGTGGCATCAGCCACTTGACAGAATGGTAAGGTTTTTTTTTTTTCCAACCATCTCAAAATATAACTTCCTCCCAAAGTGGTAATTTAAATGTGTATCAAGCATAGAAATAAATTGCTTAGTAAGGATGAAATGTAATACAATTTTCTGCTAAAGACCAAATCTCAGTTTAAGAAAAATCTTAATGGTCACAGGGATAATTTTTTTTCAATGATAATGTATTTTTCAAGTGGTACAATTTGAAGTAGGGACAACCAAGGGCATCATTTTTCTGTCAGAAACAATATATGTTAGAAGAGCTAACAGACCTTTTTCATTGATAATTTATATATCTCACAAATGAAGAACACTCTGATTTCTGACAAAATTTAATTACATTTTTATTTCAACCTTCCCTAGAATGTCTTATTACATATATTATGAGAAGACTAAAATATTTGCCTGAGAAGGAAGTCACTTACGTGACTTTTGGCTGAGGGACCAGGAGGTTTTGGTGATGTCATTACTCTAGAGATGTGGAGTAGTCTCTATAGTAGTGTTCCTTTTTTGAGGAACATTTTCAAAAGTGTTTACTAATATATTTAACAAAAACATGAGGTCTCCTTGACAATATGATGCACATATAATCCAATAATGTGCATAAGAAATTCCTCTGATCTTCTTTCATAGTAAAACAGTTTTCTGTCTGTCCCTGAAAACTCCACTCTGGATTCCAGCAGTGATAAGATCCTTGTCTCTTTCCTTCATTGGCATCTAAATTACAAAAGAATAGGAAAGTATTTCCTTGACTCTAAAACAAAGAAAAAATTCTAAGTTTTAAGATAAATACTGGTTTTAAACTCAGTAGAATAATAAATAACAGTTTGTTAGCCAAACTATTTTGTTAAACTATTTCTTTAGTTTGTTAACCAATAACCAAGAAAATGAATAGCTATACCTGACAACTAAAACTAGATTGTTGAAGAGTAGTACTTTGTCTTATTTGCCTTTGCATGTTCATCAATATCCTTTAGCCCTGATACAGCAGGAACTTAAGTAATTCAAAAACTAAGCAAATGGAAATACTTTTACTCATTCTAGCACTAACACTGAAACAATACTGTGTGTATGGTTCAACAGACACATACTGCAATCTGTATCCTAAGACTGCTACAATCCTTGTATGTGTGGTAAAATACGTTAAATCACTCTGGTGCCCAATTAATCAGCATATACTATCTACAAAGTTCATACTGAAAATGCAAATTTTGTCAGCCTGAACTATTTACATAGTTGATACTGTAAGTGCAAATCATGGCAGCCTGAACAGTTTTACTGTATTATCTAAAAAAACTTTCTCATTTCTGAATGACATTAGCTATTTCTATAGAAATGCATATAACATGAGTTAGATCAAAGTCATTTAAAATTTTTCACTCTAACTTGATTCGATGTATTTGACCCTCTTAAAAACAGGAATGTATGTGCAATATTGATATGGAGAATTTATATAATTATGCGGGAAAATGAATCAATGTTAATTATTGAAAAATAATTAGGCTGGGCGTGGTGGCTCACGCCTATAATACCAGCAGTTTGGGAGGCCGAGGCAGGTGGATCACAAGGTCAAGAGATCGAGAACATCCTGGTCAACATGGTGAAACCCGTCTCTACTGAAAATACAAAACTTAGCTGGGCATGGTGGAGCATTCCTGTAATCTCAGCTACTCAGGAGGCTGAGGCAGGAGAATTGCTTGAACCCAGGAGGTGGAGGTTGCGGTAAGCCGAGATTGCGCCATTGCACTCCAGCCTGGGTAACGAGTGAAACTCCATATCAAAAAAAAAAAAAGAAAAAAATTAGATATGAAATCATGAGATTGTATTACAGGTTACTGAGACCTTGTGAAGAAACAAACAAAATATCAGTGCAGGCACTGCAGAGATTGGACGTTATTATAAAAAGGTGAGATGAGAACACAGCAGCAATTTTGTTAAGCATTATTTAGGTTTCAGATAATGTGATGCTGCCACTCCTGGTTGCCATGGCAATGGGATTCCCACCATATAATGTTTTTGTTATGGGAAAAAAAAATCATGGAAATTAAAAAAGCAGTATTTAGAGATAAGAGAATTTAGGGATAGTCTAGCCCTAACATGGGAGAAAACAGAAGGAGAAATCTGAGTTGGACTGAATCACAGAAATAGAATGAGGATATGAAGGTATTAATTTGTATCATTTATAAAAGGGCTAAGGAGCTAGGTTCAGATAACATGTTAAAGAGTCTCCTGGTGTGTTTTTCTCACTCAGTTATCAAGGTCAGTGTGGGTAACTAATTATATAGCTGTATGTTCATCATGTATAGCCAGTTCTACCCACTGACACTAATGGTTAGAAGGAAATTGAGAGGGATAGATCACAAAAATACAATATCCTTATGATCTGTACAAATTAGTGTGGTATCAGAGGAATATTATCAGACTCTTGGTAAAATTGCTCTCCTACATCTCATCGCCAGATGAGGGTTATGTACACCAGAGGGATTTGGGGGTGGGTTGGTTCAAAGGCAATCAGTTTCAAGGATTTGTGCAAAATTAACATATTTTGAGCAAAATTAGAATATATATTCTATTTTATATAGAATATATATAGTATATATATGAATGTATACTATATGTAATATAAATATGCTATTTTTACTTAATGTTTAGATTCACTATGGAACTTGATATATTTGGAGACACTATTATTTGTTTTTATTCTAGGTATTTGAATTATCTAGGGTATAGTGTATTATTTTGAAGTATGATGTGCAACTCATATTCATTATGTGTCATTCAATGGCTAAAAACCATTATAAGTAAGGCACTTTAAGAGATGAAAAGCTGTAGTTGAGAAGTGCTATGCATATTTCTCAAACCAAGTGAAATAAGGATGAGCTTTGACATAATAAATCTTACTTGAGTCATTGCTTTGCCCGTTATTTGTTGAAATTGCTTCTTACATTTTTATCCATGCAAAATGTCATCGTCTTTTTTCACTACTCATTTTAAAAAACAAATAATTGGTTATAGCGAAACTTTACATTTCAAAAATATTTTTTGTGAGTTTCTTGCCAGCTGAGGTTTTTTGTATTTTTGTTTGTCAGCAACATGCTATGAAAGTAAAAGCAAAGATAGAAAATAAATCCTTATAGAAAATTCTGAAGCACCTGAGAACAGATCCACTGATGAAGACAGAATGCAAGAATCTTGCTGGCATTCCTGCCCATCATATAATACATTTTGCTTTTTCCCCCCGAGTGGATGTTCACAAGGTAGGAGAGGAAGAGGTAAAAGCATGTTTAACACAGTCCAAGAATCAATAGTGTTTCAACATTCAGTTTTTATAAAGTACCTAAACGAAATTTCTGACAGAGAGAGAGGAGGGGGGGGGGGAGAGAGAGAGAGGGGGGGGGGCGGGGGAGGTGAGAACTCAGTGATTTCCAGAAATATCTCAATAGATTCTCAGATATCTGAAGATCCCAGTTTGAGAAGCAACACATTAAATCCT
>CM052664.1:54395793-54423124 GCA_028533165.1 Leontopithecus rosalia | reverse complement strand
AAAGACAATCACAAATATAGTCCTAAACTCTGTTGACAGAACTCACTTGCAAAGTGCTCATCCTGAGGATTCAGAATGCTTTCAGTGTTTGTCTTTTTTTTTTCTTTTTGAGACAAAGTTTCGCTCTTGTTACCCAGGCTGGAGTGCAATGGTGCGATCTCGGCTCACCGCAACCTCCGCCTCCTGGGTTCAGGCAATTCTCCTGCCTCAGCCTCCTGAGTAGCTGGGATTACAGGCACGCACCACCATGCCCAGCTAATTTTTTGTATGTTTATTAGAGACGGGGTTTCATCATGTTGACCAGGATAGTCTTGATCTCTTGACCTTGTGATCCACCCGCCTCAGCCTCCCAAAGTGCTGGGATTACAGGCTTGAGCCACTGCACCCGGCCCCAGTGTTCTTTTATATTGCTATAAAAATAAAAACAAAATAAGAAAATCCTTATAGAAAATTCTTTGGCACCTCAGAACAGATCCACTGATGAAGAGAGATTATAAAATTCTAAGCTAAGCTTTTGTTACTTCATATTAACCTATAATATGTCATTTTCCTTAGATTTAACAAGTCAAAATTAGGATGTAAAGTCAAGCTACAGGACACAGACTACCTCTCTCCAAGTAGCATCATTAAGAAGATCTGGCAGGGTATGATGGCTCACACATGTAATCCCAGAACTTCAGGAGGCCAAGGTTAGTGGATCACTAGGTCAGGAGTTTGAGACCAGCCTGGACAACACAGTTAAATCCCATCTGTACTAAAAATACAAAAATTAGCCTGGTGTGGTGGCACCCACCTGTAGTCCCAGCTACTTGGGAGGCTGAGGCAGGAGAATTGCTTGAACCTGGGATGTGGAGTGAGCTGAGACCATGCCATTGCACTCTAGCCTGAGTGACAAAGTGAAACTCTATCTCAAAAAAAAAAAAAGAAGAGGAGGAAGAGAAGGAGGAGGAGGAGGAGGAAGATCCAAAATATGGCAAAGATATTTTTTCTCAAGTTTGACTTTCTTGTTGGAATTCTTTTATGCAAATGAAAGGGGTAGGGTGAGAACTAATGCTTTTAAAATTAGCCAACACTCTATCAAAGCATAGCAGCCTGTGTAATTATTTATTTTATGATTGTGTATTAGAGATATATCTTTGAATTTTGTTATTTAATCATAGCTATAAGTAGAATGAAAATCCAAATTTATCAGGAAATTTTAACATCTACAACTTTCATGGCTCTGAGCTAAACTTTGTTTCTGATATATCATTAAAATTAGGTTTATATTATGAAGAGAAAAAAAATCACTAGTCTGAAGAAAATATAGATCTTTGTCATGAATTTACATATCCAGTCTAACCAAACAAAAATGCTTGTCATTTTGTTTTTACAAATCCACTAGAGATAGGACAACTACAAAGTCACTCTATTAAAATGCCTCTTTTTGTACAGAACTATAAACAGTGCAATGAGAGTACCAAATAAGGTGTGTAACTGTGCCCCATCACCTACCACAAGAGCTATGCCCTTTTCTAGGTTGCTTTAGTATTCAAAAACTGAAAGGATATCAGAAATGAATAATCCAAGCTTGCAAAGTTATATTTTTAGTCTTTTAAATCATACATCTTAGACTCTGATTGACCCACTGTGACCTCACTACTAAAATAAAAGAGTGACATTACTTCCCTTTCCTACTTATTAACATTGTTTAAAGAAGTTTTTTTGATTGTTGTAATTTTGACAACCTGTCAGCCTTAGAAGAGCTCTTTCTCTACCATGGATAATTATGGTGGCTTCCCTGAACCCATTCTTATTTGTAAGCTGTAGGACGAACATTGTCTCTAGTCTCCCCTTATTTTTAAAGCCTTTGTGTCTATCATATGCTTGAATGAAAATATAAAATAATTTTGTTCCTTAATAATATTAAAAAATCTAAAATAATGGACCTTTCAATGCCAATAAAAAAAAGTTATGCTCTGTTTTATCAGTATTTTATGACTTTCCCCCATGTAAACTCATTTGCCGTATTATGGGCAAATCCTATTTTAAACTGTCATGGGGATATTCTTGTATGTGTTTGTGCGTATGTGTGTAAGTGAAGCCTGTAAGTATAAAGATATGAAAATACACATATATATGTAGTATATTAATTTTACTACATATTTATACCAATGTGAGTTATTTTGTTACAGGTAATAAAACTGAGACTCATAGTAATTGATATATTTTCCAAAGTCAAATAAGTAGTAAATGGCAGAGTCAAGAATGAAACTCATTTGGAGTGACTACAACTGCGACACTATTTCTACAATAATAATTTCCTCTTTACTGCACAATCTTGTAAGAATTTCTTTTAATTTCCCATCTTAATGTTGATCTTTTAATCTATCTGATCATGGTATTTTCTAATATAAGGGCTCTGGTCCAAGAACTAATTACTCAGGTTTTTATTTATTTTTTTTTTTTGAGACTGAGTCTCTCTCTGTCACCCAGGCTGGAGAGCAGTGGTGTGATCTCGGCTCACTGAAACCTCCACCTACCAGGTTCAAGCGATTCTCCTGCCTCAGCTTCCCAAGCTGCTGGGATTACCAGTGTGAGCCATCACACTCTGCTAAATTTTGTATTTTTAATAGAGATGGAGTTTCAACATATTGGCCAGTCTAGTCTCAAACTCTTGACTCCGTGATCTGCCCGACTCGGCCTCTCAAAGTGCAGGGATTAGAGGCATGAGCCACCGTGCCAGGTCTGCCCATTTAATAATCATCTTTTAAGTTCAATTAACCCCACTTTACTTCTGTGCCTTATAATAGCGGCAGTAAAAATTGTTTTAATGTCATTGTGTGCTAATTCTAACATCTGTAGAGTTTGGGGTTGGTGTCAGGTGATTACTTTTCTAAGAGTTATATTTTCCTGCTTCATTGTATGTCTGATGATATGGTTTGGCCATAGGTCACCACCCAAATCTCATCTCAAATTGTAATCCACATATATCAGGGGAGAGACTAGGTGGGAGGTGATTTGATCATGGGGGCAGTTTCTCCCATGCTGTTCTTATGATAGTGATGGAGTTCTCCTGAGAGCTAATGGTTTTAAAGTGTGGCACTTCCTCCTTATTGCACATACCCTCTCCCGCCACCTGTGAAGAAGGTTCCTTCTTTCCCTTCCACCATAATTGTAAGTTTCATGAGGCCTCTTCAGCCATGTGAAACTGTGAATCAATTAAATCTCTTTTGCTTATAAATTATCCCATCTTGGGTGGTATCTTTATAGCAGTGTGAGAACAGACTAATACACCTAGTAATATTTGAATGATACCAGCAAATGTGAATTTTCTATTTGAAGTATTGGATTATTTTTTTTTTTGAGACAGAGCATCACTCTGTCACCAGGCTGGAGTGCAGTGGTGTGACCTCAGCTCACTGCAACCTCCGCCTCCCAGCTTCCAGCAATTCCCCTGCCTCAGCCTCCCAAGGAGCTGGGACTACAGCCATCTGCCACCATTCCCAGCTAATTCTGTATTTTTAGTAGAGACTGTGTTTCAACATGTTGGCCAGGAATGTCTTGATCTCTTGACCTTGTGATCTGCCTGCCTCAGCCTCCCAAAGTGCTGGGATTACAGGAGTGAGCAACCATGCCCAGCCTATTTTTATATTTTTGTAAATATTATTGAAATTTCTTCTAGGATGTCATTATTTGGAACACAGCTTGACCCTTTCATGTTTTGCTTTTATGACATGTTAGTTGGATTACATATGGTCCCTAGTCTAAAGCTTAATATTACCAACTCTTCAAGTAATGTTCTCTCCAATTACATTAAATGGTTATTTCCCTGCCCTTAAAAAGGAATCATTTCCTGTATCCATTAACCATGCTGGAAACTTCATAATTCAAGGGTCATTTGGTAGAGTTCTCAGAAGGCAGTTTCCCAATATTGAAGGATAATAACCTGAGTATTGCTCTAGACAAACCTTCCTTCCATTAGTCAACTTTAAAAAGTTTACATTCCTGGGGCCAGGTACAGTGACTCATGCCTGTAATCCGAGCACTTTCCGAGGCCGAGGTGGGAATCACGAGGTCAGGAGTTTGAGACCAGCCTGACCAATATGGTGAAACCCCATCTCTACTACAAATACAAAAGTTAGCCAGGCGTGGTGGTGCGATCCTGTAATCCCAGTTACTCAGGAGGCTGAGGGCAGGAGAATTGCTTGAATTCAACAGGAGGAGATTGCAGTGAGCCAAGATGACTCCACTGCACTCCAGCCTGCGGACAGCAAGATTCCATCTCAAAAAAAAAAAAATTCACTTTCCTTTTTTCATACTAATTCAGCATTTAAATCTAAATTTTATATTAGCCTCACTTTCTTCCTGGAAACTTTTTTTTTTTTTGAGACAGAGTTTCACTCTGGTTTACCCAGGCTGGAGTACAATGGCGCGATCTCAGCTCACCACAACCTCCGCCTCCTGGGTTCAGGCAATTCTCCTCCCTCAGCCTCCTGAGTAGCTGGGATTACAGGCACGCGCCACCATGCCCAGCTAATTTTTTGTATTTTTAGTAGAGACGGGGTTTCACCATGTTGACCAGGATGGTCTCGATCTCTTGACCTCATGATCCACCCGCCTCGGCCTCCCAAAGTGCTGGGATTACAGGCGTGAGCCACCGTGCCCGGCCTCTTCCTGGAACCTTTTCTTCGTGCTCCTCATGAAACTTCAGTATCCTCATTTGTAAAATTAGGAAAATAATAATACTCATCCACACAGAGTTGCTGTAAGAAAAAAAGTGAGGCCAAAATGGAGATGCTCTGCCTTTTTGTTTTAGCTAATGTGTTATAAATAACATTTTTTTTTGTGGTTTGAGTGTGTGTGTGTGCATGCTTTCTGTTGCTGATTTCACTGTATAACCTATCCCCCAAGCATAGTGCTAAAGAATTGTTGAATATTCCTGATACAGTTTGGCTGTGTCCCTACCCAAATCTTATCTTGAATTCCCATGTGTTGTGGGAGAAATCCAGTGAGAAGTGATTTAATTATAGGGTCAAGACTTTCCATGCTATTCTCATCATAATGAATAAGTCTCATGAGATCTGACGGTTTTAAATAGAGGAGTTCCCTGCACAAGCTCTCTCTCTCTTTTTACCTGCTACCATCCATGTAAGATGCAACTTGCTCCGACTTGCCTTCCACCATGATTTTGTGAGGTTCTCTAACCACATAGAACTGGAAGTCTAATTGAACCTCTTTTCCTCTTTTGGAAACGGCCAGTCTCAGGTATGTCTTTATCAGCAGCATGAAAACGGACTAATACAGTTCCTAAGCACAAGAAATATGTGACGTGCCCTATGGACAAAATATATGTGTTAGATAGATTTCATTCAAGGATGATTTAAGTGTTATTAACTGTAAGTTCAATGTTAATTAATCAACATTATATAGTAAATAAGATGTCTTTAAGCAGAAACATACATAAAACAATGTTATGCGTTAATTAGTTGAAGAAAATAAGAGTAGAGGTTTGCAGGAACCTAACCCTGTATTTCTTCTAGGAGCAAAGGTTCAATGTTTCCTAATTCAGTGTTTACAGTTATTTTATAGGACATAACTACCACAAATAATAAGAATTGTCTATACCTAATGATGTATTTTTCCTTTGTTAATAAAATGTATAACAATAATTTTAAATGTCCTCAGTAAAACGCAAGAACTTGATATCCAAAGAATTATATAAATCACTCTACTTTAAATGTGTATCTTGGTAATTTAGAAAATTTCCTTAAAATGTTGAATATATTTCTTGTTTCATAGAGAAATAAATTATTGATTTCACTCCTTATATTTGGGACTTTAAAAGTAGCACATGGTTTATCATCTTTCAGTTGACTTGTAATTTTAACTGAGCTAAGTTAAAAGAAGAGAATTACATTTTTGTTTGCTCTGAAAATGATATTTCACAATTGTCTACTGCATAAAGGATTAATATTCTTTGGTACAAAACACCCAATTAAAAAAATATTTTTAAGGATTAAAAAAAGGCAAAATAATAACTTTTTTGAATAGAGAAAATTTCTAATTCTATTAGTATTAAGTTTATTTTATATTATTTCAAATAATACAGATAGAGAATAAACGTAGTTATTCCCAAGAGTTTCACATCCTTACTTATGTAATTTTCTTTTAAATGGTAGACTAAGTTTACCAAAGTGGCCTCATATGTAAAACTCAGAATATGGTAATTATTAAAAAAAAGTATTTTGATTTTCACTTTATTTGGGGTGATTTATTTAACCTACTTGTGAATGTGTGTATGTGTGTGTGTGCGTGTGTGTGTGGGGTGGTAAATGATATAATGTATAAGAAATATAAATTGTTTTATATACTGCCTGGCAAATTCATTCAGCTAAAAATATTCTCTGAAATCCAGGTCAGGAGCCAGGAATACAAAGATGTATTAGACGTGGTCTAAGTACTCAAGAGATTTATAGTTGACTATAAGGAAAAAGAATAATAGGCATATAAATATAACACAATTTCCTAAGTGTTATATTTTTATAACACATTCCCTAGGTATATATAACACAATGTGATGTTTATATAAAAACTAACCCAATGTGATGTTTTTACACAAACATCACATTGGGTTATATATATCTGCAAATGTGTACACCTAAAGTGCATTTTAAAAATGAGTAAGATATCAGCTTTATTCATATTCACACGAAACACTGGTAACTACCAAAGTGTCCTAAAAGGTGAATGGATAAATGAACCGTGTTTCGTTTATACAATAAAATATTATTTAATAGTAAAAAGAAATGAGCTATAAAGCATTGAAAAGACATAAAGAACCCTTAAGTCAATATTGCTAAGTGCAATAAGCCAGTGTGAAGTTACATACTGTGTGTGATTTCAATTATATAACATTCTGGGAAAGGCAAAATTATATACAATTTTTTTTAAATTCATGGTTACTGAGGGTTGAGGGAAAGATGGAAGACTGAATTTATGAAACAAAGGGAATTTTGAGGGCAGTGAAACTATTCTATGCAATACTCTAATGGTGGATACAAGACATTATGCATTTGCCAAAATTTATAGATAGTTACAACACATAGTAGACTTTAATATATCCAAACGAAAAAAGAAATTGTTTAGAAAGGTGGGAGACCAAAGAAGAAATGTAAATCATGACAAGAGAAGCAAACTTTATTACAAATATATGAAACTAGCTCAGTGAATGGAGTGGGGAAACAAAGTATTGACATAAGTACCATGGAAACATGTGGAGTCTGGAAATGTGTGGACCAAGAGTGAAAGGAAATGCACATAACGCTGCACTCTTGTAAATACAGTTGTTCCCTATGAGTGCGTAGGTTCACAATTTTGATACTGCTATTCATTTATATTGGAAGTGAAAAGTTGAAGAAATGTATGGCAGATGATAACAGTTTCTTACACATGGAGTGCAAATTTACAGATAAGGAAGGAATTTAGAATGAATGATGTAGTAATGGGTTAGAGTCTAAGACGTCAGCATAAACTCATGTTTAGTTTAACATCTATATACACACATAAAGTTACATGTATAAATATTTATAAATAGATGTATATACATAATCTATACACACGTGTTTCCTTGCTCTGTCAGCTGAGAATAACTGATTCCCAGTAGGACAGAGCACAGATATCAGTTTCTAATATTATTCTCTAATAAAAAGAAAGTAGGCTTCTTGGATAAATGGCTGGTTCTAAGTAATATATTTTCCTGGTGCAAAAAATACATAAGGTGAAGATAGAGCATCTTGAGGCACCAGAAAGTGAAGACACGCTCAGTAACAAAACAAACAAACGAAAAAACTCCTTGAGGAATGTCAAAGGGACACAGGAGCCAGTTGAAAGACCTCTCAACAGCCAAAGCTGGAAAACAATTTGAACAACAAATAAAATTAATAAAGTGGGATAGTATTATAATCCAAATTACAATACAAATAGTCATAAATTATACTGACATAAATGGTTGAATACATAAATAAGGGAGAAGTGAAAATTTTCCTTTCAAAACGGTTTCAAATAATTTATGCAGAAAAAGGAAAGCATCCTCGGCCAGGGTTAGCTGACGACTGACCCGGCAACAATAGGAAGTTCATGGTGTTCTTTATTTAATCATAAATGATTCCCAGAACAACAACGTCAGACAGGTGCTCTCTAATGTGAAGGAGTGAAACAAACCAAAACCACACTGTAACTGCGTCTGAGAAGAGAGAAAAACAAGGACAGCGTTTAAACTAAAAATCTGAACATCTTTCTTGCCTGGCTGACATAAATGACTGCTGCTTCTTAAGTAACTACAGTTTTAGTCCCTGTTCATTACTTCTGTCTCCCAAATTTAAAATTAAAAAGAAAGAGAAAGATAATTAAGTTACCAGTTTATATATTTAGCCTACTTCCTGCCAGCACTCAAACCAGAGTAAACTTCCCACTTTAACTGTTCCCCATTCACCTCACACAAATTCAAATGCATTAACCAGCCTATTCTCACACTTTGCTTAGATATCTGATTGTTCTCTGATGTACTATTTGCCTTGCTATAGCACTAAGACTACAGCTTTGTTTGACTACAGGTGCATCCTTCAAGGTCTTTGGGTAGCGACCTTTAACTAGAACAGACAAAAATAAGTCAGGACCGTAATGCAGAAACTCAAGCTATATTAAGTTCATTAAGATTGGACTTAATCCTGTAAGCAATAAGACTCGCTTAAGAATTTTATGCATGAAATACTATGGCTTACATTGCATTTCAATTATATTTCCTGGTGGTTATATAGCTGATGTTTGTGAGGAAAAAAAGAGTGTAGTTTAGGGGAAGCTTCCAGCTAAGTCCTGAACTTGAGGACAAGGTAAGAATGAAGAGGAAATTTACAGACTTGAGAGATGTTTATTAGGCTGAAAATCTGGAGTCTGAAGTAACTGGCAACGAAAATAAAAATGAGAATAAACAATGAAGGATATTGATAACTGTTTAACCTCCTTATGTCTCAACTGATTACCCCTCCTGGGGTGCATGCACTGCAGATCTGTATGGAAACAGGGATATGAGAACAGAATGGAAAAGGCATTCAGAATTAATAATTTGTATGAAAATATAAAGCAGAATGCTGTTTCCACATTTAAAATTCTCCTACAATAATATAGTACCAGGGCTCTACTTAGATGAGAAACATACGAAATTCTAAGAATTTACAGTATTTGCTTATAACGAGTGTCACAAAAAAAGCACCAAAAATGCATGTTCGATTTGCGTCCTGGGAAAGAGACTGATATTTGACAATTTCCCAGGAAGAATTTAATTCTGTCCTAAACAAAGATCTCTCCTGATGAAAATAAAGATATCCTCAGAATCACTATTAGTTCTGCCAGACAGGAAATTTCACAAGGGCAAGATATGTGTCTCTTATGTTTATTATTTTATTCTTAGCACTCATCATCACACCTCTTGAAATAGAAAAGGTCCCTAGTAATTAATGTTGATTGATACATTGATTAAGGAATTGGGAGTTATTCCAGAGGCAGGAATACATAGCAATGAGACAGAGAATGTGCTCCCTAATAGAGGTCAACAAAATCAAAGTAAAGTTGTGGAAAGAGTTATTTAAGAGAGCAGCATAAAATAGAAAGAGCTATTTGAGGACTTAGAGTACAAAAGACAGAGAGTAGCTGTGGCAGCAGGGGAATCAAGTTGATGTAGCACAGTTTATGCTAAAATGGAGTACACTCGCTATAGGTTGTAAGACAGAAAAAATGGAAGAGAGCAAGTCCCCAGAGGACAGAAAGGATGTCTGAGTTCATGGATTTTCATCAGGGACAATAAAGCCTACATATTAAGTATGTACTAGGTATGTACTAGAAATTGGATGATAAATAGTTGCAATGGTTTACCAACCAAGATACATTTACCCTGAGATATGTTTACCCTGCTGCTCCACTCCCACCCCAATTCTGGCCAATTCCCAAGCAGTGATTTGTGGCACAGGATAAAGAGTGAGAGTCCATCGTAAGAATATTGGCAACATGTAGAGGTGATGCCAATAGATAAAGATGAAAAACAGTGAGACCCCAAATGAAGAAAGACTCAAAGCTGGGATATCAATGAAAATGAATTGGTGATGAAAATTAAATTTAAGAAGTGCAGTTTTATGTAAACACTCTTTTATATCTAACTTAATACTTAATTACTGAATAAATTCTTTTTTCTCCCTAATATGAATAATCTCAAATAACTTCAAAAGCAAAATCACCTGGCTAAATAAAATGAATTAGTTTCCTTCTAAGAATTATAATATCTGAATTTAGATACACTCTATCTTTGGTAAAGGAAGAACCTTGGAAGACCAAGCAGTAAGTCTATTATGGCACCCCTGCCCACACCCCACTGCATTCCCACAATACCATATGTAATAGAAAATAAGGCTTTTATTTTGAAATGAAACAAATGTCTATGTATTCTGAAATAATTTCGTTGAGGCTGACTTTTCTTTTTTCCTTCATTTCTATCCTCTTTCTCTTGTGTGCACCATGTTGTGCCTGTTTCTGTTGTTTTTGACATGTGCTTAATAAACCATCAGAGTAATTCTCCACTGACTCTCTCCAACCTCTGGACTAAAAAGGTAAAGGTGAACTCTCCTTGATGTTTGTTTTTGGAGGGCCTCACTTATTAAACAGAGAAGACAGACAAAATTGAATTTCAAAAATTAGTTACATTGAAATTTAACACAAACAAAGTAGGAAATTAAGTAGCAGGTTTTACAGATAATTGAAAAATAATTGTTTAGAAACAATTTCAACCAGTAACCAATCTGCTGCTGTTACCAAACAGAGAGTGTTCTGTTTTTCAATCTGGCAGTATGTTCTATTCTCCTGTGGACACCATTTGTCATACTTGTAGATCTGTGACTCCCTCAAAATAAACTGAAGCTGCTTTCCTAATGCAATGTGTCCACAAACTTAGTATTATCAAGCACACTGTATTAATTTGGCTTTTAATTTGCCTTTTCATATTTTTATATTATTTTATTTTTCTCTAGAGTAAGTCATTTAGTATAAAAATTGACTGAATACTGCTTGTTTCTTATATAGATGTATTAAACAAAATTAAATCCTTTGAAATGAAACCAACCCAAAACCAAACCAAAACAAAGCAAAAACAAAAAAAGCAAAAAGTTTATCTTAGAAGAAAGAATGTGTACGTAGGAAAATTTAAAAAAAAAGATATTACCATGAATAAGAAAACTTTTTACTATAGAAGCTTTTTAGATTATAAAAAAATGTAGAAGAATCAACAGAGTATGTAGATGGCAAGTTCTCAGTAACTTCAGGCCAAATCTTCATGCGATCTATGTGTAAGTGAATGTAGCTGCATGTGAATATTCATGTAAGCTCCCAACCAATGTGCTGAAGGGTCCATAAAGGCTAGGAGTCGTTTGCCATTTTTGACTAAATTAAAGAATAAAAGCATAGTGGTGATACCCAAATTCTAAATTTGCTGGAAATTCCATGGATTTTTATTTTGCTAAAAAGTTTGTACTTTACATGTTACCATATGCCAACTCTTAAATATGTAAATACAAGATTTGGGCATCATTTTAGAGTATTTTAATATTGATAACGCTGTAGATTCATCGAGAATTTGATAAAAAGCTATGACTAATCTTTCTAGAAATATGCATTTAAGACTGCCTTTAGCATATACTAGCAAAGGACTCATAGTTACTCTGAAGGCTGTCTTACAGCCCCTGGATTTCATGAATCTTGTATTTTAAAAATCTTTTTTTCTAAAAAATATTTTGGATGGCAATGGGCCCTCCTTTTGATAATATTAGATCCTTCTACAGCTAGACTCCACGGAAATACACTGTTGGCTCCGCAGTGAGAGAAGCACTATAGCAATGCAAACTACAAAGGGAGCCATGAATATGCAGAATATGCTTCAGAGGAAGGTTAATTCTCAAGTCCTTCAGTTAATGGGGTGTTAACTGAGAGAGATATTTTAGTGACTTCTACTGAGTATAATTAACAAAGAAATATTCTAAATCCAACTCTGAGAGAAAGAAAAAAATAATCTGGAAGGAAAAATGGAAGAGATGATATTTTCAAGTTAATTTAAAAGAACTCTGGAAATAAATGCTGATTCTATCAGAAAAATAAAAACTATGTCTCTAGCCCACTGTAGTTAATAAAACAAAAACCATGTTTAAAAGTACCTGACAACACTGGCATATATGTTCTTTCTAAGACTGAGAGAGAAGACACTTCGATAGTATTCGGAAAGAGATCTACTGTTCTGCAGAGCCAGGCTTTGGTTAGAGACATATAAAAAAATATATTTAGCCTTCCCTAGTTAATAAACCATTAATGGAAAAGAGCAGCAAAGTACTTAACTGACCTTCTGGATCTTGTTAGAATCCTGTCAAGAAAGGCGACAGTAAAAGACTGCCAGAGAGTCAATGACTAAGTGACAAGGGTGGCAAGACTGATTTTAATGAAGTGTCTATTTGAGAAACTGATTTGGAGATGTGCTTAGAGTTAGGTAACATTTTAAATTCTATTTTTTGATATGCTCTTCTACAGTTGCCAGCATTCTGGTGTCCAAGTATTTGCAAAGTTATCAAGGAAAAGAAAAGCATGACATACTGATGTGGATGTGTGTGTGTGTTGAGGGGGGACCTTTTCTATGCACCTCTCTGCATCACTCTTCTTCTAAATTGAAAACACTTAACCTTTGTGTTTTTTATTAGCATATCCCACTTCATCTTAGCCATACTCACCAATGACACTTGACAAATATTCTAAGAATATCTGTTTTGCTGTTGAACATCTCTACATGTAGATAACCTGTAAGTTTATATAAGTATGCATATAATATTTAATTATATTATTGTATTTATTGATATTGTATTATTCTCCTTTTAAATATCTTATTATAAAAATAATTATATACATAAAATACACAATGTAATACATCATTTTATTTCTTTTAAAAATTATTATTATACTTTAAGTTCTGGGGAGCATGTGCAGAGTATACAGGTTACATGGGTATACACATGCCATTGTGGTTTGCCCCATCAATCACCCCATCATCTATGTTAGGTATTTCTCCTAATGCTATCCCTCTCCTATCTCCTCAACCCCTGCTATTCCTTTCCTAGCCTCCGAACCCCTGACAGGCCCTGGTGTGTGATGTTCCCCTTTCTGTTTCGATGTGTTTTCATTGTACAGCATCCATTCATGAGTGAGAATGTGGTGTTTGGTTTTCTGTTCTTGTGTCAGTTTGCTGAGAATGATGGTTTCTAGCTTCATCCATGCAAAGGGCATGAACTCATCCTTTTTTATGGAATGATAGTATTCCATGGTGTATATGTGCCATATTTTCTTTACCCATCTATCACTGATAGGCATTTGGGTTGGTTCCAAGTCTTTGCTACTGTGAACAGAGCCACAATAAACATATGTGTGCATGGGTCTCTATAATAGAATTATTTATAATCCTTTGGGTGCATACTCAGTAATGGGATTGTTGGGCCAAATGATATTTCTATTTCTAGATCTTTGAGGAATTGCCACACCGTCTTCCACAATGGTTGAACTAATTTACACTACCACCAACAGTGTAAAAGTGTTCCTATTACTCCACATCCTCTCCAGCATCTGTTGTTTGCTGACTTTTTAATGGTTGCCATTCTAACTAGTGTGACATGGTATTGCAATGTGGCAGATACAAAGGATTTCACAAAAATTACATTAGAGTGAAGCTCAGTTACCTGGAGTTCAAAATTTTAACACTCAAAATGAATGCTTGGCCAGCTGCAGTGGCTCACACCTATAATCCTAGCACCTGGGGAGGCCAAGGTGGGTGAATCATGAGGTCAGGAGTTTGAGATCAGCCTAGCCAATGTGGTGAAACCATCTCTACTAAAGATACAAAAAATTAGCCAGTTTTAGTGGTATGAAACACACCTGCAATCCCAGCTATTTAGGAGGCTGAGGCAGGAGAATTGCTTGAACCCAAGAGGCAAAGGTTGCAGTAAGCTGAGATTGCACCATTGCACTCCAACCTAGATGACAATGCAAGACTCCATCTTAAATTAAAAAATCAAAACATGAATACTCATCAAAAGTCAAGGAATAAATAAAAATACATAGAGTCACTAGGATAGCCTTCTCAAAAATAGATGTAGTCAATTAATTATTTTTATCATGGTCTTTATGACCTTTTTTTAGGTCTTGACCTTTTTTCAGGTCTTACTTTTAACCAGTTCTAACCTTTGGGTTTTTAACAAGTCTTTTAAAATATCACCTTGGATATTAATTTTAGATCCCAACCTATTTGTGTATAATAAGCATCACTACATTTTCACACTGTTGATCAAGACATACCCGAGACTGGACAATTTACAAAAGAAAAAGGTTTAGTTGAACCTATGTTTTAGCGTGGTTGAGGAAGCCTCACAATCATAGTGGAAGGCAAAGGGGAGCAAGTCACATCTTACATGGATGGCAGTAGCCAAAGAGAGAGAGAACTTGTACAGGGAAAATCCTCTTTATAGAACAATCAGATCTTGTGATAGTTCTACACTATCCATCACACAAACAGGAGAGGAAAAACCTGCTCTCACAATTCAATTATCTCCCATCATGTCCCTCCCACAACATGTGGAAATTCATAAGATTTGGGTGGGGACACAGCCAAACCATGTCATTTCATCCCAGCCCCTCTCAAATCTCATGTCCTCATATTTCAAAGCCAATTATGCCTTCCCAAGAGTCCCATACAGTCTTAACTCATTTCAGCATTAACTCAAAAGTCCACAGCCCAAAGTCTCATCTGAGACAAGGAAAGTCCATTCCACCTATAAGCCTGTACAATTAAAATCAAGTTAGTTACTTGATAGATACAATGGGGATATAGGCATTGGATAAATATAGCCATTCCAAATGGGAGAAATTGGCCAAAACAAAGGGGCTGCAGGCCCCACGCAAGTTCAAAATCCAGAGGGGCAGTCAAATCTTAAAGCTTCAAAATAAGCTCCTTTGACTCCATGTCTCACATACAGGTCACACTGATGCAAGATGTGGGTTCCCAGTGTCTTGGGAGGCTCCACCCCTGTGGAGCAGGGTACAGCTTCCCTGCTGGCTACTTTCATGTGATGCCATTGATATCCGGCTTTTTCAGGTACACAGTGCAAGTCATCAGTGGATCTTATGATTCTGGGGTCTGGAGGACAATGGCCCACTTCTGAAAGCTCCACTAAGTGATGCCTCAGTAGGGACTCTGTGTGGAGGCTCTGACCCCACATTTTCCTTAGCAGAGGTTCTCCATGAGATCCCTTCCCCTGCAGCAAACTTCTGCCTAGACATCCAAGAGTTTCCATACATCTTGTGACAACTACTTGGAGATTACCAAACCCCAATTCTTAACTTCTGTACAATGGCAGGCTCAACACCACATGGAAGCTGCCAAGGCTTACAGCTTGCAACCACTGCCATGGCCTGGACTCTATCTTGGCCCTTTCAGTCACAGCTAGAGTGGCTGGGATACAAGGCACTAAGTCTCTAGGCTGTACACCGCATGAGGACCCTGGCCCAGCTCAGGAAACCACTGTTTCCTACTAGGCCTCTGGGCCTGTGATGGGAAGGGCTGCCATGAAGACCTCTGACGCCCTGGAGACATTTTTGACATTGTCTTGGGGATTAGCATTTGGTTCCTTGTTACTTATGGAAATTTCTATAGCCATCTTGGATTTCTTCTCCGAAAATGGGATTTTCTTTTCTATTGCATTATCAGGCTGTAAATTTACTGAACTTTTATGCTTTGCTTCCTTTATAAAAATGAATGCCTCAGTGGCTCAAGCCTGTAATCCCAGCACTTTGGGAGGCTGAGGCGGGTGGATCACGAGGTCGAGACCATCCTGGTCAACATGGTGAAACCCTGTCTCTACTAAAAATACAAAAAATTAGCTGGGCATGGTGGTGCGTGCCTGTAATCCCAGCTACTCAGGAGGCTAAGGCAGGAGAATTGCCTGAACCCAGAAGGCGGAGGTTGTGGTGAGCAGAGATCGTGCCATTGCACTCCTGTCTGGGTAACAAGAGTGAAACTCCGTCTCAAAAAAAAAAAAAAAAATGAATGCCTTTAACAGCACACAGGTCACATCTTGAATGCTTTGCTGTTTAGAAATTTCTTCCACCAGATACCCTAAATAATCTCTCTCAAGCTCAAAGTTCCACAAATTAGACATTTGTAGGCAGGGGCAAATGCTTCCAGTCTCTTTGCTAAAACACAGCAAGAATCACCTTTATTCCAGTTCCCAACAAGTTCTTCATCTCTATCTGAGATGCAGCATTTGGTCAAAGCTATTCAACAAATCTCTAGGAAACAAATCTGAGCCCTCTAAACCGTTCCAACTTCTGCCTGTTATGCAGTTCCAAAGTCGCTTCCACATTTTTGAGTACCCACTCTCTCCTCATACCAATTTTTTCTATTAGTTTGTTCTCATGCTGCTAATGAAAACATACCTGAGACTGAGTAATTTATAAGGGAAAGAGGTTTAATGAACACATAGTTCTACATAGCTGGGAGGCCTCACAATCATGGTGGAAGGCAAAAAGTAAGCAAAGAAATATCTCACATGGTGGCAGGAGAAACAGCTTGTGCAGGGTAACTCCCATTTATAAAACTATCAGATCTTCCATTTATAAAACTCCTTTTGATAAAATTTCCATTTATTTATCCAAAGAACAGTATAAGGGAACTCACCCCATGATTCAATTATCACCACCTGGCCCTGCCGTTGACATTTGGGGATTATTACAATTCAAGTGAAATTTAGTTGGGGACACGCCCAAATCATATAACCAAGTAAATTACTAAAATTAAAATGAAGAGTTTTATTTTGTTGTTTTCCAGAAACACCCAAGATGTTGTTAGCACTTAATGGAACTCCAATTTGAAGGACATATCAGAAGTAATACATTAGCTGCCTGTTCTTTAGAAAAGCTTTCATGTAGTTATCATACACAATTTTGGATAAGTTTTAGCTGCAGAAAGTATAAAGTTATAACTTCTAGTAAAAATCTAAAGAACATACATTTGTGTGACTAATAATAAAATCAATGAAAATCAAAGCTCTCTTTTATTTTTAATGTAAATAAATACCTAATCAAAATAGGAACCTAAGAAGAAGGAAGTTCTATGGGCAGGGCAAAAATTTCCTCAGAAAATGATTTGGATCTTCTCAAAAACAAAAATTGATAGATGACTCTATATAAATGAAGCCTAATTATTTAATAATAAAATATTATGATGGAAGCCCCCAAATTTCAGTATTTGCTTTATTTCAAGTATTTGCAGTATTTCAAGACTTAGCTTGAAAGACTCAGAGAACCACCTATCAAATGGAATAAAAATAATATTTATTCCTATGTACAAATTCAATACTAACCCAATCACAATTTCAGCTGGAATCTGTATTGCTCATAGAAAAATATATGCAAAAAAACACAAAAAAAATTGTTAATAGAGAGCTAATTCTACTTAAAAGAATTACAGAGGCAAATTATTTTTACCAGATGATTAGCAATAATGCCAAGTCAAGTAATGGGGATAGTATGGAATCCCCTCTTGAGGAAACAAATGGAATAACATATAGAATTCTGATACATAGTTGACATATTTGAAATTATAGTAACAATGATAACAAAAAAAAGGGACATTACAGATTGCTTAGTGGATTGATAGTGGGAGAACTAGCATACTAGATGCAATTATTTAATATAAATACTATTAAATACAGTAATAATATTAAATACAGTATTTAATACAGTAATATACCTTCATGTGCATTAAAATTTGTAACTTTTTTCCAGGAAAAAAAAATTGTAAAAGAACCAGATTTAGGAATAGGAAAAATTTAAAAAGGTCTCAAATGTTCAAAATCTGGTAACATAAAAGAAGGATTTGACTACAGCAATATTAGAGATTTTTCTATTCAATCACAATGTGAAAAAAAGAAAAATATTTCCAACAGTGATGAAATTAATATCTACAAAATAGATAGTTGATATTAATATCTACCAAAAACTTCTCAAAATACAGAAGATATAATCATAGAACATTCAGTATAAATTAGGATCAAAGAAGATGAATAGCAATTTCACAGAAGTAACAAGATGAAAGTAAAGAGACACTGAATTCCCCCCATCATTATCAAACATTACATTGTTTAATGAGAAAATTAAACAGCAAAAATGTATTTTATGTCCATATAGTAGTAAAGTAGTATCACCTAGTGTTGGCAACATGAATAGTCAAGAATTCCTGTGTAGTAATTGAGGGTATACATTGATGCAACTATTCCATAAGGCAATTTGGAAGTTTATACTGAAACTAAGTATATGTGCATCTTAAGATTTGGAGGTATGTATTATGAGTATACAACCCCCAAAAATTCTCAGCAGTACTGGGATGGAAACTGTGCTGCTAGAATTTGTCTCAACAGGTGTAGAGTTTTTGGCCAGCGATGCTTTGCTAAGTTTCCTTCATGGCATTGACCCTTACTCAAGGCATGAAAGACATTGCTTAATAGCATTCCTTTGTAACCTTAAGTCTGAGAAGATTTGGGTTCATTTGTAGCCATTTGCTAGCATTATTGATAGTAGTGAGACTTAATGACTTGGATGTGGTCTCAGCAGTGAATGTTGCCCCATCCCTACCCCCATCCTACTTTACCCCAGAGTTCTGTAGTTAAAACTGGTTAGTTTTCCTATTCATGTTTATTGGTGGGATTATATTATCATAGTTTATATTTTTGTTCATTTTAAAGAGTTCATGAATAATAGTCCACGAATTTATATGACTTGCTCACTATGTCTGTTGCCAAGAACTTCTGTCAAATTTGTGCTGCTTTCTTCTTCCATTGAATGTTGCTATAGAGATGTAACTTTCTTACATGTAATGTAAGTTTTGGCCCTGATGTCCCCATAAAACTTTTTTTAGGTTCAAGGAAGTATCCTTACCAATAGAGTTCTTTAATGTCCAGAAAGATTAATAAGATGTTCAACAGTGTTGAATGTGCCTGGTCAACTCTTTATAAGAGTTATTATAAGGAAAGTTGTCCTCTATAACCTTTAATACACTTTATTTTTTTCAGGAAACTTCAATTTTGTTTATTTTCAATCTCCTTTTCCTTCCACATCTATTACTTTTCCCCCATTTACTTTGCTTTTCTCATTTCTATACTAAATGTGCCTGTTTTCAGCAATTTCCATCCTTTAGTCAGATTCTAAAGTGACATTACTATATTTCCACTGATTCTGACACAGTCCAGCTCATTTTTTGTCTCTTATCACCCTTTCTGTTATTCCACATCACCAGGAATGATGTCTCCTTTAAGCCCCAGAAGACATAAGTGTCCATTGCGATTGGCTTGTGTCCATTCTGATTAGTCAGTGTTCCAGTAAAACTCCATTGTTAACCCTTGGCCATCCTTCTCATCTGCTTTGTTTTAAAATTATTATCATGCAGGCTTTTTATCTCTGCTTTAGTTATCTTGTTCATTTCATTTTTGAGTCTTCACACATCTTTTCTTAGGTTCCTTGCTAATTTTGTGGTTGTTGGTCTTTTTTGTTGTAATTATAGTTTTATTGGAACACAGCATAATTAGTCTTCCAAAAACTGTCTAAGGCTGCTTTATTTTTTTATTTTAAGTTCTGGGGTACATATGCAGGATGTGGTTTGTTACACAGGTAAATGTAACAAACCATTTGTTATATTTGTTTACAAATGTAACCATTTGTTACACAAGCTATGGTGGTTTGCTGCACCTATCAACCTACCATGTAGGTATTAAGCCCAGCGTGCATTATTTCTGTTTCCTGATGCTCTCCGTTCCCTCACCCCTGACTCAGACAGGTCCTAGTGTGTGTCATTCCCCTCCCTGGGTCCATGTGTTCTAATTGTTCAGCTTCTACTTATAGGTGAGAACATGTGGTGTTTGGTTTTTAGTTCCTACATTAGTTTGCTGAGGATAATGGTTTTCAGTTCTGTCCATGTTCTGGCAAAGGACATGATCTCATTCCTTTTTCATTTTTTAACATAGTTTTTTTTTTCCTTTTTGAGCCATTTCCTCACTGACAGAACAGAGAGTACAAAAGAGTGATTTAAATCAGAAAGCCACTCAGATATCAGCCTCTTTCCTTTGAACATATGCTAACTCTCATTCAGTGCCACCTGTAGGTCACTGTATCAGGCCAGTTGTATGTTAACCTGGTTAGCAATGAGATCCTTTACATCAAAATCCTGCATATCATATTCTAGGATTTACTCTCACTTAGATGACAAAAACTCATTAGCATAGCTTTTATCTTACGAAGTTAAGGAAGTGAGTTTCCTTCTTGAATCTATCCTTCCATTCTTTCTGTAATAGACAGTTGTTACCTGAAAAACTCCAACAACATATTTACTTACCATGGAAGGTGGAAAAATAATTTGTATCTGTCCATATTGCTTATTAGTTTATATTATATTTAATTTTCTTTTTAATGGAAAGCAGCATTATCTGGGTAGGAGAAGTGATTTTCTGCTAGTGATATCTGTTTTTAATATCTTAGCATGATTTTCCCTTCTTTTGAAGGTGTTATAAGTTGAATTGTGTCCACCAAAAAGATATATTGAATTCCTAAGCCATTGTACTTATGAAGGTGACCTTATTTGTAAATTGTGTCTGCAGGTGAATTCAAGTTAAGACTAGGTCATATTGAATTAGGATGGGCCCAAATCCAATCACAATAGTACTCTTATAAGAAAAGGAGAAGAGACAGACTGAGACACACTGAGAGGATACCCCATGACAACAGAGACAGAAATTACAGTGATGCATCTACAAAACAGGAATGCCAAGGATTGCCAGGAACACACAAAGCAAAGATAAAGGAAGGGAACAGATTCTTCCCTAGTGCCTTCAGAGACTTCTGGCCTCTAGAACTGTGAGAAAATAAATTACTGTTGTTTCAAGCCATCCTGTTTGCTATTTATTGCAGCTCTTGGAATTTAATACAGAGGGCAACTTGATACCTTTGTTTGGAAGACTACCAAGCTGCCATCACATAGTCAATATTTATGATTTGACAAGGCTGTTTATGGTTAGCTTGTTTGGCAATACCTCAGAAATAGGAAATTATTTCATGTGTTATTTTATAAATAATTATCTAAAATAAATTTATATTATACTGTAGATGGAAGATTATATCTAAAATGTCATTTACTATAAAATCTGTTGAGCAAACCTGCATTTCATTCATTATTGATAGAACACTTTATATTTTACAGCCATTTATTTATGTAATATTTAAATAAAAATGGGCTGAATATCCCTTTATCTTAGAGTATAATTTTTTTTTTTCTTAAAAAGAGAATATGTTATTACAGAAATCCATTCCAACCAAGGGGAATTTGAAAGAAAGATACCTTCATTCTTCACTTAGATTGAAAGAACAGTGAGTAAATCTGAGCCTTGATAGGAAGATACCGGGGAGATAAACATGTACACCGTATTCACATCATAAGCTTTCTCTTGCTCTCCCTCTCTTTCTCCCTGGAGTTAAATGATCTGTCATTTCTCCTTTTCTCTGCTTACCTTTGTTTTTGCAGGTTAGAGTTCTCAGCTGACTCTGCAATTTGTACACTGTGCATCATGACACAATGCATCTTAGCTCCTGAGTCTAATTGACCCTACAGACCTTGTGCCCAGAATTTGGAACTTAGTGTATTCCCTAAATAAAAAATCTTGGTAGAATAAAACTTTGTCTGGCTTAAGTTAAACACTGGTCTCTAAATTTATAAACTATGAACTCAAAGGATTGAGTTTACATGGCTCGCAGGGCCACAAACTCAAAAGTTATAGAAATGGCAGGGTCTTAAAAAAGACATGTGAGAACAATGGAGAAATGTTCAGTATTTCTAACACAAAATCTTAAAACTCTATAAATTTTAAATTGTTATTGCTTTATTAAAAGCTCATTCTCATAGATTTATTCTACTTCATTTAAAAATTTATTTAATTTTAAATTTCATGAAAGCATTGATATCTAGAAAATGCTTCACAACCATTTGAAAGGCGAATGACAGTTGCAGTGAGATAAGTAAATGAGTTCTGAAGTTAGAAAGCCTGGAGATGAAGCACCTCTGCCACTACCTGGTCACGTGATCCTGGGTAAGTCATACCAACTCCTTTACTCTCACTTTTTTTATCTGTAAAATGTGAGTAAAACTCATGTGAAAACAAACAAAAATCATTTAAGGGAGAGGCCCTCAAAAACTGTAAAGCGATGTAAAGTAAATGCTGAAATTAATGCCATATTACCTTGTTGTAACCCCAATGATGGCTTACGTAGAGCTCTCTAGGTGGTACATGTAAAATGCAGGGTTATCAAGTGTCCAGTGACCAACATCCATTTGTATTCGAACTTTTTTTTAAACATGCTCATATGCTGAATTAGATATGTTTCTTTTACTTGCATTTATCAAAAAATAATTATTGCTTGAATAAACAAGAACTTTAATGGAAAGAAACTAAATTAGATTACAGGATCCAAATCCCAACCAACTATCAGGGGCAGAACCTAAGCTAGTGCTAGGGACCTTGTCACATTCAAAGAATATCCACTAGACAATATAGGTGAAAAAGCCACAGTCACATCTCTTTTAAGTGTTACTAAGTTGAAATAGATCCAAATTATGTAATTTTTCTCTGATTTTCTATATTCTCCCATCTCTATATTTCTTTATATTACTTAATACTGTTGTTTATTTATTGGTCATATTTATCAGTCTTCACGCACATGCTGCTGTTCCAACTCAATTTTAAACAGAATATTAAAGAGTAAGAAATGTCTATGAAACCAAAATTCAGGTTCCTGGGAGAGATGCTGATTTAGCCTAACATGAGCCAGGTATCTATTCAGATATAGCTGGGAGGCAAGTTACACGGCCAGCTGTCTACTCAGCAGTGCTTGCAGAGTGATCTTTAAACAGGCTGGGTGTGATGGCTCATGCCTGTAATGCCACCACTTTGAGAGGCAGGGGAGGGCAGATCACTTGAGCTCAGGAATTTGAGACCAGCCATCAACATTATGAAACTCTGGCTCTACAAAAAATACAAAAATTAGCCAGACATGATGGTGTATGCCTGTATTCCCAGCTAACTGGGAGGCTGAGGTGGGAGGATCACTTGAGCCCAGGAGGCAGAGGTTGCAGTAAGCCTAGATGGTGTAACTGCACTCTGGCCTGGTTGAAAGAGTAAGACCTGCCTCAAAAACTAAAAACAAAGAGGGGTATGTTAAGGGAGGTCAATAATCAATTTTCCTAAAAGAGAAGAAAATGAGCAGGCAGATCCCCAAAACATACAGCTGATACGCTCATTAATTCAGGAACATCAGAGCAATCTTTACAGATATTTGTATATGTATAGCTAACGAACACATTAAACTCAGTCTGTCCTAAACTGAGCTCTTCTGAGCCATGCCTCTGATCTTTTGCATTTCCACTAAATGCATCCCTATTCTCTCAGACCCCTATACTTAAAATAGTAAAGTCTATTTTGACTCATTCTCTATTATCCTAATAATAATTTCAAGGAGGTTAATAAGTAAGGCCTTTTTACATCTATAGTGCCTCAATTCTAGCTGCTCTTTCATTTCCCTAATTGCAGCACTGTTTCCACTGGTTATTCAACCAATGTAACACAGTATAACAAAAAGAAAAATATTTTGTCTCTAGCATCCACCATTTAAATTCATCCTATAAACCACTGCTAGAAACAATTATTTCTCAAAAATCAGTCGATAACTCAGAAATCTTCAAAGCTCGGAACCTGCTTTGCTCTAAAGTACTATTATTATTAAAATAAGACATGGAATGTACTCCTATCTGATTTCATTGTCTGATCCTGAACTTTCCTTGTAATCTTTAAAAGAACTGGTATCCTAATGGTTTGTTAATTTATGTAGAACTTCCTGTCAAGAATTTGAACCTCTTCTCTTTTTTGCCACCGTGGTTTTACATATCATGTTTTTCACTATAGAATAGTACCCTGCCATGCAGACTGGCCGGAAATTTACGGAGATTAGGAAAAAAAAAAAAAACCTTCTCTTTCAAAATCTCTGTTTGCTCCATACCATAAAATATGGGGATTCTTTTCTTCACATAAGTAGTCATTAAAAATGTTCTATGCCTCACCTCTAATACTTATCACATTCTAACACAGGTATATTTTTAATGGTCTTCTTCATGCTTTCCTTGCCTGCTATACTAAAAACAAAAAGCAAGGAAAGAAGGAAGGGAAGAAGGAAATGTTGGAAAACTCTTTGAAGGAAGGGATATTGTCTTAGCCATTAACCTTTTAATTAAAACCATTAAAATATTTTACATAATGAATAAAGGTTAGAGGGGGTTCTTACGATATCAAGATGGCATAGTTGCCAGGAAAGCACGCAGATGGTTTGAACACCGCTTTGGCCCACAGAAACCTCATCTCAAAGTATAAATGCCACTTCCTTTCTCAAAAACCAGGCCTTTAAGATTATCCTTTCTTCTGTTACTTCTGATTACAGGACGAGGCAGAGTGATGAGGAGCCCATAACGATAGGTGCACTAAGAAGACAAGTCAATGTGATGACTGAAGCTTCATGGATGCAGAAACAACAATGAACACAAAAAAAAAAAACAACCAGGGCCGACTTGGATTCAAGGTAGCATTTTCAACAGCACAATGATACTGTATTCATAGATAAAATGCAAGTCAATAATTGCAGCTCAACTGATACTGCTTACTCTGATCAATTGTATTAGTAACATTTCTTTTCTGTATATAAGAGCAGGATGAATACTACATACACTCAAAGAGATGGAGATACTTTAAGCTTCAGAAGTGCTCTCCTTCCCCTACCCAGAGGATAGATTTCTTCCTCTCACTTCAATAAACATGAAATACTGCAAATTAGAGTTTCAATTATATAATGTATAATCTTCTAATGGTAATCATCCTATATATCATATAACATACATGAATATTATGAAAAATTTAAGTATCATGTCTTCTGAGATTTATTTTACCATGACCTCCAAGAACCTCTGTGATCTATGCACTCGCTTCCCCAGAAGCCACATTTTTATTAGAAATATAATTGCATATATGGAAAATAAAGGGTTTCACTCAAATTGAAATGTTAGAAAAATAGTAGTACTGCGAAAGAAAGGGGGCTTATGAAATTTACTCCTCTTACAGAGAACTAAAAAATAACACAAAATTATACCAGAGCGCTTTAAATGTCCTGATTTCCCAAGACAAATGACAACTTTCAACTTGTTCTATTTATTTTAAGTGTTGTGCAAATTATATGAAAATAGCAGATTGCATAATATATTTTTCTAGTTATGGTTGAAAAAATAGCACTTACTTAGAAAAATCCCCAGAGATTTTTCTTAGATCATTCCTCCATAAGGAGGAATAATTGTTCTACTTTGGGCAGATACTGTCTCATGCTGAGGGAATACATCTACAGCAAATACAAAATCCTATGAAGAATGAAATAGAGATACTATTTCAGTATATTTAGTATTAAAGATATTTTACTTTGAAGTGTATGCAGTTTGAAAAAATTATACGGTAACGTCTGGTAGAACTTAATTTGAATCCACAATGTATTCTGAAGGACTAAATAAAGTCACATTGCTAATCTGTACAAGAGGATGGTTTAAAAGAGTTTAGAATTATCTTGTTAAGGTATCTACAAGTTAATACCATTTTGTGAATATTAATTCATTAAAGTTCAGCAAAATAAGTTTCATGTACATTATTAACAGCTAAAGGTCCTTCCCAAAGAAATAGTACCTTCAGCAAATGTTTCATTTCCTATACTCATGTGTCCAAAACTTGATGCTGAAAAGTTATTTTGTTGTATTTTAATCCTCAACATTCTAATATTTCAAGAGAATTAAAGTGTTGAGGAAAATAAGCTTCTTGATAGACCTAGAAATTTTAAAAAATTATAAAGGAAAATTTATAAATAACAAATATAAAAATTTATAAAGGAAAATTCATAAATGTATATGAGATGGCAGGTCAAAGAGAAAATGTAAGCTGTCTACAACCATGGATTAACTTGTTTTGATACAAAGCTTTATTTTAGAAAAACCACCACCTATACAAGGATAATAAAATAATCATTTTCCAATGAGTAGGCAAATAGCTTTTAAAGTCTATCTACAGTAGAGGTTGGCATGCAGAAGAAAAATGAAAGGGAATTTTACCATGGAACAGAGCAAACACCCATAGAATAAAAGTCTTCAACTAATTTGGGGAATGCCTTACAAACAGTAATCAAGCTGAGAGATCATGTTTCCCCAACTATAGTCAAAGAAAGTATTCATTCCCAGGAGTAGACTTTTATAAGGGCATATTCTGATAGCATTTTAATAGATGGACTTAGCAGAGGCAGTTAAGAAACTTATACCCCCAGAATATACACAGACTTCCAAAATAGCAATCAAAAACAAATCAACCCACCACCACAACTAAAATAACACTCTCCTAGTCATTCTTGATCAAGGAAATTAAATAAAATTAAAGTTAAATGTTTAAACACTATTATAATGATAATATATCCTGAAAAAAAGAAATAGTTGTGGAATAGCTTTGAAGTTTTTTTTAATTCAACACATTTACTAAACTATTAAATGTGAGGTAAAGTGGTTACAGCAGTACACAAGACAGATAAAATCCCTGCCCTCAGACATATTAGAATCTAGGGAACATCAAATTGCACAAATAATTGAGCAATTAATTATTTAACTTACAACCGGTAAACCTCTATGAAGGAGCACACAATGCTTTCAACGCATGTTATAGTGGACACTATGTGTTAAAATTATTCTGGGAAGGTCTGCCAAAAAGGTGTTTTGTTGTTATTGTTATTTTTGGTTTTAAAGAGCAGAGAATTTAATAGGTAAGAAAGAAGGAAGAGGCTCCCCTGTACAGTGATCGAGGGAGGGGTTTCCAAGCTGAAAGAGGGAACTCCCTGCAAAAAAGTTCTTAAAGACATCCCACCACCTCTTTTTTTTTTTTTTTTTGAGACGGAGTTTTACTCTTGTTGCCCAGGCTGGAGTGCAATGGCACGATCTCGGCTCACCGCAACCTCCGCCTCCTGGGTTCAGGCAATTCTCCTGCCTCAGCCTCCCAAGTAGCTGGGATTACAGGCACGCGCCACCTTGCCCAGCTAATTTTTTGTATCTTTAGTAGAGACGGGGTTT
>CM052664.1:54353061-54395693 GCA_028533165.1 Leontopithecus rosalia | reverse complement strand
CCACCACCTCTTTACTTAACTGGCACCTGTTCTCACTGTGACAGTATCTGGTGTTTTGGCTTCACTTTGATGGTGTGTATATGTGAGTGGGTGGAGGGGCATGGCATTCTTCTATACAAGAGGAAAGAATTCGACTTGTCCTTTATATGAATATCAAATTGAGGAGTCCACATATCACATATACTAGAGAAAACTACTATCTGTCCTATTTACTGATATTTCTCTATGACCATATTTTCTCCAACCAATAGTAATCATTTACTGGGTAGTATTCATCATCTAATTTAATCCTTACAAAATTCTTAATGATGTAGATGTTACTATTGGTACATTAAGATAAGGAAATCAAGAATCAGAGAAGTCTAATAAACCACCAGGCAAGAGAGGTAACTACTTTGTATCTGTTATCAGCAAATATTTCCTGAGGTTTTCTGACGTGGGGCCAACTTGAGAAAAGTGAAAAATAGATGGGCTGTGTCCTTCTTTGTCTACTGCAATCTGGACACTGTATTTTTAGTTTAGGTCTTATGCACGAATCAGAGATTTCCTGTATAAACATCCACTTGGGTAAGAGATTGAGGTAAATGAATTACTTTTAGGCTTTTACTGAGATTCTTCTTCAAAGGTTACAAGACATCCTAAAGAGACCAATGCCCACTTGAAAGCAGATGTACAGAGTAATGAAATACCCACCCCAGGATGCCAGTTTGATTACAAGATCACAGGTGAAAGGGAAAACAATGATACATGTTGGGTGTTTTTTTAATTTGGCTTTCCCATATTTTCTCGAGTATCCAGCCTCTGATTAAGGCAATTTTTCAGTAAAATAGAAATAATTACTTTCACAAGGTTGGTTTATACATTATAAGCTAATGTTTTAATTGCATTGTAATACCCCAAACTAAAGGGATGGGCTCAGCTTTAAAGGAGGCATTCTTCGTGCAGGTGGATCCAATTTCCTTTTGTTACATCAGCATTGGTTTACTGAGCCCAGCTCAGGCTGTTCAGCTGATTAGAATGACGTTCCTGTTCAGGTATGCCACACATACAGTGGTTCTCAAGGAAGGCTGCAGATAATCATTATAAACATATCAGATACTCATGCCTCGTTCTACCTTCAGATACTGTTTTTTATTTGATTCATGTGCAGCTCAAGCACTGGTTTTTGATACTTGAAGCCACTTATCAAGGCAATTCTAATACAGCCAGAGCTGAATATCTAATACAGTCAGAGCTGAGCTCAACTGGCAAGGTAAAAATGGTAATTTCACCAAAATGGTAATTTCACCAAAATGGAATCTAAGGAACCCAAAGGCAACAAGAAAGCAAGCCTTCCAATCCTCATGGTGACTACAGCAGAGTTAATGCTGGTAGATTTGCCCCCCCCCCCCCCCTCTCTCTCTCTGTGTGTGTGTGAAGCAGCAGCTTAAAAACACATAACTGCACTGGCTGTGGGGGGATCAGACTTTTATTCCACACTAAGTGGGTAAAGACGATTGGAAATGGATTTCTATAAGGAAATCAGAAATTTTGAGTTACATAAGTCTGGTGGTTAAGGCAGGGCAAATACACAAAGGTCAGTTTACTAAATCTCAATATAAAACTTAAAAGGCTAATGGGGCACAAGAGTAGACAGCTTCAGTCTGAGGAAAGGACATGAAAAGCTGTCTAATTAGATTGGTTATTTTACTTTCTCTTCTGCTCTGTTAGCATACTCTCTCACAACAAAGATTTACTGACTAATCAAATTACAGACAGCATTATTTAAATGGCATATCTTTATTCAACAACTGTGAAAACAGGAATATTTCTTCTCCTTTTCTCAGTGCTTGATTGTGAACACTTATGCTAGTAAATTATCACAGGAGAGATAAGACAGAATCATAAAATTCTCTCAGCTTTCCAAAAATCTAGGGTCACCGTTGTGAGACAATATAAGCTGAGATATTGGCATGTTCTTTGTCTTTTGTTTTTTAGTTCATTTTACATGTGAATCTATACTGAGGGGACATTGTTTTGTCTTTGGCCTGGGTGTTTGACCTCACACAATATAGATTTTCCACAGCTACAACTTGAACTTAGTGCAAATTTTTTTTCCTTTGAGTAACTTAAGATCTAGAATAATATTCACTTTCCATCCCATGATCATTTATATCCTATTTTTATTTAAATTGCTTTATTATTGTCTAAGTCATAAGATCAGATAAGGTGAATAGTGTAAAGAAAATGATGTTTATGAAACTGGTTACATTAATCATTGATGCAAGCAAACTCAAAAGATATGCATTGAGTTTCTATTACATGCCAGGTTTTATGTTGGATAAGTGGTTTTGAAATTTTAGCATGCATCACAATCACCTGGAAAGTTTAATAATACATGAATTACTGTATTACTGTTATACTGTAATACTGAATTACTGTTTATTAATACATGAATTACTGTATGGGAGGGTCCCACTCCCATAGTTCTGAATCAACAGGTCTGAGGTAGCCTTAAGAATTTGCTTAAAACACTATGCAATGGTTGCCACTGCAAATGTCTTCTCTGCTCCTTGTTCAGGGATGTCCTTTTGAGAGCTTAAAATCAGCCATGGTGGGAGCATTTATATTACAGAAATCTACAAATGCTACAACAGAGATTCCCCCCCTTTTTCTCCTTCCCATGTGAGCTAGTTTTTAAACATTTACCACCAGGCCACTGGGAACAGACATGGCATTTTTAAAGCCCCCCTGTGATTCACATGTTGAATTCATGTTAACATTCATGTTGAATTCATGTTAACATTTACCACTGGGGACAGACGTTGGCATTTTTAAAGCGACCCCTGTGAGTCACATGTTGAATTCATGTTAAGAATGATCTAGAGGGAAAGTTCAGGAAGGGAAGACAAATATATGGTACTTGGTGTGGTAATATATGATATGATTTATAATGCAGAAACAGGAGTGTGGATGATTGATTCTCTCTTATGGAAATTAGAAAATAACTAATGGAGGAAGATCAGTTTGAACTAGAATTTTAATGCAAGATAGGATTTAAATTGGAAATGCAGCAATGAGTATTTGTCAAGAAAGAAGACGTTTCTGCCAAGACCAGTGAAACTCAAGGGGTCATGTTTGGGGAAAACATTAATTTTGAATTAATCATCAAAAATCATTCAACTCCCTATTGAAATTATAATACTTGCTGATTATCATCCCTACAGGACTATAGGCTCTATGAGAAGAGAGACTTTACCTACCATGGTAGAGAAGCTTCTAATATAATATCTGGTACACAGTAGGAGCACAAAAATTATTTGTGTACAAATGATGTTTCTCCCAGAAACCTGAGAATGAAGTAAGTGGAAGACATTATTCACAGCGACTGGGTATACAATATGAAATCAGTGCCTAATTTTTCTCAACTGGGCAAGAAAATCTACAGTAATGTATACAAACTGAAATTGATCTACAGATACGTGAGAAGGAAAAGAATTTGAGGAGAAAAAATTAGAAGGATGACAATTTGTGGACATTATAAAATCTGGCAATTTTTATTTTTAAAAGTTTGTAAATACTAATTAAATTATTCACTTCACCCTTAAATTTTTTTAAAATGTTAACTGGCCCCTAAAATTTAGGGTACAAATACATTTATTAAAGGTAGCCATCAGTAATACAAATTGAGAACATTATGACTGTTATCTAAACTAAGATGATTAGGAAGTTATTTCCTATCTTTTACTTCACCAAAAAGTACCTTAAATATATAACCTACTTATATCAAGCACAGTCAATGATGGTTATAGTTAAAAAACAAAACAAAACAAAACAAAAAAACACCATTGTTGTGTACTTTTTAGAAATTTGTCTTGCAATCTGGAAATTCCATTTTGAGGTTGTGGACCTTAACTCATATAATATCAAGAAAGACTTCAAAATCCAAAGACAATATTCAACTAAACTATAGTACATTACCCAGGAAGAATCCTTAAAACTGTTTAGTTAAGATTACATCTTTTCTAAAATAAAGAAACTGAGCTTTAGTCCATAGAATCATCTACAATCAGGAGCTATACAGGTATAGCATTCACTGATTGTTTTAGAAAACCTAATAGGAGGAAGATAGCTAGAAAATTCAAAATACTTCGAGATTAAACAAACACACTAGTAAGTAACATACAGGTCAAATAAGAAATCTCATGGAAAACTTAAATATATTTTGAACTAAATTAAAACATCAAAATTTGTGAGGTACAGTGAAAGCAGTGCTTACAGTAAAATTTATAAAATTAAATGAATATATAAGAAAAGAAGAAATATCTTAAATTAATGATCTAAGCTTTCACCCTAGGAAATTGGGGGGGGGGTAAAGGAGAGAGAGAGAAATATAAAAGAGGAAGCTTAAAAAATAAAAATAAAAATTATAGCAGAAATTAGTGAATTGAAAATAGTAAACTAATAGAGAAAAATCAACAAAACCAAAAACTGGTTCTTTGAAGATATCAGTTGAAAGAAATAAGCCTCCAGCCAGGCTGAAGGGAAAAAAAAAAAAGAAAACACGCACTGTTATCAGACACAAAGGAAAAGGACAATAAATATTATTTATTCTATTAATATTAAAGGGATAATAAGGAACATTATGAACAACTCTATGCCCATGGATTTGGCAACCAAAATGAATAGATCAATTCCTTGAAAAATTTAATTTTCAAAAACCTAAACAAAAAGACACAATCTTATTAGGCCTATTTTAATAAATAAATTGAATCAATATTTAAAAACTTTCCAAACCAGTAAATGTCATGCCAAGTGATTCACTTGTGAAGTCTACCAAATATTTAAAACAATACTTGTTTCTCCAAGAGATGTAAGCAAAGGGAATATTTCCTAACTCATTTTATGAGGCCGGTATCACCCTAATAACCAAAGTCAGATAAAGATATGAAAAGAAAACTAAAAATCTGTATCTCTCATAAGTATAGATGTGAAAATCCTCAAAAATAGCAGACTGAATCCAGCAATCTGTAAGAATAATTATACACTACACTACATGGGTTTTATTTCAAATATGCATGACTTAACATTGAAAAGTCATCTATGTAATTTGTCAGTTTTTCTAAATAACAACAGTGAAAAAAAATCACATGATCCTATCAATAGATGCCAAAAGAGCATTTGACAACATCCATCACTCATTCATAATTAAAAAAAAACTCTTGGAAAACCAAAAATAAAAAGGAATGACCTTGGTTTAATAAAGAATGCCTATAAAACACTTGAAGTTAACATTATACTTAATGATGAGAAACTCAGAGCTTTTCTGCTAAGATCAGAAACAAGGTAAGGATGTCTCTTCTCATATTACTTTTTAATATCATGTTAGAAATCCTAGATAATGCAGTAAGACAAGAAAAGAAAAGGTATACAGACTGTGAAGAACAAAATAAAATTTATCTGTTCACAGATGGCATGATCATTTGTATATAGAAGATCTGAAAGAATCAACATTTTTAAAAGTTCGGAACTGATATTATAGCAATGTTACACAATAAAATATTAGTAGGCAAAAATCAATTGCTTTCCTATATACCAGATATAAACAAGTGGGATTTGAAATTTTAAAATCAGTACTATTTATACTAGCAACCAAAAAATTAAATACTTAGGTATACATTTAATAAAATATGTTAAATGTATATAGATCTATATGAAGAAAATTAGAAACTTCTGATGAAAGAAATTTTAAGAAAATTAAATAATGGAGAAATATTTTATGTACATGCATTGAAAGATTTTATGTTGTCAGTTTTTACCAACTTGATCTACAAATACAATGTAACCCCAATCAAAATTTCAGCATGTTACTTTGGAATATTAATAAACTGAGTCCAGATTTTATATGGAGAGGCAAAAGACTCAGAATGATAAGCTCAGTATTGAAGAAAAAGATTGTAGGACTGACACCACTCACCTTCAAGACTTGCTGTAAAATTACAGTAGTTTATGCAGTTTGGAATTGGTGAAATAAAGTACAAATAAATAAATGCAACAGAATAAAGAACCCAATAACAGGCAATCATAAATACAATCAACTAATTATTGATAAAAGAGCTAATGCAACACAATGGGGAAAAAAGGCAGTCTCTTAAACAAATGGTGCTAGAGAAACTGGCCATCCCATGCCAAAAAATACATCTAGATACAGACTTGACACCTTCTACAAAAATTTACTTGAAATGGATTACTGAATAAATTTCCTAGGCAATAACCCACAGAAGAAAATCTAGGTGATCTGGGATATGGTGATAACTTTTTAGGTACAATGCTGAATGCATGATAAATGATCAAAATATTCGATAAGCTGGGCTTCACTAAAATAAAAAATAAAACTTGTGTTCTGCAAAAGATGTCAACAGAAAAGACAAGCCATACACTCAGAGAGAATGTTTGCAAATGACCTATCTGATAAAGAACTGTTACTCAAAATAAACCTAGAATTCAAACTCAACAAGAAAGTGAAAACACCACTTTAAAATGGAAGAAAAAAGCTGAACAGATGCCTTAACAAAGAAGATATACAGATGGAAAGAAAGTGTAAAAATATGTTTAAGATCATACCTCATTAGAGAATGGCAAATTAAAACAACAATGAAATACCACACATCTATTAGAATGGCCAAAATCCAAAATGCTACTAGCAAGGATGTGAAGTAACAAGAACTCTTAATAGTTATTGATAGAAATGCAAAATGCAGCCACTTTAGAAGATAGTTTGTCAATTTATTTAATAACTAAACATACAATCCAGCTAACGTTCTTCATATTTACACAAATGAATCAAAAATTTAAAACCAAACAAAAGCTTATATGCAGGTGTTCATAGTTTATTCATAACTGCCAAAACTTGAAACCACCAAGATGTCCTTCAGTAGATGAATGGATAAGTAAACTGGTGCATCCAGAATACAGAATATTATTCAGCATTAAAAGGTATGAGTTACCAATCCATGAAAAGACATGAAGGAATCTTAAATGCATTTTACCAAGTGAAAGAAGAACCATCTGAAAAGGCTACATGCTGTTTAGCCCTTTACATATATTTTTGTTATATATATAATCAATATATAATAAACACTGTATAATATTTATAACATATACAAATATAAATATATTTAATAGAATATTTGAAATATATAAACATATTTTAATATATATTAAATATACATATCTATGTTATATATACATATATAAAATATAAGTATTTATTATACAGTAACTATATAACTATATATGTTATATATGAGTTATATATGTATATAGTTACTATATAATAAATATAGTTGAAGTAAAATAGTATGTATATAGTGTGTAATACAGTTTGTATTACTATATTACATATTAAATGTATGTATACTAATAGGTATATTAGTAGTCATCGCTATGTTACTAAGGAATCCACACAGACCCTTGGCTCCCTGAAAGCACCCAAAATCAAAACCAATTAGACACAACATGCACCAAAATCACCCACAAGTAAAAAAGAAATGTAGTCTCATCTATGCAAGAACATATTAAAAAATAAAAACAGTTTCTTCAGATGAGAAGAAATCAGTGGAAGAACTCAAGAGGAATGAAAAGATGGTGTTTTTACACTGCCAAAGATAACACTAGCTTTCCAGCTATTAATCCTACCCACAATCAAAATTCTGAAATGACAGATAAGGAATTCAAAATATAAATTGTAGTAAGCTCAATGTAATCCAAAAGAAAATTAAAAACCAACAGAAAGACCACTCCACACACCAAAAATGTTCAAGAAAGATAAGATTGCTATATTTTTTAAAAATCCAAACAACCAGAAATATTAAAAATTTACTAAAGGAATTTTAAAGTACAATGGAAAGCTTTACCAACATACTACATCAAGCAGAATAAATAATTTTAGAGCTTGAAGATCAATCTTTTAAAGTAACCCACTAAGAAGAAATCATTTTAAAAAATACAAAATGATACAGTCTTTGAGAAATAGAAGATTATATAAAGTGGTCAAACCCATGACTATAGGTATTTCTGAGATAGAAGAAGAAAAGGTAAATTAAACAAATTTGAGAAAAACATCCAAGAATATTTTTCTCCTCTTTGTAGAGAGGTAGACCTCTAGATACAAGAAACTCAGGAAACACCTGAGAAATACTATAAGAGACAAATGTCACAAAGTCATGTACTCCTCAGAAGAGTCAAGATCAAGTGTAAACTTAAAAAATCCAAAATGCAGCTAGAGAGGAGTCGAATTACCTATAAAGGGAATACCATCAGGCTTGAATTAATCAGTCATAAATTTCTCAGTAGAAAATTTACAAGCCACAAAATATTAGAGGTCTATTTTCAGCCTTCTTAAATAAAAAATAAAATGCCAGCTGAGAATTTCATATCTTGACAAACTAAAATTCATAAATGAAGGAGAAATAACTATTTCCCAGAAAAGAAAATGATAAGGGAATTCATCACCACGAAACCAGCCCTATAAGAAATGTTCACAGGAGTTCTCCCTATGACAATGAAAAGATGACACTTGCTACCATAGAAGTACACATAAGTCCAAAGTTCATAGACCTTCTAAAGCAATTATAAAATTGAGACTACAAAGCAAATAGTCAACAACGCTATAACAGGAACAAAGCCTCACATACCAATGTTAACCTTGAATATAAATGAGCTCCACTTAAAAGACACAGATTGACAAGTTGGATTTAGAGAGTAAGATGCAACCATCTGCTGCCTACAAAAAATTTATCTGACATATATAAACTCAAAGTAAAGAGGAGACATTACACAATGATATCATTGATATCATTATAAGTGACAATTCAATGAGAAGATTTAACTGTCTTAAATATATACACACCCAACCCTGGATGAGAAGGTTTAACTGTCTTAAATATACACACACCCAAATTTACAAAACAAATACCACCAGACCAATGAGAAGATTTAACTGTCTTAAACATACACATACCCAACTTCACAAAACAAATACTACCAGACCTAAGAAAAGAGATTGATAGCCACATAATAATGGAGACGTAATTGACAGCCAAAGATAGATCATCAAAGCAGAAAACTTATTAAAAACTCTGGACTTACACTAGACTGCTGACTAAATGAACCTAATAGGCATCAACTAACATCTACCCAACAACAGCAGAGTATACTTTTTAATCTGTGCATGCCATATTCTCTAAAACTGAACATATACTTGGCCATAAAGCTTGTCTCAATTAATTTAAAGCAAAATTAACGTCATATCTATTCCTTTCTTGGACCATAGTGGGATAAAATTAGAAATCAATACCAACACCTATCAAAACCACACAAGTCCATGAAAACTAAACAACTTGCTCTTAAATGACTTTTGAGTAAGCAATTGGGGAAGAAATAAAGTATTCTTGAAATAAATAAAAATAGATACATAATATACAAAAACCTCTACAATTTATCAAAGGCAATGTTAAGAGGAATGTTTATAGTACTAAATGTCTACATTCAAAATAGAAATATCTTAAATTAACAACCTAAGGTCACATCTCAAGGAACTAGCAAAACAAGAATAAACCAATCCCAAAACCAGCAGAAGAAAAACAATAACAAGTATCAAAGAAGTAAATATAATTGTCAGCTAATAGATCATGTACAGCATCAAGGGAAGGAAAAATTAGTACTTCACAAGGATAAATTGATAGACGACTAACTAGACCAACCGTGAATACAGGAGAAGATTCAAATAAATACAATCAGAAACGATAAAGGCAACATCACGGCCGACACCACAAAAATACATAACATCGTTAGAGACTACTATGCACATATCTATGCACACAAATGAGAAAAATTAGAGGAAATTCCTGGAAACATACAACCTATCATTACTGAAACAGGAAAAAATAGAAATTCTGAACAGACCAATTACTAATAAAATTAATCAGTAATACAAAATCTATTGGTAGGGCAAGGTGGCTCATGCCTGTAATCCCAGCATTTTGGGAGGCCAGGATGGGCCGATCACTTGACGCTAGGAGTTCAAGACCGCCTGCCCAACATAGTGAAACCGCATCTCTACTAAAAATACAAAAATTAGTTGGGCATGGTGGTGGCCCCCTGTAATCCCAGCTACTTGGGAGGCTGAGTCAGGAGAATTACTTGAACCTGGGAGGCAGAGGTTGCAGTGAGCAGAGATCTTATCAGGGTACCCCAGCCTGGGCGACAAAGTTAGACTCTGTCTCAAAAAAAAAAAAAATCTATCACCAGAAGAAAATAAAATTAAAAAAAAAAAAACAGGACAAGACAGATTCATAGTTAAATTTACCCAGTGTCAAAGAAGAGCTGGTACCAATCTTCCTTAAACTATTCCAGAAAATCAAAGAGAAGGGCTTCCTTCCTAATTCCTCTATGAAACCAGCCTTATTCTGATATCAAAATCTGCCAAAGACATTACAAAAAAAGAAAATTATAGGACTACTACTCCCCATATAGAAAAATTAACTCAAGATGAATTAAACATTTAAATTTAATACCTGAAACTATAAAAATCCTAGGGGGGAAAAAAGGGAAAACTCTCCTTGACATTGGTCCAGGCAAAAAGTTTAGGACTACAATCTCTGAAGCATATGTAACAGAAGCCAAAATAGACAAATGAGACATAAATAAACTAAAAAGCTTTTGCACAGCAAAAGAAACTGAACAGAGTAAACAGATAATCTACAGAATGTGAGAAAATGTGTGCAAATTATGTATCTGACAAAGGACTGAAATCCAGAATGTAAAACTCAGACAAATCAACAAGAAAAAATATAACCCCATTAAAAAGTAGGCAAAGGATATAAATGGACATTTCTCAAAAGAAAACATACAGGGAGCAAACAAACATGAAAAGATGCTCCACATAACTAATCATCTAAGAAGTGCAATTCAAAACCACAGTGAGAGATCATCTCCCACCAATCAGAATGGCTATATTAAAAAGTCAAAAAAATAACACGTTAGCAAGATTGCAGAGAAAAAGGAACGCTTATACACTGTTCGTTGGAATGCAAGTAGTTCAACCCCAAGGAAGAACAATGTGGAGATTTCTCAAAGAACTATTAGGTTGATGCAAAATTGCAGTTTTTATCTTGAAATCTAATGGCAAACCCTGCAATTACTATTGCACCAATCTAATAAAGGTAGATCTGCCATTTGACCCAGTGATCCCACTATTGGGCATTGTCTACCCACAAGTAAATAAATTGTTTTATCAAAATGACACCTGCACTAGTTTATCAGAGCACTATTTATAATAGGAATGTATTAAAATCAATCTAGGTGTCCATCAACAATTGAATGGATAAATAAAATGTGGTATATATTCATCATTGAATACCATGCAGCCATAAAAAAAGGAATAAAATCATGTCCTCTGCAGCAACATAGATGGAGCTGGTGGACATTATCCTAAATGAAATAACTGTGAAATAGAAAAGCAAATACCTCATGTTCACACTTACAAATAGAAACTAAACAATGAGTACACATGGACATAAAGATGTAAATAAAAGACATTGAGGACTCTAAAGTGGAGAGGAGGGAGCAGGATGAGTGCTGAAAAGTTATTTATTTGGTACAATGCTCACTATTTGGCAGATGGGTTCACTAAACTACAAACCTTACCATTATGCAATATATTCACATAACAAACTAGCATATTTACCTCCAAATCTAAAATAAAATAAAATAACAGCAAGTGTTCGCTTTCGAATCATTTTATGCCAACATTCAACAAGGATTCTATGAAAATAAAAAAAATTATAGGCCAATGTCACTTTTGAGAATTACTGCAAAATTCTAAGCAAAATATAAATAAAAGTTAGCAATCATTAGTAATATTTATATTATGACTCAGGTTATTCTAGCATTTCAATAATGATTTAACATAGGAAATCAATTAATGTACTTATATTGATTATGAGAGACTAACTCTATAATTAAGTCAATATATTAAAAATTGTTGAAAATCAATATTCATGACTTGTATAAACTATTTTAGCAAACTGAAAATTGAGAAGAATTCATTTAAATAAAAAATTGACATCTACCAAAAATCTATACATGTCATACCTATTGGTAACATATTATAAGACATTTTAAAATAAGAAATATATGAAAGTATTCCCTGTCATTTCTCTCATTCAACTTTGTACTAGGAACTTGATATATGAATGAAGTGGTTTGAAAATTAGTCTGTTGTTCAATAAATGATGCTGGCACAACTGGTTTTCTACAGGAAATTATAAAATTAGATTACTACCTCACACCTAACTTGCAAAACAAATTCAGGTATAAAATATAAAGGAAATGAATTTACAAATAATCAAATTTTCTTCAAATTATGTATAAAATACCTGAAGCAATCTGTAGTAGAAATGGTTTGTCAAACAAATCATAGAAAGCATTGGTCGTCAAGATTAATAAATTCAACTGTATTGCCATTAAGTAATTTTGTGCAGGCGCACATATACACAAATAAAAGATGTCATGAAAACACAAACTACAGACCAGGCAATATTTGCAACACATATAACCAGCCAAAGACTACAAAAATATTTGTTTAGAACTAAAAATTACATAAGAATGCATCGAAATGACAATAACAGAAAAACAGAAAAATGGACAAGGGATATCAATAGGATATTTGTTCATGTAATTTTTTAAAAATGGGCAAATAACCAGATAGCCTCAGTAGTACACTTTTAAAAATATGAATTATATTTTTATTTGTTATGTAATATATTATAAACAGTTTATAAATATAAATATATTTACAAAGAAAAATAGAAATGTAAACCTCAATAAGATGACTTTTCATACCCATGTCATTGACAACAATTTAACATCGAGACAATTCTCAATGTTTTTCAAAATATGAAGAACTGCAGCCCTCATATGCTGCTGATATTTCATTGATAAAACCACTTCAGAGGTAATGGAAACATTATATAGTGTAAGTTTCCTTATACTCTATGACCTATATTCCAATTCCTGATGAAACTGCATTGAAAAACTCCTACAGAGAGGTGGGAATGACTTTATAAAGATGCTCTTAATAACATATATGTCACCATACTGACATTACTGACAAAAGTCTCAGTAACATGTTAAGCAAATAGAATGCAGAAAATATGCATAATATACTAGTTATAATATTTTAAGTATTTCAAAATTGTGTTATTATTTAGTAAAACATGTATATGAAAGTTAAAATAGAAGTCATTATGATATACACAAACACAAAATTCTTTTGTAGAGGAAAACATGAAATTAATCAAATCAATGTAAAAGTTTTTAATGCAAAATAAAAATTCTAAAATTACCTCGTTTCTTCACAGATCATTTGGCATACCTTTAGAGATATATGCATACCATTATTTTTTAATCTAGAAATCTACCTGCACCCTCCTTTACATCATGCATTGCCTTGCTAAAACAGCAGGAATATATAAAGTCCTTGGGCAAATTAAAGAAGGCTACTAATTCATTAACTCTCTTCTCAAAGGGAATTGGGATCTTTGTTTCTCTCCTCTTGAATCTGGACAGGAGGCCTGTACTACCCAATACAATACATGGAAATGATGTTATTTCAGTTATTGGGCTTTGGTGTTTAAAAACTAGCAGCCTCCACTTTCTGCCTCTGGTAGTCATGAGCAGCCTCGTTAACAAATCTTACTCTACTGAGAACATTATGATAGAGAGAACACACACAGGCACTCTGGTAGACAGTTAATGCTGTACTAAGCCTTCCAATTGTTTCTACCAAGGAACTAGACTTTTGAATGAAATTATGTGGGACCCTTCAGACTAGCCATTTTCTAGCTAAGTCCTACCAAGTGACCTTAGTAAAATCCACACAGAGCAGAAGAATCACCCAGCTGATTTCTATAGAAATCCTTTACCCTAAAAATTATGCTAAAATAAAGTAGTTGTAATTTTTATGCACAAAATGTGGAAGTAATTCAATAGAGAACTAGAATAACCTTTCTAAAATAATTGTAAACTTGTTTGCTAAATATTAAGTAAGTATGGTTAAGGCATAAAGTTTTTCTACTGTCATATAAATGATCTCCCCATGCCAAAAAATATAATACTATTTTGAATTATTTTAATAGATATTACTGCTATAAAACATTTTCCCTACCCATTATATTTTACTTATATTCTATTCACGAGTCATTGACAATGATGCTATTCTCCTGTATCAGCCCTATGAGTCTCTCAGTCTTTTGTTAGTATTTCTTTGCTCAGTCTTACATATCTCTTATTTGCCATAGATTGTACTGTCTTTGTTAATCTTCAAGTATTTTTTTAGAAGGGAAGTGGTTTTGAAATTTATATGCCATGTACAGGAATCGGCAAATGCCAAACCCCTAAACAGAAGAAATCTCAGTCAGAAGAATAAAGGAAAAGTAAACATCATGTGAGTTTGTGGTAAGAAGACAAAGATGCAGGACAAAGTGGCATATTGAACATGTTAGAAAGTTTGCATTTTGTTAAAAACGATGGAGAACGTTTGGAGGGTTTCAAGGATTAACATGAGATTGAGGTTTGTTCCATAATGATCCCTCTGGCCTTGGTGAAAAGAATAGATTTGTGAAGTGAGTTTTCTACTTCCTTGCTGCCAGCCTCAGTTCCTATAGCTCAATCTGATTCTCATTTTGTGCATCCTCATCTTGGATGGATTCAGTTTAGCTCTAATCATCTCTTGTGTACTTATAAATCTAAGCACTCATTTAGTATACTATGCTTGATTGTAAATAGGATTGGAACAGAATAGCTATAGTCTGATGTTTATTGGTTCCCAGTCTGAAACACTACTTTAATATTAGTGCTCAATGTGTTATTTTTAACATAACCTTGTGTTGTGTTCTAATTCTTCCTGATAGGGGTGAATAATGATTTCCCAAACCCTCAAGATGTTCCCAAGATGATTTTATAGCATTTCTCTATATAAACGACATTTGGTTTCTGAAATAATTAGTTCTTGACATGGATAAACAAACCTCACAAAGTTCTTCATAACTTTCCCAAAGATGGAGTAATTTAAAGGAATCAACTGACACCTGCACCAACTCTCATATGAGAGCCAAGGAAGTCCTTCTATTTAAGACATTACTAGCATTTTCAGTTTTGAAAAAAGAAATAAAATTTAAAGGTTCTATAATTTTGTAAAGAGCAGGTATCAGTTTCAATGAAAAATTATTTCTTGTAATTTCAGTTTCAGGTTTTACATTTTAGTCTTGAAGTCATATTGAGTCAATTTTTGTATACATTGAGAGAGAGGGATTTAGTTTCATCCCTCTGTATATGGATATCCAGTTTTCCCAGCACCATTTATTAAAGAGAATGTCCTTTCCCCAGTGAATGTTTTAGGTACTTGTGATGAAAATCTGTGGGTTATAAATACATAAAGTTTTCTCAGAAAAGTAAAAATAGAACTATCACAAGATCCAGCAGTGCCACTACTGAGTATATATACAAAGGAAATGGAATTAGTATAATAAAGAGATGTCTGCACACCAATGCTTATTATAGTACCATTCACAATAGACAAAACATAGAAATAAACCTAGGTGTCCATCAACAGATGAAAAGATAAAGAAAATGTAATATATACACAAAACAAAGTATTATTCAGCCATAAAAGAAGCTATAAAAAGAACAAAGTACTATCATTCATGGCAACATGAATTAACTTGTAGGACATTATTCAGTGAAATAAGTCAGGCACAGAAAGAAAAATACTGCATGTTCTCATTCATATATAGAAACTAAAAAAAGTTGATCTCATAGAAGTAGAGAGTAGAAGATTGATTCCTAGAGGCTCCAAAGGAAAGGGGATTAGACAAATGTTGGTTAAGGAATACAAATGCACAGCTAGATAAAAAGAATGAGTGCTAATATTCTATAGCACTATAGCATGGCAATAATTAAGAACAATGTATTATGTACATTGAAATAGCTAGAAGAAAAGATTTTAATGTGCCCAACACAAAAAATAATCAATGCTTGAGATGATGCATATTTAATTACCCTGACTTGCTCATTACACATTGTATACGAGCATCAGGCATCAAACTATCAAACTGTCACACTGCATTTTGTATATATTGCAATTATGTGTTAATTAAAATAAAAAATAAAATGATTAGTCAATTTTATTAATTTTAAATATTAAATCTTAAAACTTTAAAAGTACGAGTTACAAAATTAGGTTTAGTAAGATGTTTTGATGTCTCACAATTCTTTTGTGTGTACATATATATCAAAAAACACAAATTTTTAAAAATTTGAATTATCTTCCATTTAATGTAGCAAAGTAACTTGCCACACACACATATACACACCCTCATTACAATAAAGAAGTTAACTGAAAATATTTTAGAAATAGTGAAGGCATATGCTGCCATTAACTGACAATTATGTGCCTATATGAGACTATCATTGGTAGGTAGGAAACACCACCTTGCAGTCACTGAAAGTAGCACTTAGAAATGACAAAGCACTTAGAAGTCAAAGGTTTCCTCACTGTCTATAAGAAAATGTATAATCTGATCTTATTTTATGAAAGGGTTATTAAAGAAAAATTGATTAAACTCTTAGGCAAGGAGAAAAGAGGATGGGAAGTCTAGGTGCACCAAAGATCAGATGATGGAAGTTACCTAACTTCTTTGAACCAGTGTGCAACCTGGAGATGACCATGAATGATAAATAATCTGACTACTGACGGTTGTAATCTTGAGATTATAAACATGGGACTTGCTTGCATGGCAGAGAATGGAAGGGCAGGGAAGGGGGAACATTCTTCACTAAGAGCTGCAGGAACCAGAACAGGGTTCTGAAAAGCATCATCACAGCAGTGGACAAGCACGGTTTCATACTGTGCCAACAAGTCTTCTATAAGGGTTATCAAGTGATGGATGAAAGAAATGGTCATATTAAAGTGATCATATTTCAGTTATACTCTGTAATCTACGTAAGCACAGATATCTGGCTGCTTTTTCTTGAACTATGAAAAACTGTATTATTACTAGACAATTTAGAAGAGAGGGAATGACCTCATAGAAGAGTTATTGACTATTTTACTAATGAGGCAGAGGAAAATCAAAGAATTGTTTGAAAAAATTGAATACAAATATATATGTCATGTACTTTATATATTAACATGTTAATATACAATATATATTAACATGTTTTTTATATATAACATGTTAATATACAATATATATTAACATGTTTTGTATATATTAACATGTTTTATATATATATAAATATATATTTATATATATATTAAAATATATATATATATAAAATATATATATATATATATATATATATATAATACTTAAAAACACTCTATAAGGCCTTAACATATCCTTATAGAAAGCAATCAATCAGAGATGGTTTTAAGCACTGAAAGACAAAAAGAAACTTTCTAAGGAAAAAAAATTTTAAGACTCCTGTTAAAATAAGAGTGAATTGAACATAAATGCTTTCCTTTTTCCCTCCATCTTCATCATATTTACATCTTAAAATGTGAAGCTAATCCATAAAATATGTTTTCATCATTAAGTAAATATGTAACATTTTTTAAATCACAAAGAAAAACTAGTGTCTTCTTCATCAGCACAACAGTTTGACCTTCACTACTGTATGTTCAGGGTATAATATATCTTTCTGACATCAGTGAAAACAGATTTCCACACAAATGATAAAATTAACGTCTATTAAGTGCTTGCCAGAGCCAGGCACTACTTAACTGGCTTTATGTATTAACTTATTAATTCTTCACAAAACAGCCTATGATTCTCATGTGAGATAATGAAATTAATTTACCACACAACTAGTAAGGGGCAGGAATAAGATTTGAACCCAGCAAGGCTGGCTCCATGTTACATATGAGCAACCACTCTCCTTTACTACCTTTTGCTCAATTTAATCAGATATCTAGATTTTTTATTAAAATTATCACAATGAGCAATTTTTCTCTAGTTTAATAACATTGGGGTTTGTAGGAAGAATTTACCTCAGTTTATCCTTGACGATATTCTAGCATAGAAATTCTATTTCTCACTATCTCTGTTAATGAGGGAAAAATTTCTTAAACCATCATCCATAATACCTCTCTCACCTTCATGGCTGATCAATGGACTAATTTTGTTGAATCTACTTCCAAAATACTTTTCACAAATGATCCAGACTTTTTCATTCCTATTCCTTTAATTCAAACCTTTATAATCAATTGCCATGACAACTGATGTGCTGCTTAACAATTTCCACAAATCTGGAATTTTTACCCTGACAGCATACAATTTTCAAATGGTTTCCAGTAATTTTTATAAAATCCTTATTTGATCACACTAATTCTTCTTCCTAAAACCATTTAATGGTTTTCTACTTCATGCAAAATAATCTCATAACTATTCACAGTGGTGGCTGAAATCATCTTCAGTTGGTTATTATTTGCAATGGTACGTTCTATAAAGTCACTGCAAACACTAAATTAGTCAATATAGAATCATTGCTCCTAGAAGAAATACAAGGTTACATTCCTACATTTTTCTGGTCACAATATTGTAAATGAAGTCTTTTGGTTTTTGGTGTATTTCCATTTGGAAGACACATTATTTAAAATATATTCTTAAAAGTTTAAAAATATATTAGTTTTTTTTATATATATCAGTTATCATCCCATGACAATTTTAGCCACCTTCCCATCTTTCCATCATATACTACAGGAATGGCACCTGTGTAGATTAGATAACATTTGCTTTTTTTCCTGGATGTACCGCAATGTTGATTCATTAGCATTGAACTCCTATCACTACTACTGTAACTCATCCCTGAACCATGCTTCTATAATACGTGCATTTCCTCCATAAGGAACAGCACAGACTTCTTGCTCTTACAAACCTTAGATAGCACTTTAACACTATGCTTGGGGTTATTTTAAACTGTAAAATCACCAAAAAAGCACAAAAATGTGAAAAATATGGAACTGAATAGGCCACCAAAAGTACATTCGTTGAGAATGTGAGAGCTGAAGCCACAAGACAGAACACGGTCTTATTACTCAGCTGGGAAATCACATATCCCTCAACTCAAATTCTTTGCTGCTTTGTGCATGCCTGAAAATGACCAGGAAAGCACTGTGAGTGTTGATTTTGGGCTTTTAAATACATTTTAGCAAGTAAGAAACTTCTCAATTAGGGAATCTGCAAATATTGAGGATGAATTATATCTCAATTTCCAGTCTCTTCTCTAACTAAATCTTAGTCTTTAGCTACACCAGGTGCTACTAATTCTAAACTGTTTTTTTTTTTTCAGATTCTCCATTGTTGAATCTGTGTTTGTGTTTATTCATTGTCTTAATGCCTTTATCTGACTTAATGTGTGTCAAGTGCCTTACTCCAAGGTCCAATTAATTGACAATTTACCCTAAATTCTTTATTTGGTGTTTTTCTTCCTTTCCATGAGATTCTCAAAACATTTTATTTTGACCACTGTGATAGACATTATAGTAACTTCCTAAAGATGTCTATGCCCAATCTTTTTTTTTTCTTTGAGACAGATTCTCACTCTGTCTCCAGGCTGGAGTGCAGTGGCGCAATCCCGGTTCACCACAACTTCCATTTTCCAGTTTCAAGCAATTCTCCTGCCTCAGCCTCCCGAGTAGCTTAACCTGTAATATGTTACCTTATTGGATGAAAGAATTGTGCAGGCTGTGATTATGGTTACAGGCCTTAAAATGAGGAGACTATCCTCAGTTAACTGGGTGGGGTTAATTTAATCACAAAAATCTTATAAGTGGGAGAGGAAGGCAAATGGGTAGGTCAGAGAGATTCAAGTTAGGAAACAGAGGCAGGAGAGATGCAAAGTGTGGGAGGGATTTAATTCACATTTGCTTTATTTAAATACGGAGGAAAGAGGCCATGCGCCAAAGCATATGGTGTCCCCTAAAAGTAGGAAATAGCTCTCAGCACAGCTACAAGAAGGTTGGGTCTTCAGTTTTACAAACACAAAAATCTGTGTTCTGCCAACAGATTTGAGCAGAAAATGGAATCTCCTTTAGACATTCCAGAACAAAAAGAAAAAGAACAGCTCTGCTGATATCTTGATTGTTTCTGGTCAGTACCATTCCAGTCTCCTGGCACACATCGCTATAAAATAATAATTTTATGTTGTCTTGAAACATGATAATTGTGGCAATTTTTTACAGTAGCAATAGAAAACCAGTATGACCAGAATGAAAGTAATTAGTACATTCTACTCTATTTGTATTTCAATTTCCTCTTCTCCAGAGCATGATTCACCATGGGGCAGAAGACAAATACTACTTACAAGCAAACATTCAAAAGTTAAGACACACACAGACATGCTCATACACATAGCCTCATATACACAGAAACACCTTGTTTCTTAATCAATAAAATGGAGTTATAATTTACTTCAATACCAAGATTTCCTTCACTATTCATATGAAAAACCTTGTTCCAGTGCTAATTTTCCATGAAATAAAATAATAGCAGTCATTAAAACATTCGAACAAGTAGCTTCATGGTACAAACGTGAAGACAATTTATGCAATGATATAGAAAATATTTAGTGAATTTAGACATGTTTATTCAATGAATTTTTATTTGTGGCTCAAAATACATGTGGCACCTGTTCTTATTAACTAATATGTGGCCAATTTAAGTCTTAAGTATTAATATCCCGAATGAACTTAATTTTCTTCACACCACCTCAAGCTTCGGGACTATTAGTTGCCAAACTAGGCTTTTAATTTTCAAGTTTTAAACCTGAAAAACTGCCAAGACATCAAGCCCCCTAGGAGCAAATGCTTTTATTTTATCCCTGACTCATAGTTTACCCTTTTTAGAAACTAATGAGATTTCCACGTTTTTCTTGTTTTCAATTGTGAAATGTAGAGACTTCATTCATTGGCAACTGCTTTCCCTGCTACACACTTCCAAATACCAATACTTGAATAGTCCCTAATGTGTCCTCATGACCACAACTTCACTGCTTTACGGAGGCTGCTCGAGTCTTCCATCCTGACTACTGCAATATATTCTTATGATTTGCCTATAAGTCACTCAATCTAGCTGTAGGATCTCCAAAACTAGCATACATGTTCTCCCAAACTAATACTTCACCACACATTATCTGTTTTCTCAGCAATGTCGTTATTTATTATACTTTATGTCCTCCATATACCCACTTATCACAATTAATGAAAGTCTACAATTCCCTACATGGAATTAGGACAGGTATGGTAGAATTGGGTCACAGAATCTGAGTGGGCCCCCTGTGAAAACAATCCTTTTCCTCTGACCAGACCACTTTCTCAAGATAAGGACACAGCAATTTCATATTTACTTTTAATTAGTTTCTAAAGTCACTAATGGAATTGTGAAAAAAAAATGGATGTAACTTTTCTCTTTTCTGCCCTTACCAAATCTGTATTTTAGAACTTCATGCATCTTGTAACAGGTTCGCTACACTTCCTTAATGTTTCTTCATAAACTCTCTTCCAGAGACTTTATTATACCTCTAGAGTTACCAATATATGCTGAAAAGAACACAAGGAGGGGCAATTATTCAGAAATCCTCTATTCAAAGGGCTTGCATCTCTCTATATTTAGGGACATAGAAGTTGGAAATCGACATAGCAGCACATGAGATCATTCTGTGAGTTTATTTTCTGCCTAGTAAATGATTGTTTAAGACAAAAACTATTACTGAGAAAAAAATGGTTTTTTTGAGACGGAGTTTCACTCTTGCTACCCAGGCTAGAGTGCAATGGCGCGATCTCGGCTCACCGCAACCTCTGCCTCCTGGGTTCAGACAATTCTCCTGCCTCAACCTCCGGAGTAGCTGGGATTACAGGCACGCGCCACCATGCCCAGCTAATTTTTGTATTTTTTAGTAGAGACGGGGTTTCAGCATGTTAACAGGATGGTCTCAATCTCTTGACCTCGTGATCCACCCTCCTCGGCCGCCCAAAGTGCTGGGATTACAGGCGTGAGCCACCGCACCCGGCCGAGAAAATTTTTAATTGTACTTTAGTTTCTGGGGTACATGTGCAGATCATGTAAGATGGTTGCATAGGTACATTCATGGCAAGGTGGTTTGTTGCCACCATCTCCCCATCACCTATACCTGACATTTCTCCCCACGTTATCCCTCCCCCACCCTCCCTCCCACTATCCCTCCCACAGCACCCCCCAACAGATCCCAGTGTGTGATGCTCCCCTCTTTGTGTCCAAGTGTTCTCATTGTTCAACACCCACCTATGAGTGAGAACATGCTGTTGATTTTCTGTTCTTGTGTCAGTTTGCTGAGAATGATGGTTTCCAGGTGCATCCATGTCCTTACAAAGGACACAAACTCATCCTTTTTTATGGCTGCATAGTATTCCATGGTGTATATGTGCCACATTTTCTTTGTCCATTGATGGGCTATTGTAAACAGTGCTGCAGTGAGCATACATGTACATGGGTCTTTATAATAGAACGATTTATAATCTTTTGGGTATATACCCAGTAATAGGATTGCTGGGTCAAATGGAATTTCTATTTTTAGGTCCTGAGGAATCTTCACACTGTCTTCCACAATGGTTGAACTAGTTTACACTGCCACCAACAGTGTAAAGGTGTTCCTGTTTCTCCACATCCTCTCCAGCATCTGTTGTCTCCAGATTTTTTAATGATCACCATTCTAACTGGCATGAGATGGTATCTCAATGTGGTTTTCATTTGCATTTCTCTAATGACCAGTGATGATGAGCATTTTTTCATATGTTTGTTGGCTTCATATATGTCTTCTTTTGAAAAGTGTCTGTTCATATCCTTCACCCACTTTTGGATGGGGTTGTTTTTTTCTTGTAAATGTGTTTCATTCTTTGTAGATTCTGGATATTAGCCCTTTGTCAGATGGGTAGATTGCAAAAATTGTTTCCCATTCTGTTGGTTGCCAGTTTGCTCTAATTGTTTCTTTTGCTGTGCAGAAGCTCTGGAGTTTCATTAGATCCCATTTGCCTATTTTAGGGTTTTGTTGCCATTGCTTTTGGTGCTTTAGTCATGAAGGCCTTGCCTGTGCCTATGTCCTGAATGGTTTTCCCTAGGTTTTCTTCTGGGTTTTTTTTTTTTTTTTTTTTGAGATAGAGTCTTGCTCTGTCACCAGGCTGGAGTGCAAATGCACGATCTCAGCTCACTGCAACCTCCACCTCCCAGGTTCAAGCAATTCTACTGCCTCAGCCTCCCAAGTAGCTGGGACTACAGGCACATGCCACCACACCCACCTAATTTTATATTTTAGTAGAGTCGGGGTTTCACCATGTTGGCCAGGATGGTCTTGATCTCTTGACCTCATGATCCACCCGCCTTGACCTCCCAAAGTGCTGGGATTACAGGCGTGAGCCAGCTCACCGTGCCTCTTCTAGGGCTTTTATGGTGTTAGATTTTATGTTTAAGTCCTTAATCCATCTGGAGTTAATTTTAGTACAAGGTGTCAGGAAGGGGTCCAGTTTCTGCTTTCTGCACATTGCTAGCCAATTTTCCCAACACCATTTATTAAACAGAGGATCCTTTCCCCATTGCTTTTGTCAGGTTTGTCAAAGATCAGATGGTTGTAGAGGTCTGGTGTTGCTCTGGAGGCCTCTGTTCTGTTCCATTGGTCTATATCTCTGTTTTGATACCAGTACCATGCTGTTTTCATTACTGCTGCCTTGTAGCATAGCTTAAAGTCCAATAAGGTGATGCCGCCAGCTTTGTTCTTTTTGCTTAGGGTTGTCTTGGCTATGCGGGCTCTTTTTTGGTTCCATATGAAGTTTAAAGTGGTTTTTTCCAGTTCTGTGAAGAAGGTCATTGGTGATTTGATGGGGATAGTGATAAATCTATAAATTACACTGGGTGGTTTGGCCATTTTCACAATATTGATTCTCCTAACCATGAGCATGGAATAAAACTTTTATATAACTCACATTTTTAGTTATATTAATGCTTCATTCAATTCAGTCTGTTTCTTGCATCTACAATGTGTTTTACTGTGTTCTAGACGAGTAGTTAACTCTCCACCCTAACAAAGCTTTCTGTTCAGTCCAAATTCTAATCACAAAGATGGAATATTTGTGGTTTTCCTAGGAAAGAACCAGCCATCCAGTTTGTTCTAAACACAAGATATAGAAAGAAGTTAAAAGTGAAATCTGAGTATCTTGGCTGAAATTTCCTTATGAATGACAGATTAAAAAAAAGTCTGCATTTAAATTTGTAAAAATAAATAATTTTAAAACAACTGAATGTTTTAATTATTTTTGAGAAAAGACTGTGTTGTGATCAAATCTTACTTTGGAAAGACTTATAAGACAGTATAAAAGATATACTGCCAAAAGAAATTATGAGCATATTTTCTCGGGAGTTTATTGAAATAATTCAGGGCATATGCAGTGGGAGTTCTGGCAATGGGACTAGACAAAATATGACAAAATAGTACAGAAATTAAACAGACAAAACTTGGTGACAGACTTGATGACACAGTAATGGAAATGGGTAATTAAAGCATAACTTCATGTTTATAACTACGAATTATTTAAATATTAGTAATAGTTCCAAAAGAAATTTGGAAGTCATAAGAAGTATTTTGAATAAGGAAAAATAATTTTGATCTAGGCCCAGTGCCAAGTATCTGAATGAGTAAAAAAAAAGAAAAAAGCTCCTAAATGTTTATATTTTTTCCTCTTCTAAAAATGTGCTTTTAGTGTGTTTTTATATGTGGCTGTTTTGTGACCTAACAGTGAAAGTATAGTATAGATATTCAACATGTCAGCAGTTAGTTCAAATTCTCTAAAGTTTTAGCCAAATAATTTATTTATTATGACTGTAAAATGCTAAATGAGACTGTTAATAGAATATGCAGATATCTTAAACAGTAATATTTAGCAATAAAAATGCTTAAAAACAGTCTAGGAAAGAATATGCCAAAATTTTAAAGAAAATAATAGCATAGAGAAAAATACTGCAGACATTTGTATGTTGTATAACACTCAGTTCCCCCAGTGTACCTAAATATGCAAGTCTTACTGACAATGATTCAATCCAAATCTGCCATGCCATAGGCTGTACACTGCATTGTACACTGGTATATGATAATACTAAAATGGTCAAAACTTACATGCTAATGGCCTTTGCATTGCTTTATTTTGTCACAAATAAGTAATATTCTCTAGCGTTTTAAGATTATTTTATAATCATTTGTATTTTATTTAAAATATAGAATATAAGAAAATTGACATTTCAAATAAAATTTAAACGTTCTTTCTGTCTTTATTCTCTTCTAATTCTAGAGAAAAACAAATTGAAAGTACTAATATGTAAGAAGTAAAAAGGCAATTTTCCTTTTGCAAACCTCTTTTACGTTTTGAGAACACTGTCTCATACCACAAAAAGTTATAGAGAACAGCAGGTAATCTCTCAGACATTCCAAATCATTTGTAAATTAGAACATTGGTATAATTGTTTTCATATATTATTTTATATTTGTTTGACCCCTGGAGTGGACATTTACTTAAGAGCAGTAGGGGTAGCACCATCATCAACTAAAGTACCCTTCTCAGCAGGGAAAGAAAAGCCTTTCCTTTTCTAAATACTTAATTTTTAATTTAATTCTGCTGATGTTACTTATGTTAAGATTTTTTTAAAAAACACTGATATTTTAATACTTACTATTTATTAAGTAAAGATTGTAAAAATAGGTGATAAAATTATTTCTAGCATCTCTAAGTAATGGTTCTTACTCAACTACTACCTAATGATATTTAAATGGTCAAATGTACATTAAATTTTTAAATTTGAAGATGCAAGTATATGACGATATTGGCTACATTTATAGGCTACTGCTGAATGGGATCAAGAGACGTTGTTTGTAAATTTTACTCATTCATTTAAATTCTATACTGAATTTGAGAATGAGCAAAGATCTAGGCAATGTTTACTGCCATTGTAAAAAAAAAAACAAATATTATTCTATTGACATTTTTAATTTTACATAATTTCAAAAGATAAAAATTGTTCTTATAACTCATAAAATAATTCAGCATTACTGACAATATAAACAGAGTGGTTTGATTAATTTCCCATTAGGACAGGTTTTCTTGAATTCAGATTCAAAACGTGATTATTGCCAGAAAATTTAGTGGCAGTCTTAAGCCAGCGTGTAATGTCAAAATCACCTCTCTGCAGAATTGGGTTTCAGAGAAATCAGCACAGTATGAAGCATATAGCTATGCAAAGATTAATTCATTGTTTTCCAGCCATTAAATTTATGGTTTACTATATTCACTGCTTAAAAAATAAGCACTCTCTTAAATTACATAAAGGATTTAGATTAAAGGTGTGGTCTTCACCAATGGAGTATAAGTTGCCAATATGTGCAATATTAGGTAACAATAAAAGAATTATAAGACTGATGATTAATTCAGTATAGCCAATTTATTAGTAAGTATCACAACTTTGAAATTTTGCCTAACATTTGAGCCAGTCATTCCACTTATAAAAATTTCTCTTGAAAACATAAGTGTATAAATTGAACAAAGACTTAGCAAAAACAAAATTTTTTTCATCGAAATGTTGTTGGTCTGTGAATAATCAGAAAAGAATCAAACATATAATTATAGGGTATATCAGTTCAAATACTTTATATACAAAAAATGAAATGATTATGTAAAATAAAAATATATATATGACATAAAATCTAATATTTTAAGTTAAAAACAGCAGGTTGTTTATACTTAAATATGGACGGGAGGCCAGGCATGGTGGCTCATGCCTGTAATCCCAGCACTTTGAGAGGCCGAAGCGTGTGGATCATGAGGTCAAGAGATCGAGACCATCTTGGCCAACATGGTGAAACTCCGTCTCTATTAAAAAAATATGAAAATCAGCTGGGCATGGTGGTGTACGCTCATAGTCCCAGCTACTCGGGAGGCTGGGGCAGGAGAATTGCTTGAACCTGGGAGGTGGAGGTTGCAGTGAGTCGAGATTGCACCACTGCACTCCAGCCTGGCACCTGGAAGCAGAGCAAGATTATGTCTCAAAAAAAATATATATATATATATATATATATATATATATATATATATGACAGTAATATCTCTGGATGGTAGTAATAAAACAATTTGGTTTTCATTTCCTTGTGCTCTTTGGTATCTTTGATTTCAGTCTTATTAGAACATATTTCATTTTTAATGAGAAAAATGTAACTCAAAAAAGGAAAAATATATATATATTTACATCAACCTATACAGTATGTCAAAATATCAAACATAAATTATTCTAAAAATATTTTCCACAGGAATTTATATTAAAAATATTATCATTTCAATTATTTATAAAGAAATAGACTTTGAAGAATTATAGGTATTTGAATATGCAGAAAAATGGAAAATACATTCTAAGTGGGCAGAGTTCTCCTATAAAATGACAGAGATGAAAAAGCAACAGATTTGTTTAGAATATTGTGGGGGAAAATAATGGAGTATAGTGGAAGTTTAGTCAGATAAATCGACTGTGACCAATTATGGAGGGTCTTTAATGCCCAACTCGTGATGGAAGTTTACAGCATAAGTTATTTCCAAAAGTTATGTGACTCCTGTCTACCCCTGTAACCTCAGGTTATACCACTTTCCTCACTGACTCACTGTTCTCAGCCGTATTTATCTCCTTTCTGCTCTCTGCCAAACCTCTGTCCTACTTCAGGGATTTGTGCACCTGCTGGCCTTTGTGCCTGGAACGCCCTTCTCTTTGATCATCACATGGCTACTTTCAACACAGATCTCAGCTGGCAGGTCACCTCCATAAAGAAGCCTGACTTTACTACCCACCCAACTATTCATATACCACTACATCCCTGTATTTTAATTCATTACAAAGCAGTTAATACTATGAAGTACCTATTTCATATCTCTGTCTCTCTTTACAATGTAATCATCTTACAGGTAAAAATTTAGGCATCTTGTTCACCACTGTATCCCCAGGACCTACAAGGAAGCTCATTATATATCTGATGAGCAAATAAATGAATACACAAATACTAATAAGTTTCCTGACAGAAGAAATAAGAAATAATCTGGTAGAGAGGAAAAAAGATAATTTTCTCCCAAAGACAATATTCAGAAAAACAAAATAATGTAAATGTATCTTATGACTTTAGCTCACAAACCACAAGGATTCAATCTACATTCTTCTTCTTGATGTTGACATACCATCTCCTGGACTCCCTTAAATATATTATGAATATTACTAGTTTGACAGCATTTTTTCACTTAAATTGTAAGTTATTAGAGAGCACAAATGCCTGTTTTTCCATTGTCCCCCCTGCCCTCCCCTTGCCACCCCGACACAGTCACCCACAAGCCCAGGATACTACACATAGCAACTGCACCTGAATATTTAGGAAGAAAAGGATATCAAAATGGTGAATATCAGCGATATATGCCCCATATATAAAATTCAATCTGAAAAGTAGGTATATTTCAGGATTAGCTTGTCTAAAATGTTTACATAAAATATTGCCTGATTAAATTAATTTTAGAGCACGTATAGAGAGTATTACATTTGTAATTAGATTTTAAATATCATCTGAATTAATCTTAACAAGAATTCACAAATCATTAATGATTAGTATAAGTCAAAGGAATTTTTATTTTCTGAATATAAAGCATGAGCTTTGGGCTCATGTTAGATTTTTTTTTAACACTTGAGCTATAAACCACTGAAGTTATGATTTTTGTATACCATATTTATTCACTGCCTGAGAAAGGCAAAAGCCAGACCACTGAAAAATTGTGCCTTTTTGTAGAAGAACTTTCATCAAGCATTCATTTGGATCCACTTTAATGCCTTATTTTTCTAGACCTTGATTGGAATCCTTGCAATTCTAAAGGTACTCTCTCAAATACATTTTTCTGATAAACTAAGACATATGACATCTAGACTCAAAAAACAATGCATTTTTGGAAACACATAGTCCATTGTTTAGTATATTTTTAAGACTGTACAATTACAATTATTTAATACAATGTATATATAATTATATTATTATGATTGTATATAAAATCCTTTATATATATATATATATATATGTCTCCTTTATATATTATTGTTAAAGGGGACAGTGTTCTTAGAGCTGAATTATAATTGTTAGATTTAAAAGCACTATTAAAAGTCTTCTACACAACTTCTATGATAATATATCCTAATAACCCCTTTAACAGTAAGATATTCTAATATTCCTGATACTATACTTATATGTAATTATATATCATACATGAGAACAAATCATGCATTCAAAAGTTTCTAAATGCTAAGTAAAAATTTAACTTGAAAAAGTACATTTTCTATTAACTTGCTTATTCTAGGTACCTCATTCAACCATACAGAAAGTATGATGTATGTTACAAGAACTAGAAAAAGGGAGAAAGAGAGAGTTAGTGTTTAATGTGTAGAGAGTTTCTGTTTGGGATCATGAAAACATCTTCCAGAAATGGATAGCAATAATTGTTATACAACATTATGAAGTTCCATAATTCTACTGAATTGTACTCTTAAAAATGGTTAATAAATTTTTTGTTATGTTTTTACCACAATTAGGAAAATAAAAAACATATTTTTAAAAGTATATTTTATGCTCTTCCAAAAATTCTGGAAGAGTGGAAAAGCAAACATGAAGACAGAAAACACTGTAGTAATCATCTAGCCCCCCAGATAGGATCCTTATTTAACACATAAGAACTACAGGCCCAAGTTGGTTTTCTGTAATTCAAGCAGTCAGCAAAACTGGTTCTGATTCAACAACATCTCAACCCGCCTTCTCTTCAATAGGCCTAATTTGTCAACCAACTGGGTATCCCAGCAACATCACAAATTGTACATTATTTTGAACAAATAATTGTTTCTCCAAATCAGTCTTCCTTCTGTATTCCCTACTTTAACTAAAAGCACCATTCTTTCCCTAAGTACATATAGCCTCCCACAGCTTATCACCCACAAGTCCTATCCCATGATTTCTCCAAGTCTCTGGACTTTTTCCACTTTTTGTTGCCCTGGCTTTGCTTAAAAATCACGAATCACATCTCACCATCTGCTATTTAGAGCCCAACTGACATCCGACATTACATGAAAACATACTGCACTCTCCTATTCCATTCCAAAGTCTTTTCATTTCCTATGAAAACTACACACATTCTCTGAACCTAACTCTAACATTCCAAATATTGTTTCCTTCCAAGAGATAGTATGGTAAGCCAGAACAGATATCAGTCCCGCACTTAGGAAGTTTATAATTATGAGAAACAGACCATAATATGGTTAACCAAGTAATCATAAACCACTTGAGTGATATTTCATTGCAAAGAAGACCACTGTGTGAAAGGCTGAATTTCAAAATGGAATAAATCGTGAGGACAAACGTAAGATTATTGATATTTCAGGATAGTAGAAATTGATGTGAAAAAGTAGACTTCAGTAAGCCTGCAAACCCATCATGACCAAGATATCCTAGATGGTAGTGACCACTGCCACAGGAACAACTAGTGACAGACCAAGCACAGAGTAATTTCATGTGGAGCTGCCTCTCCTGTGCTCATCACTGAGAAAGTGACCAAATGGATCTGATAGAAAATAAAAGAAATAGAAGTAAAACCTATTCAGTACATATTTTTCATAAAACTGGCTAATTCATCAAGTTGCAGTGATGACAATTAAAAAATCATAGTTTAGCTGTCTCTGAAATTTCTCATGACTTGAATATGTGCAGTGGGAGAGAAATGGATGTTACCAGAGTTTATCATTGATGCAAATTAGTGAAAATATTGTTTCTATTTTAGTATACAGTGGTCTACTTAACTTTGGTTCTCAAAATGAGGAAGCATATGTAGTATGACTTTTTTATTTTTAATTGATAACTTAAATTTATTACATTATGGAATGTGGTGCTAATACTTCATATGTATGCACGTATTATTTAAGGCAATAATGGTAAGCAGAATATATTCCTTTTGAAAGCATAAGAATGACATTGATATAAAACTTGAAGAGCTTCAAGACACTGAGATCAAGATAAAATGTGAAGAAATTGTTCATCTTTTTTATTTCCTGTAATAAATGTTAATTCCTTCATTATATGAATAATTTTTTAAAAGGTTAATATTTCATTTTGTATCAACATTATGATGTAATAACTTTTTACTCCTTTTCTGAGTAAAGCAAAAAGAATATAATTATTAGGAAAATGAAAATAAAATAAGTCAAAAGACTCTACTCTTAGGTAAAGAAGGGCTACAGTAAGAAGGAAGCAAAATGTCCAGAACCTGAGTCTGTAAAGCAAAAGATAAACAGAATCTTCTAAATTTCTGAAAATTTAAAAATTCTTTTAATTGCTGTTGGCTACATTTGCCTAAAAGCTTTGTTGTACATTCTGGAAAAGGGAAAGATTGTTAAGTGTGCTGAAGAGTGAGTGTTAACCTCCACATTCACCCATTCCTTCTCCCCTCTATTCAGACAGATCAGGAAGCCTTCCAACTGAACCCATGCTAAGCACTTTCCTGCAAGGTTACATTGGGTTCTGCTGGTAAGTAGCACTAGTTGGAAAATAGGTGCTAGGAGAAAAGAAGATGTCATGACTGTGGGCTTCCAGCTTCTGGCCCTGTGTCAGAGGCAGCGGTTTTAACAGCAGCAGTGACAACATAGCTCTAGGAGTCTCAGTAGCAGGGTCTTGTGAGCTCTGAATAAACACAACCTTCCTGCTTCCGCAGTTGGCTAAAGTAATCAATTTCCTATATTAATTCCATTTGCCTTGAAAATACACTCGAAAGCACTTGTGGCTGCAGTCTTTACTCTGAGATAACTTTGCCATAAAAATCTCTTGCTATTATTATTCTCCCATCACTCTAGTATATTGACTTAGGAAACAAAAGACATCATTCGATTTATAGCCTTCTGTTTTTAGTAATGGCATTCCCATTTACAAAACTAGTAATCCATGATGGCTGAAAATGTCAAATCCTAGAAAATGTAGCACTCCTACATATGATGTTAACATTGTTCTCGAACAGTTGCTGATCAAAGACATATTTGATGAATTCCATTTTTCTGAAATAGATTATTCTGATGATTCAGATGATTCTGAGGTTAGTTCTGTTTATACCTAACTCCAAGAACAGTTTGCATATTTTATTTCCACATTGAAAATCAATCAGATTTACTTCAGCCTTCAAAAGTGTGTTTATGTAAAATTAAATGAGCACTGGCAGAGAGCTGCACTTTCTTTTTCTAAACTGGAAAAGGGTTAAATGTCTGAATTTATTACTATGATTAACTTTCCAAAGTCCCTCAATTCAATGTGTTTGCTTCAACTGTTCAGAGTGGCTTTAACAATTATTGGTTGATTGACCCGGAGTGGGACACAACAGTGAATTACATCAAATGAGCTTAAGATACCAAAATTTTCTGATGATAATATATTCCTAGAAGAAAGACCCAAGGGCATACAGAGATAAAAATATTGAGGTACATTATTGTTTTATTTGTGAACCACCCACCAGTCTCCCTTATCTCCCAAATTTGAGAGCTGCAGGAATGAGATGGGTACTGGTATTTTTAGAAAATTTCATGGTTGTTCTCTGTAGGTCAGAGATAAAGGGGAGAGATGCTACCATTGATTTAAATACAAGTTTCTGGGTCAGCAGAGGACACAAGATAGGACCTCACTACCTCATCACCTGAAGTAGGGTGAGCATAGCTGCTATAAGGGAGAACAGGTCCAGAGCAGTCATCAGAATATTTTGACCTACTGACATCTTTGGCAGTAGCTATTTAGTCACAAGAAATAGAATAGAGGATAAGCCTTTTAAATAATTCGTTAATGAATAATCACAGAGAAACACTAGGATTCATAAGCAGACATCTCATTTCAGTCACCATAATGCAGAGTCTCATCCCTCCACCAAGTTTCTATTTCAGAGCTATGTCATAGACCCAAACCCTTTAAATGAAAAACACAGAAGATCCACTTAAAGAAGGACACTGAGATACTTTGCCAAGAGAGGTCTGTAAATCTTCCTTAAAGTTTTCTCTAAAGGGACTCAGGCCATTTATCAATGTGGCTACATACACACTGGAAAAAAGAAAGAATATACCATTCAGAGATCTATAAACAGTGAGGCTGAGTTTATTTAATTTCTGAGTACCAAAGCACTATTGGGATCAAGTGGCCAATGTTTAGGCTTTTGTAAATTGGTTGATAGAGTTATGGAGAATGGGTCCTCTCGGTGGACCCAGTGACTTTTTCAACCCATCCTAGGATAATTTCTCAAGTTGCTGAAAGCAAGAGTTAGAATAAACAAATTCATGGAAACCCTTATAATCTGCCCCTACAAGCCCTTCCACATCAAAGTGGTCAACCACAGGCAAGGGGAGCATAAGTGAAATTGGTGAGAAGTAGAAGATGGAGACCTTTATCCATTCTGTTTTTAAGATAGAAACTAAACTCCAAGTAATACAACAGATTGGCACCTATATGGATAAAGTAACACAGGCTAAATTAGTAGTAAGTTTATTTTGTTGGTGAGAGGCAAGAAGTAGACCTGGGGATATATAGCTAGAAGGAGATCATTGGAGGAATTCCCACAGGCAGCCTACTTCATTATTGACCTTAAACATAAACATACTCTCCACAGACAATGTTCCAAATAGCTACTTTAATAATGTTTAACAAAAGTGATAACTCTACTTTGCCAAAAGCCCCTGTTGGGCAATATTTTATTTCTATTACTAATGTATATTTTCCTCTGTTTTTTGTCTAGCTGCATTTAGTTTCCTTGAATAAACTCATTGTGGCCACTGCAAAGACAATCCCATGACATTAACAAATGAAAATAATATAAAAGGACATCTGTCTTGTTAGCTGTATTCCTTCAAAAGACTTCAGGGCCTAAGACAGAACCCAGAGTATTATTGTGATTAAATGAAAACCACTCAGGAAAAAAACAAATTTAAAATGTCACTCAAGCCATCCCTGTTGGCTTTAGTTGCCCAGAAATTCAGTGGTATGAAGCTATAGCATATGGTTTTTGCATCCCTTAGTGCTGACATCATATGTATCAATGTGTTAGTTAACAAATGAAATACAACTGCCCAATTATTCCAACAATGACAATAAATATTGTGAAATAATAAATCATTACATCTCCAGTGCAGCATTTACTTGTGATATGCTGCCTGAATTTCACCAAATTTTAAACATGTACTGATGTTTAATAGTAAGTCAGTCACATACATTATATGTCTTTACAGTAAATATTTGGCTATACAATATTAAAAATTGAAACAAATTTTCTATTGGAGTTATGCAGAATTTTTAAAGAACAAAATATGGAAACAAAAATTCAGAGAGAAAATTATAAGTTTGACTAACCACACAAAACACAAACACCTAAGAATTATGAAACCTTTCAGAAAGTTAAAAATATACTTTAATTTGTATATGGATAGCTACTTCATTTCTGCTAAATGATATTTTTTGCTCAAAGTTGAAATAGATTATTTTAGAAAAGATTTTGACTCTTAAAAATAATGAAACTTTTAATGAAGCATCTTAGATTACAATATATAATACTACAGTTATAACTATATATGTTACTATATATTTGTATATATAGTACTATACATAATACTATATATAAAACCATATATTATACATGTATACTATACATTATAGTATACATGTATATATATTTATATATACAGATATATTTTATATTAGTCTTATTATATATGTATCTATTTCATATATGTGTGTATATATTATATATTATAAATATATATTATATATATAAAATACTATATATATGTATATATAGTCTAGACAAAGTCTCAAGTATCTTACAGGGCCTTTCTCATATAACAGCCCATCTAAGAGTCAAATATTATTTTTATATTTACAATTGATAAAAATAAGCCTGAGAAAAACACATCAGCTTAAGTAATTTGAGATTGAAATTTTCATACAATAGACAATATGTGGGCCCATCTCCACATGACCAGGACTTGCCAAGTTCATGTAAGATATAAGACTGATTTTATCTTTTTGTCCCTGATTCTTTCCTAATTGAGTCATTTTAAAACCCCTCTATTTGCTTTACTTTCTGTCCATCTGCATCTTCTAGGGTGTAAAATGAATGGATTAACATATAATTGGCTCACCACAACAGAGCTGGTTTGCAAATAGAAAAATTTTATTATTTTGTGAGAACAAACATATTTTTCTTCTGAGAAATTTTTTTTGAAAGAAAGAAAAAGGAGTGAAGGAGAGAAAGAAAGAGGAAGAAAAAGAGGGAGAGAAAACAGGAATGTAGCTTTATTCTAAAAATGGGTATTAATAATGGCCGATCAATATTTTGTGTATTTAAGGTGGAGAATGTATATTTTGTGTATTTAAAATGGAGAGCTCTATAAATATTTATTGCGGTTACTTGTTCCGAGAACAAACATCTTGATCAGGAAATACACCAGTTGAAGACCTTTCCTTGAAACACTACAAGGATGAGTTTGAAAAGAAATATATCTTGCTCTGTTCCTTCCAGCCACTACTGTGTTCATCAATAGGAATAAGTTTTAAAATATCCTAAAAAGAGACCTTACAAGAAATTATTCATAATTTTAAATAATTTAAAATCATAGAAGCCCTATATTGTACATACGACACAAAGTAATATTACTTAACTAAAGTCAGACATAAGCAACAGAATTTTAATATGTAAATAAATTATCTTAATAGTAGACTTATCAGATCTCAATTGTTGCTTTGTTATGCATAAGCTGCTATTACTTTGATTGCTTTTCTAAAGATAATTTTCACATAAATGATAACAAGTGCCTCCAGTTACAAGCAGCACATAATAAATACTCATTATACAGCATGAATACCTGCCATTGCCCTCCGTTAAGTGATCATTAGTAAATAGTCCCCAGTCACCAGAGTACATTTCTCCTGTTCACCATGTTCACCATGGTGTGAGTTTTAAACTGTGCATTATCAGTAGGTGTCATCAGACAAGAGACTGCTCAGCTTTGTGGCAGGATGATGTTTATTACATCACGGCAGAGAGTGAAAGAAGGTCGGTTGGTCCAGACCTGCCCTTGCAGCTTGTCAGCTGTTATATTTTAATATACGGTGCTCTGGATCTGGTGCTAAGTGTCACATGGGCTTGGGGGACATAACTAATGAAAAAAATCAATGGCCAGTTGTTTTAGAAATGTCAGACAGAACTCAGGAAATATCTGAAATGTCAAAATGCACTTGAAATAGGATATAGTGATCCAAAGGCACAGAAGTAATTTAGGGTTTTATACACAAAGGCCCTAGAACAGGGAAGTGAAAGTCCTTCAGCAATCTCTCAGTCTGTAGTCTAACTACTATATTTGTTCACTTCCAAAAAGTTCTCAAGAAAATGGATAGACTGTAAAGTGGAGAAGCAGTGATAATTATGGTGGACTGACTGGTAGTCTGAAGTAAGATGAAAAAATAATGTGAATTCTACAATTCTGCTAGCCAGATCTCTTAAATGAAAGCCATATAAGCCCTTTCAAATGAGTTCATTGCAAAGAGGTCCTATGGTATGGCTAGAGGAATGGATCTAAAGTAGAGGCAGCTTCCTGGGAAGTGGAAATGGAGTAATACCAAAATAAATTATGTATTCCTTCTTTCTCTAGAGGGCTACAGTGTTTCTGCAGCTCTAATTTACTCAGCAAATCTGATTCATTCTCCTATATGTGATAGCTTCTCTCACTGTTTAGTTTTCATGAGATTAAGCATTACCATTCCAGCCGCAAATCTACAAGTCCTTTGAGGAAAATACTGTCAACTGGCTACAGTATTTGAGTACATTTATTTCATGATAAATAATCGGATGTGTTTATCCTCACTTCCAGATGAATCTCTTGTTGCTCAACTGAGGCAGGACAGTGAAATTCTTCAATTACACTGAGAAAAATCAGCAATGAGAAGGACAATGGAGAATATGCTTCCATCAAGGTTATAAAGATGTACAATTCTGTATTAGCATCCTAGGCCTTTCACCTCAGTGACCAGCATTACATGAGTGTTTGGGACACATTCCCATGCTACTTTGAATCAGTCTGTTCAAGAAAATGAACAGAGAAAATTTTCTGGTGATAAATCTTTTCTATAATTTATTATTTTTATTCTTGGAGATTGTGTGTGTTAAAAGCCAAATTCTGATATGTAAATATTTCTAGTTACTGCCCATATCAGATCATCAGCCTAGCTATAACTTTCTAACAATCTCAACTGCCCCAGATGATGTGTGAGTTTGCAGCCTGACCACCCATAAAGCACTGGCCTTTCTAGGATTCCCCAAGAAGAGTTTGCTAACAACACAAGGAACTCTTCTTATTAAAGTTACACTATTGCAATTTCCATGGTGTTTCCACTTCTACTGTTTTGTTGTTGTGGTTGTTGTTTTGCAATGAAAGTACTGACTAACTTAAAATGATACCTTTGCTATGTCAGGCTCAGTGGTCAAGCTGGATTTTTGTACATGAACCTCAGTGGTCTCAGAGTGCCAGTAGAAATGTCTTCACAGAGCAATCTTATACAATTATTTTTTATCATCTGCTCCCAATCAGATACTCCCAAACTGCAGTGTTTCTGTGTTCTCAGTGTTCTTATAGACATAAGATGCAATCAAGAAATAACAGCAAATATAACTAACCTGAAATTTTTCTACTAAATTTCCCCAACTCTTCTCCCTAAGTTGTTGTCTATGCTGGTTTCTGGAAGTTTGTGTTAAGGGTTTTTCTATGAAAAATGTATAAACTGATAGCTTTCATCCTGACTGAAAGATTCTGAATGTCTTCTTCCCAGCCATGCTGCCTTAACCAATCTCTCAATGTTTTCTAGATACCACTGCTTGCAGCCATATGAGTAGCTGAAATGTATTTTTCAGTGTAGAATCCTTTGATTACAAGAAACAAAACTCCACTAATCATGAGTGAAATAAAAGATATATTTTGCATATAAATGCAGATATATGAGGTAGTCCAAGACATACCAGAGTTGCTGCAAATTTTACTTTAAAGCTAAAAACTTCATTAAAAACCAAGGGCATTCCAATCCCCCATCAAAGAGAGCCTACATGGTGTCTGTTACCTCTATCTATGCCTGCGTGAGTCTGCTCCATTCTCTTTCCACTTCACAGCTCACTTGGTTTATCCATTTTGCACATATTCGACGTCACAATCCAGTCCTCTGTGGCCTTCTAGATCAAGCTCTTGCTGCTCACTCTTAGTCTCTGTGTCTTTTAGTTCACATTGCTGAGGGCACGGTGTAACTTTGAGACAAAATTTCTGAGAAAACAGATTTCCTCGGGATGGGCCAAGAATGGACTCTACTTAGGCCAGTTCTCTATTTCAAATCAATCTGCTGAAACATCTTTAAACAAAACCTTTTCGGTTTAAAACATGCTTAAAAACTATAAGAAGGGTGATATAAAACGTTTATCCAGGGAATGCCCCTAAAAGTTGACATCAAAGAGCAGAAAAGATGAGAAAAAACAAACACCAGAACAGCTCTAATTTATCTACTTTGGTGTATCCATTTATAAAATATTTAAAGAAAGAATTTTACATGGAAAATGAGAAGTATGAGAAAGTCTCACCGTGTCTTATTCAAAAGTGTCTTTACTTTAAACAATGATGTCAGGGGCACTTTGTGGGACATGGCAAGATCTCTTTATTGTATAAGCTATTATCGGTTCTCATTTATAAATTTAATTTCTTCTTGATTTCATTTTACATGTTTGGGTTATACAATACTATAGGAATAAAATCCATAAATTTTTGATGGATAAAATACTGTTTTTTAATGGTTCATCACAACTCTATTTTTTTCTTGACATACTAAATTAGAGATTTCCAAATTTTGATCAATTATGCCAAATGTACTAAGAACTAAAATACCTGAAAAGATTCCTTCTCAGTTTACTCCCTTTGCAGCCATATAATCTAAGCTTAGATACCCCAGAGATCCCTATAGGTCATAGATGTAAGGTAGAAAAAAAAGGCTGATGTTTTGAAGGACTTTAAATAGTTCAGTTTTCCAGGATGAAAGAATGAAAGCCTATGGAAAGGCCATTGTGGTGCATGATGATGCTGAAGCCTAAGCAAGAAAAGGGAGTTCCTAACAATAATGTTATAAACTGGGTTGCAAAGAAAATAAAAATAAATGCCACTTATTAATAAATGTCTGTTACTATTTATTTGCTATGTGATTAGTATGTAAAGCCTCACTCGATCCTCAGATATGAAAGCATAGGTATTATCTCCACATGGCAGATGAAGGAATTCAGGGTCTCATCAGTAAGTAGTATAGCAAAGCCATTAACTCAGGTCAAGTTGATTGTAAACACTGCTAATTTCTATAATTTTGTAGAATAATCTGAATTATTCTACTTATGGTATAATATCCCTTCTTTATCTGTATTTTAATCCATCTTTCACCAAGCACTCACATAAAGAGAGCTTAACAATCCTGGAAGAAAATAACTCAAGATATTTTATTTTTTTGGACATGAAATAAAAATAATAAGTATTCAAAATAAAGCCATGTAACACAAAACTTGACTAAATATTTAGGACTCTGAGGGTAGGAAAGTGATCATTATCATTATTAGCATATGCTATTCAGCAGCAGTTTAGAAAGTAATGCAACAAAGCCTTCATTTACCCAAGCAACACTGAGACCCAGATTGTGGCATGAACAGAATAAGCAGGTTAGTTGAAAGAACAAAGCGCATTCCTTGGGGAGGTGCTCTCATTGGCTGTGCACAGGTGTGTGTACAGAGTCAGGGTAGAGGCCACAAAGCACACAGATAATCATTACCTCCACGGATGAAGTGGTAGGAGATTCACATTCACAGTCATGACTGCAAAGGGGTAAAAGGAACTGATTAAAAGTGAAAAAGGAGGAAAACATTCTGGAAAGAGTTCAGATAGCGACACTAAGCTACAGAAGTATTCAAAATGCACATGGATTTTACTATGGCAGCCTATTTTTGCAATTCAAGAAGTATAAATGAACTATAATAATAAGTCATCCTATTTAGAATGGTTTGGGGAAGACTTCATTAGAATGTAATACCTTGTCTGATGTCTTATCAGTAAATGTTCTCTTCTAGTTTTGGCTCAGGAAATCAAAGATTTGTGATTAAATGGAGGAAAGAACATGAAGAATCAGAATTGTTTTGTTTTGTTTTGTTCCTGGGGGTTAAATTTTCCATTTATTTGACAGCACAATCATACTTAATTGTCGGTATATAAACTCAATAGCTTGATAATCTTCCATTAAAATTTCAGAACTATACCACTATATATATTTGCTCTATTTTTACTATTAATATTTGATACTTAGCTCATATTACACATGAAAAGACTCAAACTTAATTTTTCTAAGAATATCACTTAGTGAACATCTATTGACATTTTAATCTATCTTTAAATTGTTATAAAGATTGATAAGCTAATGTTTGTAATACTTAGAAGAGTGTCTGAAATTTAGAATGTGGTATGTAAATATTTGTTAAATAAATAGATTTGTTTAAAATTACAAGCAATTATTAAGTATACTTCTCAGGACTGACATGTGGACATCACTAGGGCTGCTAAGGTAAGTTGCAGGATAGAGATGAACAGAATAGAAAAGTAAATGTGAGGACTCAGCAAACATGTACATTACCACCTGGAGAAACAATACCCTCAAAAACATTGTGTTAGTACTTGTGTCCAACTGTGGTTGAGGATAACATGACCCTTACACTTCCCAGATAGAGACATCAAGAAAGTCCTCTTTCTGTATTTTCTTTTTCAAAAACATTTTTAATGTGGGTTTCTGTCACCTGCTACTGAATGACTTCTAAGAAAGGTTTAAAGATTTACATATATTTTTAAAGCAAAAATAAGTCTACCCATTTCCTTTAAAGAAGAAATCTTTAAAGAATCTCTTCTAGTGACTGTCAAAATAAGAAACGTTTAACTTATGTTAGTTACACAAATAAGTCCCCTTTCTAATATACTAATATACATTATTTAAATTGGCTGAACATAAAGACATTTGTTTTTTCAGTGCTAAATTTTATTTCTTCTTAAATATTTATCAAGAAAGAATCAATTCTATTGTTAATTACTTTGCTAACATGACTTCTTGTCACCACAGCTCAATTTGCAATATGTTACATTAAAGAGGTGTTAATTGTCTCATACTGTTAGTAGAAGTTGCATCACAGCTAATGTACCAAGAAAATGAGTGGTTTGGATCAGGCTACATACAAGTTGTCTAAAATAAATTGGAATAATAGTAATAATATTAGAAGTTCATGTAAACAATATTACTTGGAAAAAATAAGAATGACCTAAATTAAATTTAATAGAAATACAAGTGAATAAAAAATATTTTCTGAATGAAGTTATTTGTAAGAAACATTAGTAATATTATCGACATTTTCAAGCAAGAATGAATTTAATGCAGAGGATTTTTTACTTACAAAAGCGTTCAAAGGGCAAGAGGTAAAAAAGAAGAATTAGAAAACATTTCAAAGGAAAAAACAATTTCAATAATTTCAGTAAACCACTACTGATAACTCAGTAACCTGAACTAAAGATGCACCAGAGTTTCTCTTTGATAAAGAAATTTGCATGAGTGTGAACCACAGACTTAATCGGTTTCCTCAGCAGAAAAAAAAACCCTGCCAGTTTAAACTGAAGAGGAAGGAGACAGGAAATAATGAAGGAAGTCTTTCGAGTTTCACAGAATGAAACTCTTACTGTTTGTCTTTGAACTTGCACTTTGCCAAAGGAAGAATGACCCTGAAGGCAATTTAGAGAGTATCAGAGCTGCCTCCTTGGTTTCAAAATTGGGGAACATCACCTTGCATTCAACAGGCTAGTTGGACTTTGCCTAAAGCTGCAGGAGCAGGTTATCCAAAGCTCTGGGGATATAACCTCTGATAGGTAATGTTGGGAGGCAGTTTTTCCCCGGATCTAGAAGGCAGAGCATGGAGCCAAAGAGGGTGATTTTTTAGCTTTAAGGTCTAATGTTGTTTGACTCCTTAGGTTTTAAACTTTCCTGGGACCTGTCACTCATTTCTTCATTCCTATTTCTCCCATTTAGGATGGAAATGTCCACTGTAGACCTGTACCACGATTATACTTTGAAAACACATAATTTCTTTGGTTTTGGAGGTTCACAACTAAAGAAATGTGTGCCCTACAATGAATCATACCTTGAGTTTCATTTATATTTGATTTTGATGTGATTTTGGACTTAAACCTTAAAATTGATGCTGAAACAAGTTAATACTTTTTCGGGCTATGAATATGGAATGAATGTATTGTGCATGGGAGAAGGACATGAATTATGAGGCTGAAACCACCTTTGCAAAAATTATAAAAGTGAGAGAAGTCTAACCTAACTGATTTATCTTGTTTCTAACT
>CM052664.1:54294059-54352561 GCA_028533165.1 Leontopithecus rosalia | reverse complement strand
CAGTATTTTTGCTCTGTGTTTTCAGTACTTTTTCTACTTTATCCAGGCTCCTCCTCCAGGCCACAAGTCAAATCTCCATAGTAAAAATATATTCCATTTTATCTTTAGGATTTTAACTTTATAAAACAAATTTTGCATTTCAGAAAATAATGTTTATACTATAATCAAGTCTCTGTATATACATATTTATTTTCTTAATATTCTTATTAGTTGCTTTCAGCAGTGTTGTTTCATTGAATTCCACCTGTTTAGGGTATTACAGTAATATTTTTCATTCATTCATTGATTCATTTTCTCCCTGCCACCTTCTGCTGGAACCCTACAGTTTAATAGGTTAGTGCTATGTTGTTTTTCTATTGCTTATTTATTCTTCTGTTTTATTTACAGGTATAGGAACAAGAGTTGTGATGGCTCACATGGTGGCCTTGTTATTTGAACCATATCGCAGTCTGTCTTGTTAAGTTTGTGGTAGATAATCAGGCAAGCTTCCAGCCATCAGTCAAAGTTCCAGGAAAACATCAGTTTGTTCTCTGGCACTTGATAAAGATATCAAGAGGTCCTTACTCAAGTTACCCATGATCCAGTTCCACTTTTCCTTATTGTCATAATTCTCACAGTACAAGCTTTTTTTAAGAATACCCGCACACTTATTGTCTCAAGACTTAACTGCTTTCAGCCTGAACCCCAGAAGTACATAAATGTTGTGTATTTCTCTCTTTTAGGACCTGGAATATTTCAGAATAATCTTTATATTCTCCAGGACTCATATGTTTGCAAGTCCACAGAAGATGCTTCAATCAGGAAAGAGTTCTTGTTAAGAGTAGAAATGAGATCATAGTAAAATGAGAGTCAGGGAAGAGCCAGTGGTTACCTTGGATTGGTGCTGCACTGTCTTTATTCTCTTGGACTATTAAGAAAACACTGATTACAAAACAGGCCTTAAAAGGAATAAAAATTCCACAAAAAATAATATGTTAACCCAAATGAAAAAGACTGAGAAGAGGATATTAAATTATTACTTAGAAAAAAGTTCAAAATCAGTGGAGAAAGACCCTGGTCTTCAATAGCAAATATAAATATCCTAAAATTTAATCTTTATGTTAAAATTATACAATTAAAATTTCTTTAAGTGATAGATACTAATTTTAGAGTGAATATCGAAAAGAATGACTAGGAGAAAAAATAGTAAAAGCAAAGTCAAGTGTGGACTAGTTATACCAGATGTAAAAATCTCACATCAAAGTTAGTAGTACAAACAGGAGCGAGAGAGAAAATGGGTTCAATAAGAGAGAGAGAAGGACCAAACAAACAGAACTGAAAAACATTTGCATATATGGATTCAGTGTCTGATAAAAGTGCCACTTAATCTCCGATTTAAACACACACACAAAAGCAGATTTCAGAACAGGAAAAACTAACTTATAGTAATATAATTCAAAAGAGTGGTAGTTTGCTCATGAAGCGGGTGGAATGACATAAAAAAATACATGAGGCAAGTTTCTTATTTGAAGGAAATATTCCGTATCTTAATTAAGATGTTGATTATAAGGATGCATATTTTTTCAAAACACGTAAAATTTTACATATAAGACCTGTGAATAACACTCTTTTATAGTTACCTCAAACTTACATACATAATACTATATTAAAACAAAAAATAGCAAACAGCACTATTACATGTTTATCTAGATTTGTATCTAGTTATCCTTTGAATCCCTCTGTATGTATACATATAGATGTCTCGAATGTTGTTTTTCTTTAAGAACAAGTGGGGCTTTTAACATCTATTTTTGGTGCGTGCGTGCGTGTATGTGTGTGTGTGTGTGTGTGTGTGTGTGCGTGTGCGCAGATTAATGTGTGAAAGGGTTACAGAGCCAAAGTCAAAAAAGAACAAAAAGAATCTCAGAATCCTCTTTTCCAGTCCAGGGTGGATTGATTACTTTTTATGTTAACTACAATTTTAGGTCCTTTATTTTGTTAAATTAAATGTATGAGAGGCATTGTTTTAGACTGAGCTCCTGCACTAGTTCTCAACAGACCAAACCAAAATGTTAAATGCCATATAACCATACTGAAACTTGAAAAAAGAAACCAAGAAAATCACCAAAAAGGCTAGCTTTCAAAAGAATAAGAAGTTTGTAGCCACCAAGCAAAAGGCCCAGTCAACTTGAGCCAGCATGTTAAGTAAGTCCCCTCTGTTTTAACCTTTACAAAGAAAGTAACCTGAAATAATCAGATGTGAGCCAATCTGCTTTTTATGCTATGACGTTTTCCTGTTCCTTCTTAAACTACCTTACAAAAACTGATTAATAGAGCTTCTTTCTATTGTGTACACTGGATGGTGCCCAGTTTGTTTCTGAGAAAACCAATCAGATCTTTAAAACTCAATTTGTTGTAATTGTGTTCTTTGACAATTTGATGTGCCATATTGCTCAGGGACTCCCCTCTTCTCTAATTGCATACTTGCTTTTGTTTATAGATTTATCTCTGTATATTTTTCTTTGAAAATTTTTTATTATTTTTACAGTATACTAACATCTTCCTTTGTCAACTGGAAGGAATGTGTCTTTTTAGATGCTCTCTTAAGAATCACTTCTGAATTGCACTGCCTCATGTTTTTTCCTGACATTTTATAAAATTCATTGAGAACTTGGCTACCTCCTTCCATCGATTCAATTTATATTTACAGATACAGCTTGTAGTCCTATTGTAGGTAAATTTTATTTTAAAAAGAAAAAATAAATGTAAAAAGAAAACAATTTCTGATTAGATGTTTTAGAATCTGTTTAAATATAATATGACTGCTTGCTCTAAGCCTGTCAACTAAAGGGTGCGTCATGAAGACAAGATTAAATAAGTAAAATAAAATTTATGTTTTATTAGCTTGTATGCCTGTTTTTGTTTGTTTTGTATTTGTCCTGTATTTACTTCTTACTGTAGCTTTGAATATAGGTAAATTTTACATTTGTGAAAGTCAACTTCTGTTTGTAGTAACTAATTTTTTTTCAATATTATGAACAGTCAAAAAACTTATAGATTTAAATAATTTAAGAGATTTTTTTTCTAGGTTGAAAATTATAAATAATTTAAAAGGTTGATAAGGTAATCTATTTTTATATTAATATTCCTGTAACTCAGTTTTACTTAAACATTTTAATTGAGGACTTTTAAATGAAAAATGCAGAGGAAATGACTGGCTAATAATGCCTATAAGCTTTAAACATTATTTTAACTATTTACTCACAAATCCCACCCATTTAAATAAAAGGAAAATATCTTACACACTACAAAACATCTAACTTCCATATTATGATCCTCTGCAAATATTGCATAGAACTAATGCCAGAAGCAAAGATCATGAAAGCGTTTCCATAGAAAATCTCATGCTATATTTATAACAGAGAGTATATAGATGTCAAGTGAAGTGGTGTTGGATCTAACAAGATATTTTAAATTCTCTTCTTCACTGCTTTATTAGCATTACAATGCTACAAGGAAAAAGAATCTGACAGCTACGTTATGGATTTATGCAAATTACCACAAACTAAGCAAAATAGCAGACAACTTTATACAAGGGGAAAACATTCTGAAGCAGGTGCGATAGAATTCTTTAATGACTATCAAAAAGCACACCCTGTGAAGTCTCTCCTGAATTAATTTAGAGTAATTTCCACCAAATATAGAAGTCTTCATTTAGACTACCAACTTAGAGTGGTCTTCTAAATGCCAAGCAAACATTCTTTATTATATCTTATATGGGATTATGTGCAAACAACAGAAAAGAAATTTCTTTCAGTGTTTCAAGGATTTTTAGTATTAAATGTTTACTACTGTTTAAGTATTCATTTTTTTCCAATAACTATTTGGATATCTCACACTGTATTTTTTTTAAAAGTTTAATATCTACTTCTAATTTACTGCCTTTTTAGTTCAGAATACTCCCTGTTCTTATAATATGATGCAGAATAAATTAGACCTCATTGATTTCCATTAAAATCATAGCTATTGTGTAGCCCTCATTCTTATATCTGTCATTTGCTTTCTTTTCTCTCTCAGGTAAATAACGACAATATTTTCAAATATTTTTAATAATTTCTAAAGAACAACCTTGTGCTTTTTATTAGGCTATTCTACTTCACAACTTGCTTAAACAATTCTTTAAAGTAAACAAACTTGACTGTTGTATTCAAAATGAAGACATACTTTGATACAGAATTTGATTGCTTTTTCATTCTAGTAGTGGGATTGAGAGAGATTTATCACAGCCAGTTATAAACGTGCATACAAAAGCTTATATCAACACAAATATGTGAAATATTTGAGACTGTACTGCAGGCATTTTTTTCCTCAAAAGAATTAAGCCTCAAAAGTATTTAATAGTATCAAAAGAAAAGCTCCCAATGACAGAGTAATTAAAGGGCATAATTCATGGAAAAAAATATATAAATTTCACAAGTAATTAATAAATTACATCTTACTTTTTTATATATAATGTAACTAGATTTACTTTTTCTCAAAAGGATTTACTTTTTATACAAGTTTGTATAGGATTTACTTTTTCATCAAATATATTTAAGTCAACATAATTGTTATTTTAAAAACTCAACTCTTAAACATTAAAAACAAATCGAAATTAAGAAATTAACCCAAAGTTTAAAATATTTTATGAATAAACATTAGTGTATAAGATATCATTTGTTGAAATAAGCAACTAAGAACTTGTTACTGTAGGTTTTGTAAAGAAAAAAATTATTTGTGCTAATACAGAAGAAAGTGGTACCAAGTGCATCCTCCTTCAATAGTGAGAAATTCCGAGTCCTGGAGGACGGTTTGGGCTACCATATGGTACTAATCAAAACTCTTTACAATGTGCAATACTTTGGGAATTTGCCCCATGGAAAGAATTATAATGTTCATTGCATTTTTGTTTATTACAGTGAAAATATGAACCCACATCTGAAAATCCACCAACAAATTTTTAACTGAACTATGGTATGTGCATAAAATTCAAAACAATGCAGCCATTAAATATAGTATTTATTGACATTGAAAGGTGTTCAGATATTAAAAATTAAACAATCAACATAATATAAAAATGTGCAGAAAGAGTTCACATAGCAGACCTAACTGCTATTCTTTGAAAGGTGTTTATAAAATTGACTCTTAGCTGACATCTGGGAATGTAATTTTGGGGAGCTTACTATCAAGACAGATAAGAGGGGCTTATTGTGCTTAAACTGTGCAAAAATTATGGTCAACATGTTTGTTTTCTGGAAATCTAGAATTCAGGTATGTGCTACACAGGGTGCCTACATGTTCAACCACAAATAAAAACCCCGGGCACTGAGTCTCTTATGAACTTCCCTGGTTGACAACATTTCACGTGCACTGTCACAACTCATTGCTCATGGAATTAAGGTTGTCCTGAATCCTGTGTAATTCTGCTAAGGAGAGGACCCTTGGAAGCTTGCACATGGTTTTCCTAGGCTATACCTCATGGACTTTTTCCAACTGCTGATTTTTATTTGTATCCCTTTCTGTAAGAAATCATAGTCTCAAGTACATTACATGCTGACCCAGTCTTATGAGTACCCAAAGCCAGAGGTAATCTTGGTGATCCCTGACATGACAAGAAACATACAATTTATTTTTTTTCATGCTTTTATATTTGTATTACATATTCGTGCATTTTAAAAAAACTTTACATAAACATATATTTTTAGATGTATTAATATTTATAAGAAAACACAAAATAACGTGTTAAGAATAAGAGTAGTGAATCACAATCTTTTCCTTGATCTTAGTCATCAGTATTGCTATTCCATCTACAATGAGCTTGTGTTACTTATGTAATTAAAAAAAAGTAGCTATTTAAAATGATTTAATTATTTTTATCTTGTACCTGAAAATGAGAACCTTAGAACAAATATGTTTACAAAAGTGCAATACGGTTTGATGCAGTGAAATTGAAGTCAGTACTAAATCCACAGAAAGAAAATCAGAAAGATGATTAATCTTTCTGATTAATCAGAAATCAAAGGTTAAATAAATTTCATATTTTTTTCGCTAAGGATTTCATTCTTTTAAATATATACGAAATGAGCTGCATTGCATTTCAAAATCATCAGAAAGATGATTTTCTTTCTGTGGATTTAGTTTCTGTGTTTCTGTGTAACACAGAAGAAGTTTATTTATTAATTTTCATATTATGAAGAAAATCCAAAATATTAATTCACTGCTTTCAAAACATTTCATTATTTGCAAAAATATATAAAATCATCCTACTGTTATTTTGCTTCCTGAAACCTTTTCAAATCAAATTAATTAAATTCAGAGTAAAAGCCAACATTTTATGTTTGATATATAGAAAATTTCAACATGTGGCTGCATGTTGAAATATAACATTTTTATAACTTGAGCTTCCTCATGGCATTATTTTTCAACAAGAGTAATTTATGTTTAGATTTGAAACATTATTGAAATTTTTCCTTGTTATTTACTCATGTTCATGTTCTTATGGGAGAAAACTTAGGGAAAAAATTAGGAAAAATACATAAATGGACACATACTGAATAGATTTACAAATATTGATTGATTTGTTTCTAATAAAAAGAAAACTGAAAACAATTATTTGGCTACAATATTTCAATAGAAATGTAAACGAGTACTACATTTATTTACAACAAGCTCTTAATCTACATGTATATTAGTTTTAAATCATTTCACCTCACAATAAAACTAAAGCTTTTTTCTACTTCAAGTAAATAGACTGTAGTGGTAGAGTTTACAATTTTGATCTCTGGGCAAGAGTTCATACATTTTAAATCACTTTAATATTTCACCTACACAATGTATATATTTTTTATTTTTCTGTATCAGAAATAAAGACTTTCAAATATTCAGATTTGGATTTAACTTGGCTCTTGAGGGTAGGAAAACATGGCAATGTGTACGTTCAGGAATATGGAAAGTATGAATATTAAAAGTTTTTTTAAATAATTTTCGGCCGGGCACAGTGGCTCACGCCTGTAATCCCAGCACTTTGGGAGGCCGAGGCGGGTGGATCATGAGGTCAAGAGACTGAGACCATCCTGCTCAACATGGTGAAACCCGGTCTCTACTAAAAATACAAAAAAAATTAGCTGGGCATGGTGGCATATGTCTGTAATCCCAGCTACTCGGGAGGCTGAGGCAGGAGAATTGCCTGAACCCAGGAGGCAGAGGTTTCGGTGAGCCAAGATTGCCCCATTGCACTCCAGCCTGGGTAACGAGAGCGAAACTCCACCTCTAAAAAATAAAAATTTAAAAAATTTTTAAAAAATTTCAAAAGCCTTCATTATGTAGGCATTTTTCTTTGTAATACTTCACATGTTACAAAGCAAAACATAAAAAATAAATTCCGGTTAAGCAAATAAATTTATAACTTTTAAAAGGTTAAATAAATTTCTTATTTTTTTCGCTAAGGATTTCATTCTTTTAAATATATACGAAATGAGCTGCATTGCATTTCAAAGTACAACTTTTTGCATGTTAAAATATACCTTTTATCTAGTGCATAGCAAGAAGATTTTCACTGTTACTGTTTTTTATTTGGGGTTGTTAGGATTGTTTGGTTTTAATGGAACACCTTGAAATGAAACTACAAAGAATGTTTGTTTGCCTTCTATGTTTAAAGCTGCCATTGAGGTTTCCTACCCTTTTTCATTTAATAGAAAACTTCTGGACTACTCTATTGTTTAAGGTCTCTGGTGAAATCACACATTCTTCAGTGTTTGACTGTTTATTTGGTTTGGCTGCCACTGTGGGAACAATTTAGATTGCTTGAAGAATGTGCCCAAAATAATGAGAATGAGTGACAGCTGAGTCAGATTAAAAATCCCATAAAAGTTTAAAAAAAAGTGAAGTGTACTTTTTATACCTTTAGGCTTTTTATTTCTGTGTTTTAAGAATTTGAAGTTTTATATAGTGAATTCTCATTTAGTCTTAGTTGGAGTCTCTTTTCATGTGAGTATACCACAAAAAGCAGAGAAAATGAAAGCCAAATTCCTAAGAAATATCATCTTATCCTTGTTTTACTTGTCAAACATTAACAATTTTTATTCTAATACTAGCTTATTAAACAGTTTTTAATCATTTACTTAAAAAATCCTCACTGTATACAAATTTTAAAAGGCAAATTTTTATAATTTCAAGCTGATTCGTTCTACTGTAACACACCTCACTTTCTTTTGGTAACTAAGAATTTCACAATTCCAACCTTTATAACTATTGTAATTTGATGTCTGATGTTAAAAAAGAATCGAGAGAATCCCTCTCACTTCTAGAGACATTTCATTCCTGTCTCACTCTCTAAAACCCAAGGATGAACCAGAGTAAAGCATCGCAAAAAGAACTTACCCAGACTTCATATTAATGCTAGGACAATATGGGATCTACAGAGACAGAAGGATGCCTGAACTTAAGTTCTAACGAAACTAATAAAATATTTGTTTTCCCTGCTCTTATTTCCTTTGGAAGTCTTCTAAGGATAATAAGGAGCTGAGAGTAATACTGAGGTTTTAAATTTCCTGATCCAGTTAAAAAAATTGATTTCTTATTTCTCACTGCCCACCATTGTCCATCAGCAATATGTGCTCTGCGTGAGAGCTACATATTCCCAGTTAGTTGAAGATCCTTGCTGACAGACAGCACAGTGATGAACAGCCACACACTCCTATACTGCCAAGATGGCCTCCATATTCCATGCTATCCTTTGGGAGGAAGCAAACTAGCATCGCCATGTCAAAGAACTTAAAAGTCAAAAATAATTTGAAATGCTGCATCGTTTTTAATCCTGAGAAACAGAATAAGTAATTGATTATTTCCAGTTCACAAATCTGTGGAACTATTCTGATTCAATTTCAATGGAAATTAATGCTCGACCTGATTAATATGCATTGCTTTTGAATTAAGTACTATAAAACGCCTAAAGACAAAACAACTTTTATGAAGAATTTATAAGGCATCTGTCTATAATACAAGTCAAGTGTGTCATTCTTTCAATTAGCAAGATGGTCTCCCTTTGAAGGGCTCTGTTAAGGAAATAACTTCTCTTTCTGCATCCACAAGGGGCACGATTTCAAAGGCAGGAACTTCCCAGGGCCAAGCCTCCATCCACACCCCATCCAGGAACCTAGAGTTGTTTGACTTTGCCGAATGGGCTTGGTAGAAAATCCAGGTGTGCTCCTTAAGCCCACTGAAAGCTCTGGGAGGAGGTGGCTCTGTAGCTAATCAAGTATAGAAGCCAAAGATCAGTCACTCCAGTGAAAATTTAATAGAACTCCTCTCATTGGACGAGAACATGAATGGGGCAGGAATAACTTCAGGGTTAAAACCCCAATGCTCCTTACCTATACAGATTCCTCCCTTGGATCCCGTCCCATGGCAGCGAGGGAGGTCTCTTTTTCTTTTTCTTTCTCTCTCTACCTAATAAATCGCTTCTTTGCTAAACTCTTTGGGTCCGTGGTATTTATTCAGACAGTAAGCTCACCTTGCCTCAGGGTCCCCTTCCCCCATTCTTGGGGTGAGAGAGGTCAAGGACCTGGGCACATCGGATGGGGGAACTGAAAGCATCTTCGGGACACTCTTGCTCCCTTCCCCCCACCACATCTTTACCAAACTTTAGTCAGGCTCCTCTGAGTTCTTTTGTTTTTTTTTGGAGATGGAGTTTCGCTCTTGTTACCCAGGCTGGAGTGCAATGGCGCAGTCTCGGCTCACCGCAACCTCCGCCTCCTGGGTTCAGGCAATTCTCCTGTCTCAGCCTCCTGAGTAGCTGGGATTACAGGCACGCGCCACCATGCCCAGCTAATTTTTTGTATTTTTAGTAGAGACGGGGTTTCACCATGTTGACCAGGATGGTCTCGATATCTTGACCTCGTGATCCACCTGCCTTGGCCTCCCAAAGTGAGTTCTCTTTTTAACTAGACTTCAACCATTGGACTTTCATGTTCATCTGTACATCACTCAGTTTTAGCAAGAAACTTGTCAAGTTGGTTTAGTCAGAATCCGTCCCTCATATCTGATCAAATTTTCATCCTCATCACTCCTTAGGTGATATCTGATTAACCTAACCTGCCTTCAGCAAGAATTATATTAGGTCAGTTTAAACAAGAATCCTCCCCATTATCCCGGATGTTTCTATCTTCCGGCCCTTCCTCTGCTTCTTAGTTGTAAATCCTCACTTTTCCATGCTGTATTCAGAATTCAGCTTAGTTCCATACTGAGGTATTTTCCCCCCTGTTGAAATAGTCCTGAATACAGTATGTTTTAACTGCTTTAAACTGTCTGCTTCTGGATTTCTTTGATGAAATAAAATCAAATTGTCCAGGTGAAACTTCAGTTCATTTCTAAGCTAACTTTTGGAGAAATTGAGCTTTACAAACATAAGCCAAGGCTCCTGTTTAGGTTTTAAGTCAGATAAAGGAATCAAAATTTGTTGTCTCCGAGAAAAGCGACAAGTATAAAGATAGATTCCTGAACAAATTGAACACTTTTATGTGAACAAAAGATGTGACTAGAAGGGTCTGGCACATAAGAATTCATATAATTAAAAAGAAAAAAATAACTTTCACTAAGCAGTTACACTGGCAACATAAGCCAGTTTTTTGATTGAGCTAACAAGTTCGTATTCTTTGGTTCCAACATATTAATTAAAATATACAACTTGTGATTGCAAAAGATGAAAATCAAAAAGATAAAATGATAAAAAGATCCAGTGGCTCCAAACTCTCCTTTATTTGTAAGCCAGAAACCTGATAATGGTCTTTGAATTTTTCTCTCTGTCAAATCCCTAATGGTTAACCTTTGCCAATTTTTCCTTTTGATTTTTTCTTGAATTCATATATTGTTCCACTTCTTAGTATTACTCTGATCTAGACTATACTAATTTCTTACCTGTATTACACCGACAGAAATAACTTCTCTCCTTGACTGCAAACTACAGTTTATTTCCCATACCACAACTAGACTAATATTCTTAAAGTATATATTCAATCTTTTAAGATGTAGAAAGCTTCAAAATGTCAGTTCCCCCATATCAGTTAGAAAAAATTGGATAAACATCAAGATTATAGCTTTTATTGCATCATTCAAAGAACTGAAGTCATAAACCAACAGAGTATTCTGAACTTTAGAAAATGACAGAACCTTCAAGGAAGAGGTAGGTCAATGAGCAAAGCCAACACATAAGAGGGTAAAAAGAAATTGTACAATTTTCTAAACATCAAATGTGGGTAGCCTGTCAGTCTAGAACACCCTGAAGCCCAGATACAAAGGGAATGTATAACCTTTTGCAAGATACCTTCCTTGGACTTCCACTAGGTGCTCAAACAAAAGTTTAGAAACACTGAAGAAGGCCAGAGAGAGCCACACTGGTGGTGTAGGCATACAGGAGAAAGAGTAGCAAGCAAGCAAGACATGAAAGATGACAACAAATAACACAAAGTTCCATAGAACCTTTCTTTTGATGCAATAAACTTCTGCGGAAGTAGCAGCAATCCTAATGCTGTCTTCTTCCACTAGCTACATTGATTCTCCATTCATGACAGACTTCTTTCAATGACTTTGATTTCCTGTGATTTCTCTCTTAAGGCTTCTGCATATACCATTTTCTCTGCCTAGGAGATTCCTGTCTACTTCTGGGTAATCTGTCTTCTAATCTTTCAAATATACATTTAATTTTGATGTCACTTTCCATTAATAAGTCTTCATTGCCTCATTCAACTTATTTGTACCTCAAGATTTAAGCATGTGTCTTAGATACTTCATCTATTATTTTATACACTTTTTCTAATATTTACTCTGACTGATGTCTGTTTCTTCTAGACTGTATACTTCCTGAGAACAGAAACTACCTCCATCTTGCACAAATGTGTATGCCCAGTACAGAGCACAGAAGATTTGCATTGCTCTTTACTAACTACTGTTGATGAATAAAATGCCCACATATTTTCTTTGAAAAAAATTATATGCATACACTTCGAAGAAAACATTCTACACCATTTCTAGGCATTTGCACATTCCTAATAAATAATCTTTATAATGACTGCATTCTGTAATAAATTTTATTTTTTTAAATTAACACCCCAGTGATAACTCCTCTGAAGTCATTGATTGAGACATTGATCACCACCTGTGGAGGTCTCTCCTGCAGACCCTGACTCAACAATCTTTGAGATTGTTATTAAATATTAGCATATTTAATCCTTTCACAATCTTTGTAAAAGAGCGGTTTTACAAATTATAAAAGCTTTAGGTTTGGGGCTCAGAGTAAACACTATTAATGGGTAATTCCTATTTGATTTTCCCGAGAGGTCCATCCAGCACAAAGTTTATATGTGGGGTAAACAAACTTAACTGGGGAAGCATCTTACCATCTCTATCTCTTTCCTATGCTAATATAATGGACCAGCCATCTTCAGCCTGCCCCAATAAAACCTTTCAGCCTTCCAAAAGGTTTGACACTAATCTGTAACTTTCCCTAATATTTTGCCAGCCAACCCAAGTGAATTCCAACAATTAATTGCCATCCAAAATACCATACAAACATAGAACCTGGTGTTTACATTGATACTCTTGCTCTTTTTTTTGCAATTTTTTTCCTAGATTTATCAACAATAAACAAATAGTACATTGGATGTATATTAGCAATAAGTGATTTATTACTCTAATAATATTGTATACTTTTGAACTTTACATGGTGGAAATCTTAATACATTCATATGCTATGCCTTCCTTGCTTAGATACTCTTGCTTCTTATTAAGGATTTTTATTTGCAAAGATAGCTTACATTGGAGAATATTATGCAGTAGGATATGATACATACTTGATTATCTCTGTAACCAGAAATGGAAATTGTAGAAGTAATACCAGACATTAAAAATTTGAGAGAAATTGTACTGTCATCTTGGGGAAGCAGCCAAGTTTTGTTTACCATGATAGTTTTAATATACTCAATATTTTGTTTATAAAATATAATTGAATCCTTTCACAAGAGCATTCTCAAATAGCAGATGCATAGTTCATTTTAATTGCTTTCTAAGGCATATCAGATCCTTGGGATTGGGGCTTAGAGAGGGCACATATATTTTTATAGTCTAATTATGAAATATAATATTTTAAAAGAAATGTATGGCCAGGCACGGTGCCTCACCGTGTAATCCCAGTACTTTGGGAGGCTAAGGTGGGCAGATCACCTGAGGTCAGGAGTTTGAAACCAACGTGGCCAACATGGTGAAACCCTGTCTCTACTAAAAATACAAAAAGTAGCTGGTTGTGGTGGTGGATGCCTGTAATCCCAGCTACTCGGAAGGCTGAGGCAGGAGAATCACTTGAACCTGGGAGGTGGAGGTTGCAGAGAGCTGAGATTGTACCACTGCACTCCAGCCTGGGCAAAAGAGCAAGATTCCATCTAAATAAATCAATAAATAAATGCACAAAGTTTTATATAAATTTAACATATTCCAATGTTAAATGTTTAGTAATTTCTATAAGAAAATAGCAGTGACAAAATTTTCCATACATTTTTATAGCTAATCAAAGTTGAGTAAATAAAATATAAACATTTTCTTTTTTTAACTGACCTAGTTTAATGATTGTTAATTATTCTTTCTGATTGAGCTATTAGCATATTTAATTATATAAGATCCTAATATAAAACCACCTATTACACACTTATGGAATAAGTTATTTTCTGTTGCTACTGCACATTGGATAAAATGTAGAATATATCTAATGATGTCAAATAATTTTTCTGGTAACCCTTTGATCTTCAGGTGATGTCCTTTTACTGATTATAAGAATTTCTATTTAGAGGCTCTGAGTTCCCAGATCAAAATAATAATTTATATAGTTTCAAGAGAAATGTTTCTTTCCCTACTTTTCTAGTTCTTATCAGAAATCCTAATTATATTTGAAAATTAAAAAGACTGACCTACATTTGTAGTGAAAGCTTAACTTGATCAAGAGTAGATTGATCTTCTAAGTCTACATGCTATTTATGTTACCTTTATATTATTGACTGAATTTTTTCAGTATTTAATTTGTAACTAAGGCAACTTGGACATTGCTATAGCTAAGATTGTTTATATAAAATTGATTTTTTAATGTCTTAATAGCCTTCCCATTATTACTTGAATTCTTTCCTATAATGGGGTCACATTTGATTTTCATTTTATTACTATTATTGCATCTCATATTTAGATTATAGTTTTGAGCTTGGAAGAATTCTAGAATTGGCATTTACAGAGATTGGACTTGTCCTTTATCCTTTGGACAGCATTCTGGCCTTAGAAAGATTGCTTAGCTTCTTATTTGTCATATTAATCATAAATAGAAGGCAGTTTTCTGACCAAAAGTCTTTCCAGGTTTTTTTTTAAAGACATACACTTAGGTTTAAAAAATAATGAACTTGAGTGCTGGTTTCATTAACTGCAAAAAAGACTGTTAACATTTCTGAAACTCATATAAGCTTAGAAGAACTCAATATATTGAAATGACCTATTTCATCAATTTATATTAAAGTATTTGATAATAAATATAAATTATATTGTCTTGAAGGCATTTTAATTTAAGGTAAAAAACATTAACAATAATGAAATGAATGGTTGAATTAAATAAAATACTAATTTAAAAGAGAAACTGAAAAATTTGTTTTATAAAAATGTATCTACTTTTTAGATAATACATAATACTAATGTGGTCATCTAATGACAACGATATGCCTTTTAATTTAACTTTGTGCTGTCCTTTATACTCCTCTAGAACTTGAATATAGGCTTGCCTCTGATAGTTATAAGAAAAATGTTTCAGATTGCAGTTTTTTAAAAAATATTTTCCAAAATGATCCTAGTTAAAACAACAGACAAAGAAAAAACCCACAACATCATAGAAATTATAGCTTGATATCTTGTGTATATCACTTCTTCATATCTTCAGTGACAGATAAATCAGATTACTAGTGCAAAGCATTCCTTTTTATATTTCAAGGTCAAGTACATTTTTGTAAACCAAAAATATGTTCCTTATGCTGCATCACTTTGAATTAGTAGCAATAAAATCTTCAATAAAAGACTATATCCTCTCTTGCTTGGTAAGAAAATGATCAACTAAAAGGAAAATATCAATGTAGACAAAATGCCAAAGCTAAATAGGGTGACAGAAAAGTTGCAAAAGCATCTCAAATATTTTGTCCATATATATCTGCATGCTTGACATCTGTGATGTAGAAGTAACATACTTTTTATAATATGTATATATTTTAGTAATTAACACAATTTTTAAAGTGAGCTGTTTTTGAAGGGACATTCTTTCCATCATTGGCACGTATGAATCAGAATGAAACACTTATTCTATGAAATATTTTCTTTAAAAAGAATTTATAATTATCCTTTCCTGCCTTCTAGAAGTCTCTCAGACCTAACATAAAACAAACATATTATTACAGATAATATGAAACCCTCTTCTCTGGAACATGGATTTACTTCCACGAGAGATTTGTCTTCTTTAAACAAATAAGTTTTTTTGCATAATGTATACTAACTCTTTAATTTTATTGGGGGTATTTTTTCTACATTTTTATGGCACACCGCAAAACATCCTATTAGAACTTTCTTCAGATAGTATCTCCTCTTAACTGAATTCTGTTTCCACTCTCTGCTAAGCCCTCACTAGATTTGTGCCTTCATTTACATTGTGTTCCCCTTACCATGCCTCCTTTTCTCCAACCACAGCTCAAATTCTGCCTTTACTTTGTGTATTTTATTTGCTTCAGAGTAATCAAGAGAATAAGATTAAAGCTAATGAATCTTGTCTGAGATTGGCCAAATGAATGTAGATTTCCTTAACTTCTCTGCATTATCTGTGGCTCATTCTGGAGAAGCTGCTTACATTTCTCCATTTGAAGGGCCATGAGGGTAAATAAGTTTTTAATGATAGTAAAATACAGTAATATATTTTGATATATTTTATACTTCTTTCATTTCATTTTAATGTGTTTGCTCATCTTGTCTCTAATAGAAATTAGATTTTACTCTTTGGTGGCTATGAATATCTTCAGAAAACAAGGAACACAGAATTCTGGCATTTTGAGACTTTTGAATTTCCAGTTTGCAAGATGAGACAATTATTTTATGATTTGAAAAAACGCATGAAATACTCTGGTTGTATCAATTATTGTGGGTAAGGAAGAAAACAAGATACTGTTACAAATATAATAATAAGTATTGTTCTTATCTTCTGAGTAGCCTTTAAACGGTAATACTGAAGTCATCATTTCAAATTCCTCATCAGGGAAAGTGAATTTACTTGTTTTTTATATATTTATTCAATGATTATTTAACTTATTAAGTATACTGGAAGACCAGAACATGTCAACACAAAATATAAAAGACCGTTGAGCTGAAGGCAATTCCTTTCCAATCTTCTCCTATTTGCCTAAAAGCAGGATGTCAATTTAAAAAGACAAAAGGTTAGATAGAACAAAGACTAACCTTGGAAGATAACTTTACACACTTATGGGCCATGCTTGGAGTTGCTACCAGAGGACTAGGCATTGAACAGCTTTACTAACTAGCCATTATCTTCAATTTGTTTGTCTTTCCACAAGTTGCTACCCATAGTGGCTTGATGTCCTTTTCCTTTGTCTTGACACTTCTGTAAAAATGTATTGGTCATAGTTGAAGATGATATACAAACTGTACTTCAAAGCTACCACCCTTTGAAAACCATTCCCTGCATATCCCATATGTATATATGAAATACACAAGATAATAAACCTGTTTGCTTTTCTCTTGTTAATCCATCTTTTTTTACAAGGGTCCATTCCAAGTAAGAAACGATGAGGGTCAAAGAAAAATTATTATTCTTTCCTACCATTTGTGGCTACTCATTACTGGAAACTACGTACTGTAAAGGAAGGAAAAGTTGTTGCCCTCTATCCTCTTAGGTTCTTTGGCTAGGCTACCACCTAAAATGACGTAAGACAGATTAAAAGGAAATAAAACAATTTTATTTATCTACATATTCATGGGAGTCCTACAAAAACATATAGCTTCCTAAGCTACAAAAAGAATAGTTGACTTGTGGATTCTGAGCAATAGCAAAGACATACTATTGGAAGATGAGGGGAGAAAATTTGAATAATGATTGTCTTTTTCTGATGCCACAGAATAGAAAACTTAGGAATAAAGCTACAAACCTAAAACCAATGATCTTAGATAAACTTGATAAAAGTGAACAATGAGCTAAGAACACCCTATTTGACAAATAGATAAATGGTGCTGGGAAACCTGGCTAGCCATGTTCAGAAGAATGGAACTGGACTCCTCTCTCTCATTATAAAGAAAAATTGATTTGAGATGAATTGAACACTTAAATGTAGTACCTGAAACTATAAAAATCATAAAAGAAAACCTAGGCAAACTCTTCTAGACATTGATCTATGCACAGAATTTATAACTAAGACCTTAAAAGCAAATGCAACAAAAATAAAAATTGACAAATGGGACTAAAATTAAGAGCTTCTACACAGCAAAAGACATAATTAACAGAGTAAACAGACAATCTAAAAATGGGAGAAAATATTTGCAAACTATGCATCTGACAAAGGACTAATATCCAGAATCTGTAAGGAACTCATACAAGTCAGTAGGAAAAAATAAAATAACACCATTAAAAAGTAGGCAAAGGACATGAACAGACACTTTTCAAAAGACATACAAGTAGCCAACAAACATGAAAACATGCTCCATATCATGATTCACTAGAGAATTGCAAATCAAAACCACAATGACATACCATCTCACAACAGTCAGAATAACTAGTGTAAAAAGTCAAAAAAAATAACAGATGCTGGCAAGGCTGCAAAAATAAATGCTTATATACCATTGGAGGGAAGGTGAATTAGCTCTGCCACTGTGGAGAACTGTTTGCAATTTCTCAAATAACTTCAAATAGAACTATCAAATTCCATTACTAGATATCTATCCAAAGGAAAGTAAATCATTCTATACCAAAAAGCCACAAAGCACGTACATGTCCATAGCAGCACTATTTTTTTTATTGCATTTTAGGTTTTGGGGTACATGTGCAGAACATGCAAGATAGTTGCATAGGTACACATGTGGTAGTGTGTTTTGCTGCCTTCTGCCCCTTCTCCCATATTTGGCATTTCTCCCCATGCCATCCCTCCCCCGCTCCCCCCTCCCACTGTCCCTCCCCTATTTCCCCCAATAGACCTCAGTGTGTGGTACTCCCATCCCTGTGTCCATGTGTTCTCATTGTTCATCACCCACCTATGAGTGAGTATATACGGTGTTTCCTTTTCTGTTCTTGAGTCAATTTGCTGAGAATGATGTTCTCCAGATTCATCCATGTCCCTACAAAGGACATGAACTCATCATTTTTGATTGCTGCATAATATTCCATGGTGTATATGTGCCACATTTTCCCAGTCCATTCTATCATCGATGGGCATTTGGGTTGAATCCAGGTCTTTGCTATTGTAAACAGAGCAGCACTATTTTCTATTGTAAAAGACATGGAATCAAAGTAGGTGCCCATGTTGGTGGAATGGATAAAGAAAATGTGGTACATATACACCACGGAATAATACACAGACATTAAAAATGAAATCATGTCCTTTGCAGCAACATGAATACCGCTGGAGGCCATTATCCCAAGCAAATTAATACAGAAACAGAAAACCAACTACCTCAGGTTCTCATTTATAAAGCGGGAGCTAAACATCGATTACTCATGGACATAAAGATGGGGAAAATAGTTACTGAGGACTACTAGAGGGAAGAGGGACAGCGGGGCAAAGGCTGAAAAACTACCCACTGGATAATATACTATCTGGGTGATGGGATAATTCATACCCCAAACCTCAGCACCACATAAGATACCCATGTAACAAACCTGCACATGGACTGTGTGAATCTAAAATAAAAGTTAAAATAGAAAAGAAAAGATTGTCTTTTCATGCAGATAAATGTTCTCTAATGATGGAGATACCTGCCTGGTTTAGACTGATTTACTAATGAAAATTTCTTTTATCGATGTTAGTATCCTTTACAAAAGAGCAGCTTTTCAGCACTACTTATGTATCTGCAGTTTCCCTAAATAATCGGCTCCAAATAATCAAGTTGCCAATGAGGTATGTTTTGGGGTGCCATAATCTGGTATACAGTAATGTTTTGAGATGGTATATCTTGAGTATCAACAATATTATAGTATTACATAAACTACATAAATAAAAATAGAAATAGAGTCATTAGCTGGCATATTGAAAAACATTTCCAAATTATTTTTCTAAGTTGCTTCCTAGATTACAAATTTGTAACTTTGTCCTTTAAAAGGCCTAATTCAGAAATATTTTAGTAGCACCCAAGAAATGTTAACAGAAACCAGCCAGTTTTTAAATATTTATAGATTTAGGAGGTACAAGTGAAGTTGTGTTACATAGATATATTGTACAGTGGTGACTGAACTTTTAGTGTACCCATAACCAAATAGAGTACATTATACCCAATAGGTAATATTTCATCTCTCACCCCCATCCCAGTCTCCCACCTTCTGGGATCTCCAATGTCTATTATTCCACTCTATCTGTATCCACAGTTTAGCTTCCACTTTTGAGTGAGAACATGCAGTTTTTGACTTTATCGTTCTTCCCTCCCTCCTTTGTTTTCCTTCTCTATCTCTCCTCTCTTCTCTCTCTATCCCCGCCCCCCCATCACCCAGGCTGCAGTGCAGTGATGAGATGACAGATTACTGCAACTTTGTCCTCTTAGACCCAAGCAATCATCCCACCTCAGTCTCCTGAATAGTTGTCACCAAAGGTATGCACCACCATGACCGGCTAATTTTTATTACTTTTGTCCATATGTTGCCCAGGCTGGTCTTGAACACTTGGGCTCAAGCGATTCTTCCACCTTAGCCTCCCAAAGTATTGGGATTATAGGTGTGAGCCAACATGCCTGGCCTGACTTTGTGTTTCTGAGTCATTTTATAGTTCCATCCATGTTGCCTCAAAAGATATGACTTCAATCTTTCTTATGGCTGTGTAGTATACAAAGGTACCTATGTGGTGTGTGCATCAATAGATAAATAGATGGACTGATTGATGGATCATTTCCTTATCCAATCGTTTATTGATGAATACTTAGGTTGATTCCATGACTTTGCTTTTGTGAATAGTGCTGTCATAAATAGATGTGTGAAGCTGTGTTTTTTATGTAATGATTTATTCCTCCTTGGGTAGATAACCAGTAGTAGGATTGCTGGATTGCATGGTAGTTCTAATTTTAGTACTCTGAGAAATCTTCATACTATTTTCAATGTATTTACATTTCCAACAGAAATATATAAGCATTTTCTTTTCTCTGCATCCTTGCCACCATTTGTTGGTTTTTTACTTTTTAATTCTGATTGGTGTGAAATAGTATATCATTATGGTCTTAATTTGCATTTCTCTGATGATTAGTGATGTTAAGTATTTTTCGCATGTTTTTGGTCCACTTGAAAACAACCATTTTGACTCTCCATGAAAGTAGTTCTTCAGTTTTTAACAAATTCAGAATCTAAAAGTATCAGGATTTCTTAAAGGCATGACATATAATTTGAAATACATGTATAAAAATGGGACTATATATTTTCTCAAATTTTAAATAATTTTCAAATATGCATCAGTTCAAAAGTAACAGTAAACTCCACTTTCACAAATACATTTTTAAATTCTGATACTCAGTTATTTTCTATACATATTCAAATGAATGCATTTTTGTAGTGGAAATTTTACCTTTATTACAATGGATAATGTGATGTCAAACCCAAATATGATGAGTAGTTTTAAAGAGTAATGGAGATGCTCTTGTTAAGGATTATATGAGGATTGTGCTGTGTGTTGCAACCAGCACAAACATATTCAAACTCCAAACACCATTTCTAAAACAATACTTTGAAATTTATTTGGTAAATGGCAACTGCCAATAATAAGGAAGTAACGTTTGTAACACCTAGACTAAGAATCAGCTTAACTGGGTTCTCAGAGTCCCATAAAGAAGCAGTCAATGTCAAAGTAGCTCCATTTCTTATTGGTGCTCAGAGTTCTCATCCAATCTCATGTGGTTGTTGAGAGAATTCAGTGTCCCATTAGTTTGCTGGCAGTCTACCGAGCAGGGTTCTTAAGTTCTATATGCAACTCACTGTGTATTCTCATAATTCGGTCTTAGTGATGATGGTCTCTGAGATTTACTGCCTGAAACTGAACTCTGGTCTAGTAATTACTAGCTGTGTGACACGGGGCAAGCTGCCCAATTTATCTGTAATTCAAATTTCCAGTAAAATTGAGTTAATAATTTTGGATTGGGTATTATTTATCCAAAATGCTTGGGACAAGAAGTGTTTTTGGTTTCAGATTTTTGGGATTTTGAAATATTTGCATACACATAATGAAATATCTTGGGTATGGGACCTGAGTCTAAATATAAAATTTGTTTGTTTCCTATACACATTATACACACATATACGTGTGTTTTGACTATCACCCATCATATGAGTTTGGGTGTGAAATTTTTCACTTGTGGCATCATATCAGCATGAAAAATTTCCTGAGTTTGCAGCACTTTAGATTTAGGATTTAGAATGCTCAACCTATACCTTCTCAGAGTTGTGAAGATTAAATGAGTTATTACATGTAAGGCATGTAGAATATAGGGTAATTATGAGTATTTTCTATCACCCCAATTATTTTTGATGATCATTCATTTATAGTCAATTAATTAGAAATACCAGAACAAAATGATAATACAACTTTGGGAAAATATCAAGCAGCTAAAACATTCCCCAAAAAACATATTTTCAAAATACATTTGATAAAATAGTTTTTTTCCTGAGTTAAAAGTAGTTCATATAGAAAATTACTCATATTTGACTACGTAATATCCAGTGTCACTCATATTCCTTGTTAAGTAAACTTTGATTTTATATGGAGCACCAAGGAAATGCATACAAATTGTTTTACGGTATTCATAATCCTATTGCTTGCTTCCTCGATATCCCTTGCTGCAGGGGTGCTCACAGGACTCGGTTCTAGGCAAAAGACTTATGGAGAAGCTAGCCAAGAAGTTTTGGGAATGTTTCTGCATTCCTGCCAAATGATAACAATGGCTCTGATATTCATTGCTTTTTCAGATACAGCAGCCATCTTGAAGACAAGAAGTAAAATGAAAACCTGCTAATGGTGATGGAATAACAATTCAGAAGGAGTCTGGCTGTTTGATGATTCATTAAATGATGGCATCAATGCCAGCAACAAACCACCTCCCTCTAGTCTTCTTATTAAAAGGAATAAATAAATGTCAAACTGCAAGTCACATTTTATGTGATGGTTCCCATTACTTATAGGTAGGTAGAAACTAATACAATTTTTTAGAAGGCATGAAAGTTTGACTGAATAACCTGATATTACAAAAGATAAATAAAACAACAGATACCTCAAAAGAGCGTTTTATAAGAATGAATAAGAGAATACATAGACAGAAAAATCTGTAATTCATTAAGTCATTGTTTTCTCTGACTTGATTAAATCTGCCACTTGCTTTAAATTTGAACGGAGGTAAACTTTGAATAAAGTATACAATCTTTTACCTCACTAAATTATTCTGTAACAATAGCAATCTTGTATCTACAAGAATAAACTACCATCTCCCCATTAAAAATATGTTGAAAAGAACAGAAAAGAAACTATAAATAATACCTTCTCAGGGCTCTAAATCTCTATCTCATTTTCTGGTATGTTCCCTTTAACTATTGTATACTATGAACCTCCAGAACCCACGGCCAATACCAATCTTACCCGTACCTCAACCAGTATTTGCCATTTGAATCAAGCCATTTTACTTTCCTTTAGGTGCTTTACTCTAATTAAAATTACCTTGTTACTATTACTATTTATATTTATTTTGTCTTAGTAATTCATCTTCCCTCCTTACAACCAAATTATAAGTCCAATCACAACACAGAGTATGATATGTTTATGAAAACTTTACCTAAAGATAAAGAAAATATTTCAGAATACTGGCGATAATAAATGATAAATGAATTAAGAAATAAAGGAAGGAATGATAATGATAAATAAATCTAGCCCCCAAAATATATAAGTATTTTTTACATAACAGGCATAAATGAGTTTAAATAATTTTTGAGAAAGCTTTCATATATTCTTGCTGCTATAACACTGCAAGCTCATTTGCATTTCAATGCAAGTTTTCTACAGACTCAATAGAATTTGCATTGTAAATATGCAGCTATTTTTTAGAAGAATCACAATAATATTTAATAATGTCTAGATTTGAAATACACAGGCACAAAGAATCTATGAAATAATTGTCCATTGTTCATTAAATAACATGTTATTTGAATTTGTAAAAATGCTGCTTTAATGAAAATAACACCAGGTCTCCTTAATGTCTCCCAATGCCAAACCATCTTCAGAGAGTTTCACTATCAACTTACCAGATTACAATTGTAGATGAAACATTCTAAAGCAATGAATAGAAAAGAGACCTTGTATAATAGGCACAAAGAATCCTGAAGTGTCTTTTTCCACTCATTTTCCTATGCATGAAAATACAAAAGTATAATTTTAAAAAATTCAAACAAGAAAGGCCACACAATGACAAGTGACTTTCTCTCACCTCAGACTTGATCTCTGTGTGAATGAGGCAATAGCTATCAACAAGTCTTACAAATTGATCTTTGATTTTTAAAAATATACACAAATATGTGCTTATCTATGTGTACATATAACTTCTTACACATATGAAAGCAGATTTAACATATCCATGAAACAACAGATATGAACATATCTGTTCCGTATGTGTGTGTGTTACAAACTATTAATTTACCTAACAGTATATCCTGAAGATCTTGCTTACTGTTCAGGGTTCTGCGGCATGGCTCCAGGCCCTAGTAATGACCATTTGGAGTGTGCCCACTGAAGCCATAAGGGGTATGTATACATCTGTGAAAGTTGCAGAGTGCATGTCAGGGAAATTTATATAAATAGTTAAAAACTGTCACCATATTTTCTATACCAAAATGCACTTGGCCAATTACATATAAAAATTGTTTTTCTACAATTTCTTCATTATTATATGTGATAAAGAATTTTGATTTCTGTCAAGCTGAAAAGTAAAAAATGCCATTTGATTTTCTGAATCTGTGCTACTTTTAATGTGAAATAACTCAATATATATGACTCTTGATTGAATTATAAGCCATTATAATTGATTTCTCCCTAAATTCCTGTTCATGTCCTTCCTTTATTTCTTCCTTCCTTCCCTCCTTCACCTTTTAATTTCAGAAATTTGGTGTTTATCATATTGATTCATAAGAATTATTTTAGCAGATTAGTCCTTTGTAATAAATAACACAAGACTGTTTTCTTTTTTTTGTTTAATGATTTTTGTTTTTTTATCATATAAAAAACATTGCTTTTTATGTAATGAAATTTTACCACTTCATCTCTTTTGACTATCAGATATTCTATGTTGAGTAATTTTGGGAAAATAATACTCTGAAATATTGATTTTTCTTTTCTCACTGTCATGTACAAGACCTCATTTCTGGTCAGTCAGTGGCATCCACAGTACAGGTTAATAGGATCTTTTGGTCTCTCATCTTGTAGATCCTGAACCCATATTGATGTTTTGTCACATATTTTGTCACCTATCTCACCATTTCCTACCTCTGGATCCTTTCCCCTGGGCCCTCTGGATCTCAAGCCACCAGCTACTGCTTTTATAGGCATTTTCTAAACTTTGTTCCTTTAAAGGACACCTGAAATTCTCTGATGACCCTACCTTACTGGTATTCCTCTCAAGTTGAGACTGTTTTCTCTCATATACCATTAAGAATGGAGTCAAGATACTTTCTTCTTGCTCCTTCTTGCCTGCTTCTAAGCCATTTTTCATCCTTTTTCCTTCTCCTTTCTCTTTGAATCTCATGTCATTATATTGGTATTCAATATCCCTCTTTATTGTAGTCATCTACCCACTTCTGTTTATTCTCTCATTTATTTATGATTTTAGTTCTTCCTCTAAAACCACTTCTGTCATAGTTTTAATAGGCAGAATTGTGGCCCCTAAGAAGATTTCACATTCTTTCCTCTGGTATTATGAATGTGTTATCTTATATTCAAAAAAAAAACACTTTCCTAATATAACTATGGTTAATGATTAATTGACTTGAAGATTGGTAGGAAAATTAAACTGGATTAGACAAGAAGAGTCCAAAAAAATCACAAGAGCTCTTAGAAGCAGAAAAGAATAAAAAGAAAAAGCAAAGAGATTGAGTCATGGGATGGATTCAATACTATGTTGTTTGCTTTGAAGATGAATCCATGTTCAAGGAATAGAGAGGGACATGTAAGAGCTGAGAACAGCTCCTGATCAAATCCAGCAAAGAAACAAGGGTTTTAGTTCTACAACTGTAAGAAACTTAATCCTGCCAACAAGATAAATGACTTTGTAAGTAGATTATCTCTTAGAGCCACTAGAAAAAAGCCTAGCCCAATTAACACCTTGATTAAAATTTTTAAAAAAGAGAGAGAGAAAGAGACATACTTTGAACAGAAAATTCACTCATGCTTTTCCAGTCTTCTAACTTAGACAGGCATGAGATAATGAATGGGTTATTTTAATCAGCAACTGTGTGGAAATTTGTTTCTCAGTACTGTACAACAATTACATAGTTCCTGGCAATTATAATATACCCATAAAGGATCCCTCTGGCATGCTGATCTAGCAGTCCTTGACCTTCTTTCCTCTAGTTATCTTGATTTCCACTTCTCCATAGTCACACTCATAGGCATACACTAGAAATTGTCATTACTACTTATTTTTATAAGTTAAATTTAATAATCTGATTTTTTGTGACCTCCTGTGTTACCAGCTTACTCCCTCTAATTCCTTGACTATCACAATCCTTTGATTTCATCTAGCCGGCAGAGTCAAGATATCACCATCCTCCTTTTCCTGTACTTCTCCTTGCTGATACATCTACTTTTATCCTAATATTTCAAGTACCTTGATAAAGAATTACAATCACTCTTTGAAAAACATCTTCAACTTTGTTAATCCTTTTTTTCTCTTGTTCTCACATCAACTAGGGCACAAGTTAAATACAACTTGCCAGTTTTATTTGCCTGCACGAATACACCTGATCATAGTTGGAGAAAAACGCTATAGTGATGTATCTTTCAATCTATAATTACTTGCCTTAGGTGGATACTTCATTTAATCTACTAATTCCACTGCATTACTTACTTGAGTAACTCTTACATTTATACTCTCCTATAAGGGCCTTTTTTTTCTTTTTAAATCATAAAATATTATTCAGACTGTAAAGAAAATGAAAATCCTCAGGATTCAGAAGAAAGTTGAAACCCAATTCAAGGAATCTAAAGATTACAATAAAACAATATAAAAGATGACAAACTAAATGGCCATTATAACAAAAAACAAAATCGATATGATAGAGCTAAAAAACACACTATAAGAATTCCAAAGGCCAGGCACAGTGGCTCACGCCTGTAATCCCAGCACTTTGGGAGGCCGAGGAGGGTGGATCACATGGTCAACAGATCGAGACCATCCTGCTCAACATGGTGAAACCCCGTCTCCACTAAAAATACAAAAAAATAGCTGGGCATGGTGGCATGTGCCTGTAATCTGAGCTACTCAGGAGGCTGAGGCAGAAGAATTGCCTGAATCCAGGAGGTGGAGGTTGCAGTAAGCCGAGATCGCACCATTGCGCTCCAGCCTGGGTAACAAAAGCAAACTCCGTCTCAAAAAAAAAAAAAAAAAAAAAAAAAAAGAGAGAATTCCATAATATAGTTACAAATATTAAAGGCAAAATAGACTACCTGAAGAAAGAATCTCAGAGCTCAGAGACTAGCCCTCCAAACGAATTCAAACAAAAATTTTTAATAATGAATAAAAAAGAATGAGGAAAACCTCTGAGAAATGTGGGATTTTGTAAAGAGAACAAATCTGTGAATAATTGGTGTCCATGAAAGGGATTAAGAGAAAGCAAGCAACCTGTAAAACATATTTAGGAATATCACCCATGAAAATTTCTCCAATCACCCCCTAGAGAGGTCAACATTCAAATTCAGGAAATGCAGAGAACCTCTGTAAAACACCACACAAGAAGAACATCACAAAGACACACAGTCTTCAGATTCTCCAAGGTCAAAAAAGAGTTAAAATGTTGAAGGCAGCTAGAGAGAAGGGTCAGGTCACATACAAAAGGAACCCCATTAGGCTAACAGCAATTGTTTCAGCAGAAACTCTGTAAGCCAAAAGAAAATGGGAGACTATAATCAGCATTCTTAAAGAATTTCCAACCAATAATCTTATATCTATTCAAACTAAGCTTCATAAATGCAGGAGAAATATTAGTAAGGTTTTTTTCAGACAATGAAATGCTAAAGAATTGCATTACCACTAGATGTGCCTTACAGAAAGTCTTGAAGGGAGTGCTAAACATGGAAAGGAAAGAATGTTACTGGCCACTACAAAAACAAACTTAAGCATAGATGAGTGACACTATAATACAATCATGTAAGGAAGTTTACATCATAACCAGCTAACAAAAACATAAGGATAGGAACAAATCTATACATATCATTACTAACATTGAATGTAAATGGACTAAATGCCCCAATTAAAAAGCAGAGTAGAAGTTGGATAAAGAAGCAGGACCCAGTGGTAAACAGTCTTCAAGAGATTATCTCACATGCAATGACTCCCACAGGCTCAAAGTAAAGGGATGAAGAAAAATATACCAAGTAAACAAAAAACAGTGAAAAGTAGGTACTGATATTCCCAAACAAAACAGACATTAAGCCAACACAAATTTAAAAAGACAAAAAAGGCATTACATAATGGTAATGGGTTTGATTCAACAGGAAGACATAAGTAACTATTCTAAAGAAGTATGCACTCCACACAGAAGCACTCACATTTATTTTTTTAAAAAAAGTTTTTAGACACTTACAAAAAGACTTAGATAACCAGATGATAATAGTGGGAGACCTCAACATTCCACTGATAATGTTAGATCTTCAAGGGAGAAATCTAAAAAAGATATTTAGGACCTGAACTCAGCACTTCAGCAAATGGACCTAATAGGCATCTAAATAATTCTCTATCCCCAAACAACAGACTATACAGTCTTCACACCCATAAATAGCACATACTCGAAAATTAACCACAAAATTGAAGATAAAACAATTCTCAACAAATTCAAAATGCAATATTATACCAACCACACTCTTGGATAACAACATAAAAAAACAGAAATCAGTACTAAGAAAATCACTCTAAACCATATCATTACATGGAAATTAAACAATATGTTTCTGAATTACTATTGGGTAAATAATGAAATTAGAAGCAAAAATTTTTTAATGAAATTAATAAGAATAAAGATACGACATACCAAAATACCTGGCACATAGCTAAGGGAGTATAAAGAGGGAAGTTTAGAGCATCAAACACCAATATCAAAAAGTTAGAAAGATCTCAAATTAACATCACAACTAGAGGAACTAGAGGAATGACAGAAAACCAACCCCAACACCAGCAGAAGACAAGAAATAACTGAATCAAAGATAAATTGAAGGAAATTGAGAAAAAAAGTCAACAAATGCAGTGGTCTATTTTTTGGAAAAAAAAATAATACGACAGATTGCTAGCTAGATTAATAAAGAAAATAAGAGAGAAGATCAAAATAAATAGAATCACAAATGACAAAAGCACATTAACACTAACTCCAAAGAGATACAAAAAGCCCTCAGAGATTATTATGAATACCCCTATGCACACGAGATAGGAAACCTAGAAGATATCAATAAATTCCTGGAAACATATACCTTCCTGAGACAGAACCAGGAAGATTTTTAATTCCGGAAAAGACCAACAATGAGTTTCAAAATTGAACCAGTAATAAAAATTCTACCAACCTAAAAGCCCAGACCAGAAAGATTCATAGCTAATTATACCAGATGTATGAAGGAGAGCTGTTGCCATTTCTACTGAAAATATTCTACAAAATTAAGGAGGAGAGACTCTTCCGTAACTCATTCTGAGGCTAGCATCATTGTGATATGAAAACTTGGAAGAGACACAACAATAAAAGAAAACTTCAGGCCAATATTTTTGATGAACATAGATGCAAAAACCCTCAATGTGATACTAGCAAATCAAATTAAACAATAAATCAAAAAGCTAATCTACCATGATCAAATAGGTTTTATCCCTGGCATGCAGTGTTAGTTCAACCTATGCAAATCAATAAGTGTGATTCATCACATAAAACTAAAATGTAAAGATACACGTCCATCTCAGTAGATGCAGAAAAAGCTTTCAATAAAACTCAATATTCTTCATATTAAAAACCCTCAACAAACTAGGCAATGAAGGAACACACTTCAAAGTAATAAGAGCCATATATGACAAACCCACAGCCAACATCATCCTCAATGAACAAAATCTGGAAGCATTCTCCTTGAAAACTGGCACGAGTATGCCCTCTCTCATCACTTCTATTAACATAGTAGTCAAAGTCCTTGCCAGGGCAATCAGGCAAGAGAAAAGTGTAAAAGGATCCAAATTACAAGAGAGGAAGTCAAACTATCCCTGTATGCAGATGATATGATTTTATACTTAGAAAACCCTATAATCTCTGCCCCAAACTCCTTGATCTGATAAATAACCTCAGGAAAATTGCAGGATACAAAATCAGTGTAGAAAACCAGTAGCATTCCTATACATCAAAACATCCAAGTTGAGAGCCAAGTCAGGAATGTAATCCCATTCATAACTGCCACATGAAGAAGAAAATAGATAGGAACACACCTAACCAGGGAGGTGAAAGTTCTCTGCAATGAAAAGTAAAAAACTCTGCTGAAAGAAATCAGGGATGACACAAGCAAATGGAAAAATATTCCTGCTCATTGGTAGAAAGAATCAATATTGTTAAAATAGCCATACTGCCTTAAGTAATTTATAGATTCAGTGCTACTCCTATCAAACTACCAATGACATTTTCACAGAATTAGAAAAAACTATTTTAAAATTCATATGAAATTTTTAAAAAGAGCCTAAGGAGCTAAGGTAATCCTAAACGAAAAGAACAAAGCTAGAGGCATCACATTACCTGACTTCCTTATATATCACAGGGCTATAGCAACCAAAAGGGCATGATACTGGCACAAAAGCAGACACACAGATTCATGTCTACCATCATCCAGGGTTCTAGGACATAGAAATAAGAATCAGACTCTGTGACTCAAGACTGAACTTGGGAAAATGGCACATAGCCAGATATTAGTCATGGTAGGAACAACGTAATCAACAGTTGAGCAGTGAAAGGGATTTCTTGCAGGTAGTCTGTTATAGAGACAGCAACAGTAGCATGTTAACTAGTTGTTGTCTACGAACCCAGCTCACTTGCTCATGCTCATTATCTACACTGATTCTTTTAGCATTCTCAGAGATTCTCCAAGCTACTGTAATTCTTCTAATTGACTCTGTTGTATAACAAAAAATTCTGACTGACAAAAGGGATATGAAGTGCTGTTGATGTCACGTTCATTATAGCTCAAAACTAAGAAACAGGAAGGGAAAACAAAACAAAACAAAAACCAGATTATAAATTCAAAGAAATGATCACTGTCATGCTAAATACCTATCCCAGTATTTAAGAATTGGTGTCATTTCAAGGCATATTTTAAGAGAAGGGAGAGTTATATAACATAGAAAAAGTAAAAGTAAACAACACTGATGATTTCTTAAAAGTCATTAAACAACAAAATTTAGAGATCAATAACAAAGTATCAAATTAACATGAATAGGTTAAGCTCCTGGATTAAACTCTAATCATTTATTTATTGGCCAAAAATAGAGAACATTAAAAAATTTTAAGGACAACATGGAAGCAAAATATTTAGAGTAAAGAGATATTAAAAAAGCTCTTTTACAGATTATATTCTTTGATTATAACCAAGAAAACTAAAAATAAAATGGTTTTAAAACTTTAATAGTTAGATATTTGTATTCTTCCTAAATAACTCCTACATCAAAATAAAAATAAGACTGACATTTCTAACTATACACAATGCAATTAAAAGCAAAATAGTTCATACCAAAAGTTGTGTTATATCACTAAAGCTCTAAGGAAAACATGTAGCCAGAGATGCTGGAAATATTTAAAGTTCAAAAACATAAAAGAGAAAAAGGAAAGAAGAAAAGCAGGAAGAAAAGAAAGGAGAAGTAAAACAAAAAAAAGGGGAAAAAGGAAGAGGAAAAGGAAGGAAGGAAGTGAATTACTTTAATTTAATATAAAGAAATTAGGATAAGAAAAATTATACCCTAACAAAAAACAAAAACTGAACTAATATGTTTTGAGTAGAAAATTTTAAAAAAGAAAATACCAAAAAATAATAAAACTAAAAGCTGGAAGTTTGAAAGACCTATAAAATAGATAAATTCTAAAATGACTGCGAATAAAACAGAGAATGCAGGGACTAGACAGATGAAGATGGCTGAACAGAAGTTTCCACAGAGATCATTCCCCAAGCAAGGACACCAATATACACAGAAAAAACACCCTTATAAGAACCAAAAATGAACACTCATCATACCTGATTTAAACTTAATATAACTCAAAGTAGCACTGAAGAGATAGAATAAACAGTCCTGAATTACCAAGGCTACGCTTCCATCATTCACTGGCAGCTGTGACATGGTGCAAAAAGCATCTCTGGGCACTGGGGGAGACAGAACACAGCAATTATAAGGCATTGAACTCAGTGCTGTACTGTTAGAGCAGGAAGGAAAACCTGACCAAGTGATGCCTGCCCACAGAGGGAGCATATAAACCAGTCCTTGCCAGAGAGGAATCATCAATCAAAACTTGAGTCCCCACAAACCTCACCACTAAGAGCTTCAGTGCTCTGTCTCCCCAAGTAAACTTCAAAAGCAGCTTAGGCCATAATGATAGCAACTCTTAGGTGAGTCCTAGTGCTGAACTAAGCTCAGAGACAGTACACAGTGGGGAGGGAGCACATGGCATACTGAGACACAAAGTGGAGTGGCCCAGGGAGTGCTGGCATCACTCTTCCAACTAACCCCAGGCTGCATAGTTCATGGTTACAAAAGAGACTACTTTCTTCCACTTAAGAAGAGGAGAGGGAAGACTGGGGAAAGCATTTTCTTGCATCTTGGATACTATCTCAGCCAAAGAGGCAGAGAACATCAGAGTTGTGAAGTTCCAATTCCTAGTTCCCAGACCATATTATTAGACACACCCTGAGCTGGAAGAAAACCTACTGTCTTGAAGGAAAGAACCCAGTTCTGGTGGCATTCATCACCTGCTAATTAAAGAGGTCTTGGGACCATAATAAACAGCAGCAATACCCAAGTACCATGTCAAGGCCCTTGAGTGAGCTTCAGAGGCTTGCAGACTTCAGGTGAGACTCAGCACATTACCAGCTGTGGTGATTATGGGGTAAAACTCCTTCTGCTTGAGAAGAGCAGCAGGAAAAGTAAAGGAGATTTTCGTCTTGCTCCTTAAATACCAGCAAGGCCTCAGGAGGCAGAGCATCAAGTGGGACCTTGAGGTTCCCAATTCCAGGACATGATGCTTTAATGGCATTCCTGGATCTTCCCTAGGCAAGAGGTGAGACAATTGCTCTTAAGAGTGAGTCCTCCATCCTGGTCAACATGGTGAAACCTGTCTCTACTAAAAATACAAAAAAAATTAGCTGGGAATGGTGGCGCATGCCTGTAATCCCAGCTACTCGGGAGGCTGAGGCAGGAGAATTGCCTGAACCCAGGAGGCGGAGGTTGCAGTGAGCTGAGATCGCGCCATTGCACTCCAGCCTGGGTAACGAGTGAAACTCCGTCTCAAAAAAAAAAAAAAAGTGAGTCCTAGGCCAGGCAGCATGCAACAGAGGCTGACTTAAGAGCCCTTGGGCCTTAAGAGAATATTGTTAGTAGTCTGGCAGTACTACTTACAGCCTAGAGTGGTGGTAGCTATGGTGTGAGGCTCCTCTGCCTTGGAAAGGGGAAGGAAGAGTGAGGACTGTATCTTGAAGTTTGAGTGCCAAAACAGCCACAGTACAACAGAACACCAGTTAGATTTCTAAAAATATTATAGCACTGTAACTGTGTTGTGTAAACTGGTCCCACCACCCTAAGTAGAAAAATAATAGCTACAACAAGTTTTCAAGACACAGTCAGTACAACATATAAATAAAAACAAAAAAATGATTAAAACTGGGCAGGGAAAATAAAGTTAAAGCATAGGGTTTTTATTAGTTTTCTTTTTGCTTTTTTATCCAAACAGTATAAAGTTGCTATCAGGTTAAAACAAGGAGGTATGAGATTGTATCCACAAGCCTTATGGTAACTTCAAGCCAAAAACATACAATGGATACACACACAAAAAAATGAAAAGCAAATAACTAAGTCATAGCACCAGAGAAAATCACCTTTATGAGAGAAAGAAAGAAGAAACAACCAGAATAAAAATAACAAAATGGCAGAAATAAGTCCTTACTTATCAATAAAAACATTGAATGTAAATGGACTAGACTCTCCAATCAAAATATATGGACTAGCTGAATAGATTAAAAAGAAAAAAATCCAGTGATCTGCTGACTATAAGAAACACACTTCATCTATAAAGACATGACAGACCAAAAATAAAGGTAGGGATAAGGTATTCCATGCCAATGGAAGCCAAAGAAGAGTAGGAGTTGCTATGCTTATATCAAAATATATTTCAAGGCCAAAACTCTAAGAAGAAACAATGAAGGTCACTATATGATAAGGGTGTCAACCCATCAAGAGGATATAACAAATTTTTTATGTATGCACTCAATACTGGAAGCTCCAGATTTATATTTAAAAAATTATGAGAGATAAAGAGAGAGAGGAACCATTCAACAATAGCTGGAGAATTCAACATCCCACTTTCAGCATTGAACAGATATTCTAGACAGAAAATCAACAAAGAAACATCAGACAATCTGTACTACAGGCCGACAGATCCAATAGATATTTACAGAACATTTTATCCAGAGTTGAAGAACACACATTCTTTTCCTTAACACATGGATAATTCTCAAGGATATACTATGTTTTAGGTCACAAAACAAGTCTTGAAACATTCAAAAACAATTTAAATGATAAGCATCTTCTCTGATCAGAATGGGATAAAACTAGAAGTTAATAAGAAGAAATTTGGAAACTATACAAATACAAGGAAATTAAATATGCTTCTGAATGACTGGATCAATGAAGACATTATGAAGGCAACTGAAAAATTTCTTGAAACAAATCACAATAGAAACACAACATGCCAGGAAACACATCAGGAAATGCAACACACCTAAACCTCTTGGAATACAGCAAAACCAGTACTAGGAAGCAACATTATAGCAGTAAGTGTCTATAACGGGGAAACTTTTCAAATAAATAATTTAACAATGCATATTAAAGAACTAGAAAAGAGCATGTACTGTGGCTGGACTGGCACTCAAACCTCAAGATGCAGTCCTCACTCTTCCTTCCCCTTACCACAGCAGAGGAGCCTTACATGCTAATCAGAATGATGATTATTAAAAAGTCAAGAAACAACAGATGATGATGAGACTGTGGAGAAATAGGAATGCTTTTACACTGTTAATGGGAGTATAAATTAGTTCAACTATTGTGAAAGACAATGTGGCAACTGCTCAAGCATTTGGAACCAGAAATAGCATTTGACCCAGTAATCCCATTACTAGGTATATACCCAAATAATTCTAAATCATCCTATTACAAAGAGTCATGCACACATGTTTACTGCAGCACTATTTACAACAGAAAAGACATGGAACCAACCCAAATGGCCAGCAATGATAGATTGGCTCAAGAAAATGTGGCATATATACATCATGGAATAATACGCATCCATTAAAAAAAAGGAGCTCATGTCCTTTGCAGGGACATGGATAAAACCAGAAGCCATCATTCTTAGCAAACTAACACAGGAACAGAAAACCTAATATTGTATGCTCTTACTCACAACACGGAGGTGAAGAATAACACATGGAAACAAGGAGGGGAACATCACACACCTGGGCCTGTCAGGGAGTAGGGGGTAAGGGGAAGGAGAGCTTTAGGACAAATACCTAATACATGTGGGGCTCGAAACCTAAATGAGGTGTTGATAGGTGCAGCAAACCGCCATGGCACGTGTATACCTATGCAAGAAACCCACACATTCTGCACATGTATCCCAGAACTTAAAGTAAAACAGCAAAACAAAAAAGATCATGTGAAAATATATATGTGGAAAGTCATTCATTAGAGTATTCTAAAAATTAGCCTAAAATGAAAAAGGAAACTACATATCCATTAATGGGCATTCCTTAAATAAAGTTTCACATTGCCATGTAATGAACTACCCAACTGATTATTCAACTCAAACTTGAATGTTCATTTCCTCTTATAACATGAAGTAATAGTATTAAATGACAATTCTAAAATGTTAAACATATTAACCAACAAATTCCACATATATAAAATCATTTACAGTACAATCTTTTGTTTGTTTACTTAAAGTTCTGGGATACATGTGCAGATCATGCAGGATTGTTACACAGGTATACACATGCCATGGTGGTTTCCTGCATCCATCCCCCTGTTGTCGACATTAGGTATTTCTCCTAATACTATCCCTCCCCAATCTTCCCACCCTTTACTATCCTTCCCCTAGCCACCCATCTCCAATAGGCCCCATTGTATGATGCTCCCTTCCCCATGTTCATGTGTTCTCATTGTTCAACACCCACTTATGGGTGAGAACATGTGATGTTTGGTTTTCTGTTTTTCTATTAGTTTGCTGAGAATGATGGTTTTCAGCTTCATCTACATCCCTGCAAAGGACATGAACTCATCCTTTATTATGGCTGCATAGTATTCCATGGTGTATATTTGCCACATTTTCTTTATCCAGTCTATCATTGATGGACATCTGGGTTGGTTCCAAGTCTTTTCTATTGTGAACAGTGCCAAAATAAACATAGGTGTTCATGTGTCTTTATAGAATGATTTATAATCCTTTGGATGTATACCCAGTAATGGAATTGCTAGGTCAAATGATATTTCTATTTCTCAATCATTGAGGAATCACCACACTGTCTTCCACAATGGTTGAACTAATTTACACTCCCACCAACAATGTAAAAGTGGTCCTTTTTCTCCACATCCTCTCCAGCATCTGTTGTCTCCAGATTTTTTAGAGATCACCATTCTAACTGGCATGAGATGATATCTCAATGTGGTTTTGATTTGCATTTCTCTAATTACCAGTGATGATGAGCATTTTTTATATGTTTGTTGGCTGTATAAATGTCTTCTTTTGAGAAGCGACTGTTCATATCCTTTGCCCACTTTTTGATTTTTTTTTTTCTTGTAAATTTGTTTTAATTCTCTGTGGATTCTGGATATTAGCCCTTTGTCAGATGGGTAGATTGCAAAAATTTACCATTCTGTTGGTTGTCAGTTCACTCTAATGATAGTTTCTTTTGCTGTGCAGAAGCTCTTATGTTTAATTAGATCCCATTTGTCTATTTTGACTTTTGTTGCCATTGCTTTTGGAGTTTTAGTCATGAAGTCCTTTCCTATGCCTATGTTCTGAATTGTGTTGCCTAGGTTTTCTTCTAGGGTTTTTATGGTGTTAGGTCTTATGCTTATATCTAATCCATGGGGAGTTAATTTGTGTATAAGGTGTAGGAAGGGGTCCAGTTTGAGCTTTCTGCACAGCCAGTTTTCCTAGCACCATTTATTAAATAGAGAATCCTTTCCCCATTGCTTGTTTTTAGATGTGTGGTGTTACTTCCAAGGCCTCGGTTCTGTTCCATTGGTCTATATCTCTGTACTGGTACCAAAACAGAGATACTTTGATTACTGTAGATGTTTTTATTATTGTAGCCTTGTGGTATAGTTTGAAATCAGGCAGTGTGATGCCTTCAGCTTCATTTTTTTGCTTAGGATTTTCTTGGCTATGTGGGCTCTGTTTTTGTTCCATATGAAGTTTAAGGTGGTTTTATCCAGTTCTGTGAAGGTCAATGGTAGCTTGATGGGGATAGCACTGAATCTATAAATTACTTTGGGCAGTATGGCCATTTTCATGATATTGATTCTTTCTAACCATGAACAGAATGTTTCTCCATCTATTTGTGTCCTCTTACTTCCTTGAGCAGTGGTTTGTAGTTCTTCTTGAAGAGGTCCTTCACATCCCTTGTTAGTTGTATTCCTAGGTATTTTATTCTCTTTGTAGCAATTGTGAATGGGGATTCACTCATGATTTGGCCTTGTTTGGTCTGCCGTTGGTGTATAGGAATGCTTGTACATTTTAAAGTAACTGAATTGTACATTTTAAAGTAACTGAGTGTAACTGGATTGTTTATAACTAAAAGGTCAAATTCTTGAAGGGACAGATACCCCATTCTCCATGATATGCTTATTTCACATTGCATGCCTGTAACGTAAAATTTTATATAATCCAGAAACATATACAGCTATTATTTATCCATAAGAGAATGAAGATTATAAATTCAAAGTAAAAAAACATAAAAGTACTAAAAGCAATGCAATGTGTAATTCCAAACAAGTAACTTTGAAACACTAAAGTAAATGGCTTTTTTCTAGCCAAATATAAAATACTAAATAATTTCGTTAAGTTGAAGGAAAAAAATCCAGACATATGCCCACACATGCTATTAGAGAACTAATTTCACTGGACCTATTCTTATGCAATTATGTGTGTGGTGAAGGGAGGCAGGGTGGCAAGAGTCCCACCTCATCTGTCTTTCTATCAATACTGCAGACCATGGAGGCACCTCTCAGGGTTTATCAGAAGATGATATGTAACCGCTTCTGGGGATGATAAGTCACAGAAGGAATTTGAATAATAAAACATCATGCTCAAAATACATGTTCAATTTCTCCAAGGTGATGAGGGGAACAGAATGTAGGACACAGATAAAATAGACTGTAGTGTGCAATTTGAGATCACTGCTGCTGGGAAGACATGAGAAAATCTGAGGCAGGACAATATGAAAATAGACTTGAATGGAGAGTCAGGGAGAAATAGGGGAAATAATTTTAAGGTAGAATTGACAGTATTTGATGATTGATTGGAAGATATGATTAAGAGACAGGGAGGTATCTAGAGTTAGTTCTAATTCTAGGTCATGTGCAATTAGGAGACATGCAAAATGAGAATAGAAGAAAGAGATAAGGTTAAAGCAGACTTAAAAGAAGGGTGTGAGAAATGAACAAATGGACACAATCCACTTCTCAAGTGTTCTGCTGATAAAAATTAAAGGGTGCCTTTCAGAGCCATTATGTAGCATAGTGAGTGCTTGCTGTAGTGAATGAGCTCCCAATGCAAACACACCAACACAAACTGAAGAATCAGGACTACACAAAATATCCCAAAGCAAAATAGTTTCAAAATTCAATTTACCTACAAATAAATGGCAGCTTATGTTCACTTGTATTAAGTTTATCTAAAAATAGAAATCTGAAAATGATAAAAACTCATTTATATGTCATGTAATAAGAGCAGTCTTGTCCTGGTTTGGTAATTATACAACTGCCCAGGATCATAACTTACTCTATCTTGTTTCATTAATCTCAAAAGTTTCCGCTTCATGGAGCAAGCTAGCTATGACACATTAAGTCAGTATATCTATCTCCTGCTCTCGAAAATAGGAAACAAGAAAGCATGAACAAGTAAGCATGGCTCTTCTCTTTAAGTATACCTTTCAAAAGCTGCCCAACTCAATTACCCTTAAATCTCATTATATTTTAGGTATATTTGATACTGCCTAACTAAAAGGAAATTTGAGCAACTTAGTTTTTATTTGGGGGAGCTGAGAATCCACCTAAAATTAGAGAGTGCTATTTATTACTACAGAAGAAATGCAGACTGGATGTAGGTAGAAAGCCATAGAATTAATTAAAAATAAGAAAATTTTGGAATTGTAAGAGATGAATAAAGAATGTTATGCTTTATTAGTGAGATAGAAACTTCTCAGTAATGTTATATCTGCATGAAAACATTTAGATCAAGATTTTAAGAGTTGGGTAACTTACCTTATTCATGTAATGCCTTACTGTTTTTTAAGCTTTATGACTCTGTTTCATGACACTGCCACAAAAGCACATGCTTTGGTTTTCTTAGCACATTTTTAGGTTTTATCTATAAATAAGAGATACAACAAAGCCTTTTATTGCATGCCGTGTTGTACTAGACATTCAGGCAATGGCACTGAATGCCAGGTACACAAGTTCTAAGGTCATGGCCAGAAAATCTGTAAAGAAAGGAATGGCAAATAAAGTACAAAGGGACTTTGAAGGCCAAGAGCACAAAGCAAAGAAATGGAAAAGAATAAACCAAGTGGAAGAGAAAAAAGAAGGATAAAGTTTTTCTGAAGGAAAAACATGAGAAATAACATATTAGAGAAGTCAGAAAATGTGAGAATGATCCCCAAATCCCCACTGATATAAAGCGGAATTTTAACTGCATTAAACCCTTTCTAATCATAAATGATATTAGTATTGTGTACTATCAAAACGTAAGTCTGGAAATATCTCTAGAGATAATGACTGTGTCTAAATATATTGTAGCTAAATATTCCGCCAATCACTTAGGTCAATTGATTTATTTTTTTGCCTAGATAATTCAGTTGAACAAGCCACTTAAATTGGGCATATACAAAAATCTGAGTACTTCAACTGATATCTACCAAGAACCTAGGGACAGTGAAGTGAGGAGGAAAGACAATAAGATTAGCTCTTTTAGTCTTGGTTTCCAAACAGCTTTCTTTCTTGCTTGTAAATGTATTTTCATTATAAGCATATGAAATTTAAAAAGAATATTCCCCAGTGAATCCTGGCCTCCTACAGAATGAAGTAAAAGGATGATGCATGATAATCTACATTTATTTTGGAGACAGTGGTATCTGTTTAATTAGATTTTACTCATGTATAAATGAGTGAAGTAAAACACAAGCTGTATTTTTATCCAGAGAAACACAATACTCATGATTCTTTCCCTAACATCCAATAGTTGCAATTCAGGAAAAAAGCCCCTTACATAGACAAAATAATTACAATGAAAGGAAAATTATAAATAAGATGGAAACACTGAATTAAAATGAGAGATTGTCTACAATAAGATTTCCAAAAAAAAAGAAGACATGCAATTCAGACACTCATTTTAGAAAGCAGCTGTAGAAACAGTTTTCAAAAATGAACTTTCATAACTGGAGAAAATACATATAAAAGATCTAAATGAAATAAGGTGACCAGTGGAAGGAGAATGAAGAGTTGGGGTCAACAGACCTTCCCTTCTATACTGTATAGTACCTAAATTTAGTATTTTCAAGCTTACCTCACAAAACTGTCACACTTTGATACTGATGGAAATTATTTTGAAATTTGGGGAGTCTCATATTTTGTACACTAACACTGTGAGAAATGTTTACAGAATTGCAGATGCCAGTATTTTCAACTATACAAGCTAAACATCTACTGAAGTGAGTATTTTATAAGTATAGTGATACTGAACAGCCACAAACAAGATAGAAAGTCAAAATTGCATGTACATGCTAAAAGATGATTAAAAGGCAGAGAAACAGTACTTTTTATTTTGGAGCAGTATCCATAATACAATTTGAAAAAGACCAGATTTTAAAACCTGAATTCAAGATGAGGTGATATAGGAAGTTTATTTTGTGTTTAAGTAGGCCATAAGAGGTAAAAATTTTAATAGCTATAATCCTACTTTAAGTAGCAGGGATTTTTTTCAAAAAAGATGATCTGTATTTTCATAGACATATGTAAACCTTTACTTTGTTGAAGGGTCTCAGGCCCTAAAATTATCCTCACTTTGTAGGTCTTTAAAAATATCATTTTTATTTTATTCTGGCATAAGTCCTAAGAACTAATTAAAACTAAATTTACTCTGGATAAGACATTTTTGTAAGTGATAATAAAAACAAACTTTATAACTTTTATATTAGGTTCAGGTGTGCATGTGCAGGGTTTCTATACAGGTAAATTGCAAGTCACAAGCATTTAAAGTGTACCAATTATTTTATCACTGATGTAATAAGCACAGGACTCAATAGGGAGTTTTTCAATCCTCACCCTTCCCCAACTCCAACCCTCAAATAGGCCCCAGTGTCTGTTGTTCCTTTCTTTGTGTGCATACGAAAATTTATATCATTTTAGATAATAATCACTGCTCAGCAGCTTAAACAAATAAGTCATAGATGAATTGTACTTATATTTTAATTGCTGAAAAATATAAATTATAAATTTATTCCTGTCACACAATTATTGCCTAATTATAATCATTTTATTTTTAATAATTACTTGAGAACCTTGACATTCATGGATTTAACATTTGTAATTCCAGCAATTCCCAAGGAATCCAGTGATTCTTAGCCTATAGCATTCTAAAATTTTTCTAAAGTATCCATTTATGTGTGCCAATTTTGAGTAGAAATGGCCTTGGAGCTAAAAATGTCCTCTGTAAAAATCATAAATGAAACCAATTGAATCATTTCAAATTCACCCAATTTTGCCTTTTATTTAATCTTATTTATGTTCTAACCTTAAGGAACCATATATCTCAGCCACAAATTTAGTAATATCACTTTACTTAATCAACTGATCTATGTCGCAATATCATCTAAACTATGGTTTATTTATCCCTTTCTGATTCATGACATATGTAAACAGTTCCATGTGTGGCCAGTTGTTTGTGCATTTTACATGGAACATAACATTTTTAATATCAAGCTACCCCAAATTCTACAAATTCCAAAGAAAGAATTTTCTAAATTCTGTTTTTCTCAAAAGTTTGAGCTAAAAATTATTTCACATTTATTTGCATATTTTACATAAACTATGTATGTGAATTAAATTGTAGAAATTTATTTATGTGTGAATTAAGTGATAAAATGTTGTGTAGATAGCAAAGACTTGGAACCAACCCAATGCCCATCTATGATAGACTGGATAAAGAAAATGTGGCACATATACACCATGGAGTACTATGCAGCCATACAAAAGGTTGAGTTCATATCTTTTGCAGGGACATTAATGAAGCTGGAATCCATTCTCAGCAAACTGACACAAAAACAGAAAACCAAACACTGCATGTTCTCACTCATAAGTGAAAGTTGAACAATGAGAATGCATGGACACAGGGAGGGAAACATCACACACTGGGGCCTGTCAGGGGGAGGGGGTGGGGGAGGGATCGCATTAGGAGAAATACCTAATGTAAATGACAGGTTGATGGGTGCAGGAAACCACTATGGCACCTGTATACCTGTGTAACAAACCTGCAAGTTCTGCACATGTACCCCAGAACTTAAAGTATAATATGTAGATATTATAGAACTAGAAAAATATTGCAACCAAGCATGAGATTTTGCATATCCAGGAGAATAACGGGTATCCTAATTCATTAAAATGCTGTGCCCCTGGAATCAGACTACCTGGGTTTGATTACTGGCCTCTCTAGTTAACCTTGTGATCTTAGGTAAGTTACTTAGCTTCTTGGTACCTGCTCTTTATAGATGGTAACAGTAATAACCTCAGTTATTTCTATTTTGCAGACTAAGATAATACCTAGCAGAATGCTTGGCACATATTAAAGTCTTGATAAATCTTAGCTTTGCTGATGCCGATTCTCTGTCCAGGGGTCCAATTTTTGAGAAGGGGTTTATTAGATTATGAGCAAACATAATCAGTTTCTCAGAGTCTATATTTTGGCATAGTTTGTGGTGTTTTTTTGCAGTTACTATACTATCTCATTCAATCAACTAACAGGCATTTACTTTCTCCTTGTTATAAATGAGGTAAATAAGCAAATTATGTTTTTTAGAGAGATAGCTAGAGCCATAGGAAAGAAAAAGAAAGCTAGATAGAAGAGAGACAGACAGAATGAAATAGAGACAACAATAAATCATAGGTCATAAGATGGATGGATGATTGATAGATGGATAGATAAATGGATGATAGAGAGATGATAGATGATATAATTTGTGTTAAGAATCTGTTTAAAATGTGACCGAATTTTCTGGGTAAAAGGATCAGAAAATAAAGAATATGTTAACTTAATGAAAATATTGTTGATATATTTAAATTTTACACTGAAACATAAGTGATTAATATGAAAACTTGTCCCATATACTCAGGAGAAGAGAACATACAGTTGAGAAGGGTATTTCAGTTTCTAATTCACACAGCATTAAAATATGATATCAGTTGCCTAATTATATTTACTTTGCACTTAGAAATTTAAATAACCATAATTCAATAAACTATTACTTCAACTATAGAAAATGAAATTCATTGTGGAAGATCTCTCTCCTCTTCCCTCATTCTTTTACTCCCTACCTTCCTTTCTTTATTACTTCTATGAACAACTTAGCAGTACCTTTACAGCAAAACAGTTTAAACTAGCATTTACTCAGGAACATGATACTCCTTCAGTATTCCCAGGGCATTAGATTTTTCGAAAAGACAATAAAAAGTATTATTTTTAAGAAATTGAGATGAAGATAAAAGTTTCATTTTCTTAGAAATCAAAACATTAAATTGCAACATGAAATGTAGCCTTGAATTAGAATAATTCCGTGCATGAGGTAAAAACAGAAATTTTACTCTTTCAGAATTTGAAAGATGGCAAATGTTTTAAAAATATTTTGAGAACTTTTAGAATATTCTGAGAGTATCTGCTTTCCTAATAGCCCCATTTACTCCCTTTATAATTTCCTTGTAAGGTAGGATAGCCTGGATGATAAAACAAAATGTATTGCTTCAAAGTACTTTTTTTTTTTTTTTGAGACGGAGTTTGCTTTTGTTACCCAGGCTGGAGTGCAATGGTGCGATCTCGGCTCACTGCAACCTCCACCTCCTGGGTTCAGGCAATTCTCCTGCCTCAGCCTCCTGAGCAGCTGGGATTACAGGCACGTGCCACCAGGCCCAGCTAATTTTTTGTATTTTTAGTAGAGACGGGGTTTCAGGCAATTATATTCACTCTTATTTAATAATTTTTACTCTGTTTTATAATTTATCCATGTAACTTTCAGTTTCCTTCATAATCAGGTTGTCAGGTCATAAAATAAATTGATCATACCTTATTTATGTCTGCTACTTTCAAGCCTAGCCTTCCGATTCCTACATCGTTGATGATTAACATATTTTAAATAAATGTATGAAGAGGATGATGATTGAAGTATATCAGTAAACTTAATCTGTCTTTGATCATAAAGACACCAGTAATTACAGAATTTGGTTGAGAAAGATGCAAAAGTCAGAATGATTTCACTGCCAAGACAAAATATTTAAGTTAGAACTCATTTCTACAAATAATTTTATAAAATGCTCAGCAACTTTCAAGTCATGAAAATGAGTGACATCTGTGAAACTTGGACTTATACTTTCAGTGCATATGAAAATGTTAGCTGAAGGGGACACATTCTACTAAGACATCTGCCAGACTGGGAAAAACAACTCTCTTACCATGCACTAACATAGTTGTCTGGTAAATTTGTACTGAGGGCTAACTAGAGTGTCAAATGCATGTAGTGTCAAAAATAATCCCAAAGGAATTTTATAATAAACAAAATAAAGCAGAAAATGAATATCTGCAAAGAAAAAAAACACACAAGCAAGAGTTTAAGGCATTAAATATGTTTACACGTTGCAAATGACACAATGAAAAGAATCACCATTTTTACCAGGGTTTGACTAAAGGAATTGGACAATGTTGTCTTTAAAATTACTGGGGCCACCTTAAGAGTACATACTCCTGGATAATCTGAATGAATGAAGCATACACTCAATCAGAAAAAATAAATTTCAAGTAAAAATAACCAAAGTGAAACTGAGTTTTGCCCATCAAGAAGACAAAGTATCTTTGGAATCTGAAGGCAATAAAAGGAAACTGGCACCAAAATCCAAATTCTGCAGACCAAATTCTGAGCATTGTTTTGTTCTTCCTGGGCCTCTGAACATATTTTCTATTTCCTAAACAAAGCAACCCTAAGAAGACCACCTCCTATAAAATCCTGGAGACAGAACTGAGATATGCAATGACGAACTCTCAACGATAGTTTATTTTGCTGGATACCCATCAGTGGCATTCTAGAACCACTTGGTTGTTTAAATTTCAGGAATTTTGTGAGTACTTGCTAAGTTAAATAAATAAAACTTGCAGGGAATGGTGGCTCATACCTGTAATCCCAGCACTTTGGGAGGCAGAGGTGGGTGGATCACAAACAAGGTCAGGAGACTCAGACCATTCTGGCCAACATGCTGAAACCCCATCTCTACTAAAAATGAGGTGGTACATGCTTGTACTCCCAGCTACTCAGGAGGCTGAAGCAGAAGAAACGTGTGAACCCAGAAGGCACAGGTTGCAGTGAACCAAGATCGGAGCCACTGCACTCCAGCCTGGAGAAGAACAAGACTCCATCTCAAAGTAATAATAATAATAATAAGTAGTAGTAGTAGTAAATAAATAAAACTCAAAACTTCTCACTTCCCAGTAATTTTACTACATTTTGTTGTCAACTGTGCCCTTGAGCTTATTCCTGCTATTGTATTTGTTTGGTGGAAAAACTACATGATGGTGTGCTACTACACATTGTTAGTGTGATCATCTTGTTGGTTAGAAATCAGCCATTGGAGGAATACTAACACCATGGAAATTGTCAAATGCTACAAATCAAGGCTTGATTTATTGTTCATTTGATTGGCTGGCATTTAAAAAATGACAGATAAAATTATAATGCAGATTAAGCTTTAAAGTGCATATGCCTACAGCCATTACATTATGAATACCACAAAAATCTAAGAAAATACCATTCCAATATTCTAAAATTATCCAAGACAGCAAAGAAGTTACTCACATTGAAAATCTAATAAATTTCCAACATATATTTTTGTTGTTTTACTTTTGTCTTATCAATGTAAATAAAATATTAAACAATATTTATGTAAAAATTGCACTTATTTGTCAGTTACAACCATAGTTTTGTTACAGATACAAGAGTCAGCAAAAATCAAAATATTCTGAAAAAACTATTGGTTATATGAAATTTATAACAAATAATATAAATGTATTACTTGTAAATTGTGAGCTACATGTCATTATATCAGTAAAAATAACTATATACATAAACATATATATATTCTGTCTATATACCTTATATTCTGTTATATACTGATTATCAACCTTGATGAAAAAATAAATTTAAGCCTACAAATGTTAATATATAGGTTTGGTACAGTTAGTTGAACTGATGAAATTGTTTATAATAAAATTATTTATATAAACCTTATCCAAGTTGCCAGATGCAATCTTGATCCTGTCTTCTCTATATAAATTCACTCTGTACTTCTTTTATTTGTATTTATGACAAATGTTATTAGTTTGTATAATTTTTGGTTTAACATATGTCTTCCTATACCCAAACATGTAAACAATTTGGGGATAGGTCTGTGTGTATCTTGTTCCCTTCCAAATGCTCTATCATAACACCTGAAATTAACAGGGGTATAGGTACCATTCATTAGAAATGTCTATTAAATATTTGCCTGATGAACAAACACATCAATTAACAAAAGAATGAATCTTTCTTAACGATGTTATTTTATTGTTATTTGAGCCATGGACACTGATGAAAGCATTAGGAAAACAGTTTAGATTTGTCAATAATGTATGTAGAACAATAAATAAGTAGAATTTTCAGTGATAGCTCCTTGACAGAATTTAAAGACTCAGAACTCTATAAAAAAGTTTGGTCCCACTTTTCTCTTTCCACCCTGGTGAATGTTAGAGGGAGAAAAGATGACAGAGGAAAGACAAAAAGAGCTATTTGGAATATAGAAAACTTGAAATATTTTGAAATTTTCTTTAAAAGTAACCAGTGTTTTTTCTCCATTCTTCTCCTCTGCCTCAACTTTCTTTTTTGCATATATAAAAGAATAGTTTTCATTATGATACAAAAAAAATGAGAGAGAAAATAGTTCTTTCAAGTCTTTGAACAATTAAAATGTTGCTTAGAGCTGTCTCTCTGATGACTTTATGTCATGGATCTAAGGAAGTCCTGGCTTAGACAAAAGCTCAGAAACCCAATGTGATTATTCTTTTCTTTCTCAAAGCATTCAATTAATGATGATTACTATAAAACTTAACAATTCCCTTTTTAAAGGAGGAATAAAAATTCTAAATGACTGATGTTCTTACACATCGTGAGACATTTAAGAAATGTTATACACTTTCCCAGATTTATTTAAATGGGAAGAATAAAATAAAAATGTATACTAAAAATATATAAGGAATAGGTTGTAAAATATTGAAATGATCGTATATTTATTTATATATGAATTCAGTAGGCAGACATTATTTGGTTTCTGATTTTTCAAAAGCTCTCCAATTAAATTCTCAGTGCATTAATTTTATACTTTGATTGCCTTTGATTTTTTTAAAATAACAACAGTATATAGAGATCTTTAAATAGATGAATAAAAACCAATTATGTCAAATTAAAGTAATAAGCTTTTGATGTCAGATTTTGAAAGGGACAGCTGGGCATTTTATCATGAGACATTTTAATACTAATATGAATTGTTTATCATTGACAAAATAAAAGGGATCACATGGCTTTTTAAAGTAATATTTTTAAATAAAAGCTGCCAACTACAGTCACACACATCACCAAGGGAAAGTAACCATGTCCTGAAAATTTCTACCAGAAATCAAGGTCAGAAAATCCTTAGGACTTCAAAGTATAAGTCACTTGATTTTCCAAATTCATATCTACTTATTAGTCCTAGGACCGTTCTTTACCAGACAACACTGTAGGACCACATGGAGATGGAAACAATAAGTGAATTTACAACCACCTGTTTGATAGCAATCAGCAGGGAAGGTTTCTGAAAAGGAAAATGACTCCTAAAATTTTTAGCTATAATAAGGAAGAAAAAGAAGAGAGTTTATCAGTAAGAAGTTCTGAGAGGAAAGTAGGGTTTTCTTTTGTGCTGGCTCCACCCATCTATCAGGCCGGATTTCACCTACTGCCCCATTAAACATATGCAACTAAAACTGAAATAATTTACTTAATCTTTGTAACTATATGCATATAAATTCTAAAGGATTCTTTCTGAAAGTTTTGCATTAAAATGTAAACTCCTCCTAGGAGGGCCACTGACTGTGTCAACACTCTTGCCCTCAAAGCCAAAGGTGGCCACACAATCTTTCTGAACACAGATAGTGTTCTGAGGATCCACAACTAAATGGTGACTGTTGCCACTGACTTGTGATCTGTAGCCCAAGATACCTTCAGTTAGCAAATTAGCATTGGCAATCACCATTTTAACCCGGAGAAGTGAGATTTGATATATGGTAGACAAAGGAAGCTGATTTTCTACTTCATAAATCTGCAAAGGGAGCATGTTGCTAGGATTAAAATATTTATACAATATGATACAGGGAATAAGATAAAAAGGTATAGATGAAAAGATCTGTGAACCATAAATAAAATTGTCTTGGTGCATTAGTATATGTCTCAATCCATGGTCAGGAGGCACTTTTAGCTTTCTCAACTGTAAAACCTTAGAATTGTAGCTACACATTTTGGGTTTCACTGTTTTTTATTTATTTGTTTTGGAGAAAAGTTCTGTTTGTTGCCCAGACTAGAGTGCATTGGTGCATTCATAGCTCACTACAGCCTCAAACTCTTGGGCTTACATGGTTCTCCCACCTCAATCTCATAAGTGGCTGGGACTACAGGCACATGCCATCATGTCCAGCTAATATTTATTTTTTTCTTTGTAGAGATGGGGACTTGCTATGTTGCCCAGGTTGGTCTCAAACGTTTGGCCTCAGGCCATCCTTCTGCCTTTGCCAGGTATACAGATGTGAGCCACTGTGCCTGGCCTCTCCACATTTTGAAACAGCTAGGTTGTAAGCAACACATAGCCTTTGTGAAATAAAAGGACATTTATACTGAAAAGGTAGTGGTCTATTATTGAACTGGCCAGACCACTCAATTTATCTCATTAAAAGTACACATTGCAATTTAGTTAGGAAGTATAATTGAAAAGAGAAGATGGTGTGTTCCTCCCTTAAGCTAATAGTGTTACCTGCAATAAGATATTTAAGTGGTTTTCAAAATTTTATGGGGAATGGGTTATATTTTTAAATGAATAGTTGGTTTTTCAGTTTTGCTGAATTAGGGTAACACACACACACACACAAAGATAAGCAAGTGTTGTACAATGAACTGAGATAAACAGAGCAGTTGATAGTTTCAACATTTTGTGGTGATACATAGATGTTTAAGGATAGCTGTTGGTTCTATGAAAAGCTGACTTAGCCAAATGAAAAGCAGCTTTACTAAAAGACAGGAGCAAACATGGTCAACAGCCCACTGCAGCAGTATTTTTCACATATTCTTTGCTACTTAGTTAAGTTAAATTCATGAACCATAAATCACAAAGCAAACAAAAATCCAATATTTGCTCTTATGTTGAATTAAAGTATTACTAATCATGCTTAAAAAGCCATGGCTTTTACAGATACACTAAGTTTTGTCAGAAGGAAGATTAAATAATAACTATGGATTTTTCTTGTTTTTGACAAGCAGCTGATAGATTACAACTGATGTATACAATATTTTGTTCTTTAAAAATTATTCAAATTAATAAAAATGGAGTCTGGTCAATACTGCTATTCTGATTAAATTACAAACAAAAATGTTCATAAAAGTTAACTTATATTATTTTCCTTCTAATCTATTTGGTTTTCTCAGACTATGGCAATGCATAGATAGAAAATGGGGAAATGCAAATTTTAGATTAGTGTTAGCTTGCTAATATTTTTCTGTACAACTGTATATGAAAGTAATTGTCCTTAAAATAAACTATGAACATACTCGAAAAGGCACTTTAACAAGTTATAGTGCATTACTATACAGTACTTGTTTTTCCTAATCCTTCTATACATAGTTATGTATGGGTAGATAATGAGAACAAATTAATAAATGCTTACATAATTATCACAGACTATTAGAACTCTGGAATCTTCTCCCACATGTTGGGAGCTCCCTTTCCCCTCTGGGATAGTCTAGTCTAGTTCTATACATTTAAGACATAAGACAAAAATCGAATACATGTAAAATATACATTGGGTCTATTTGGAAAGGCAGTGCAACTTGAAGTGGGGGCTTCCAGGTTATAAGTAAACTTAAAATTTTCGATTGGCAATTGGTTGAAAGAGTTCAGTTATTATCTAAAGATCTGGAATCAATAGAAAGAAATGTCTGGGTTACAATGATAAGGAATTGTGGAGACCAAAGTTTTATCAGGCAGATGAAGCCTCCAGGTAAAAGGCTTCAGAGAGGATAGATTATAAATGTTTCTTATCAGAATTAAGGTCTGTGTTGATGTTAAATGCTGGTTGGCATTCCTGAATTCCCTAAGGGAGGACGGTATAATGAATGATGCCGAATCCTCCCTTCCTGTCATGGCCTGAACTCCTTTTGGGATGTCCTCAGCCAAGAAGAGAGGTCCATTTAGATGGTTAAAGGGGTGTTAGAATTTTAAAGTTCTCTTAAGAACTGACACTGTGTATCTTATTTCAACTCAACAAATAGTGTATTGAGCTCCTATTTCCTACCTTATCCCTGAGTGGTACAAAAAGAGAGAGAAAGAGAAAGAGAAAAGGAAAGAAAAGAAAGAAAGAGAACAAAGTGTAGATTTTTACTTAAATGCATTCAGTTCAGTGGAGATTGAAACAAAGAAGTGGATTCAATTTTGTTACCAGGACAACACATAGTTTAACAAACTCAAAAGCTAGAACTTGACTACAAAGATTGGGTATTTTTTGGCTGAATTCCCTGCTATGAGGCACACAAGGACTTGTGTAGCATTTCCACCATTCTTCTTGCAAGGTAGTTCTTTATTTAACTCCTCTGCCCTATGAGATTTCTGAGCAATGTGGAAGCCAAAGAGCATACATAAGATTTCCATGCTTGGCTTTATTCTGTGCATTTCATATAGTAAGTGTCCAATAAGTAATTTGAATTTAAAGTGAGTGTGGAATAGAGTTTTATTTTAGAAATTTTTTCTATTGAAAGCAAGCATTCTGTGTGTTACATCTTTCACTCTCCTTTTCTACATGCACCTATGTATTTAAGTTTTTAAGAGATGTCACAAACTAAATACAATGTTTCCCTCTTAATAACCATGTGAAAAAAAATGCCTTTAGTGAATTTCATAGCTTAACACAATTGCTTTGGAAACATTTATGTAATTCTATCTGGGTAAGTAGAGTAGGCAAGGGTTCCTATTAACATCAGAGAGAAACTTCGAGTCTTTTATGAGTTTGTTTTTATCACCTCAAATTCATTCTTATCCTTTGCCCTCTCTGTTTTGTGGCAGACATCATGGTTTAGCTTATTGGTTCCTCATCTTTCCTCACCTTATGCTTCAACTTTAGTGTCCTTGGTAGAAAATTTAAGTCATTTTCCAATTCACATAGAAGGCCTTTTTACTAAGAGATTATACTATAAACAAGCATCCTTTAATGTTCATAATCAGATTCTAAACAATCTCTATGGACTGACAGAGTATCTTCCTCCAAGAGCACATTTCTTTTCCATGTGAGTTGTATCCTTTTAAAGCACTTTCTTCTGTTATGTACCTGTAGCTACAGCTATAGCCCTCTTGGTTTCCTTACTAAATCTGCAAAAAAAGAAAATGAATGAGGAGACAGCAGGAGCTTAACATTCTTTATTTCTTGGAAAGAGGAGAAGGGCTTCCAGCTATGCTGGATGCACTTTCAGAGCAGGCCAGAAAAGAAAAGCTAATGGAGAACAAAATCTTTCATAATTTTACAGTTGCTAATCGTATCCTGTTTGATATTAAGGTCAATAATAGTGGCTTTTATGCACTTATCTTTTTCTCAGCTGAGAAAGTAACTTGGCCACAAATTTCTATTTAATTTTCTGTTGAAATGGAGAAACGTGCATTAATGTGATTTTGAACAGAAACAGGTCTCCAGAGTTAGTGAATCACTTTTAGAATAAGGGCATGCTTGTTTTCTCACCAAACCATCTACCTAGGGATTTAAGAAAGCTCCTTTAATCTAGAGAAGCTTGGCTCCCTGTGGTTCCATTAATCCATGTCCCTCATTTGGGCATTAACAGGGAAGAATCCACCAGCTGACCCCTGATGTCCCTGGCACTAACACCTCAGTTGAGTGTAAATGAAAGTTAACTACTTATCCCTGAGTAAAAGAGGATTGATGAATTGCATGAAAGGAAGATGGATGGGGTAACAGGCCAGACAGGCAGTGCTTATAAATGGATTTGAACTACAGTGGCTGAAAAATATTTTTCTGTCTTTTACTCTACCTTGCTTTAGAGTTTTCATTCATCAGCCTTTATCTCTTGCAAACTAAAAGTAGATGTGGCAAACCATAGCCACTAATTTGATAGAAAACACTTTTCAGATCCCAAAAGGTTTGAAAACAAACACCATCCAGCCCCTGCTCCCTCCCCACTGTCTCCAAGGGTCTCAGGGACCTTTGCCATGATAGCATTGACTAATGCACTAGAGTCATTTTCTGTGGATGAAATATGCTTCCTTTGCCACTCACTGCTGGAGCTGTTGGCTCTGGCTGTGCTTTATATGGAGAGAGCTTTCACTTTTTCATCATAAAATCTTGCTGTTTGAGCTGTTTGCAAACAAAGCCTCCGCATTCAGGGCTCTCTCTCTCAGCTACAGGTACTAACTGACATATTTTGCAAGTTCACAATAGCCAAAGAGTTGTAAATAGAGATTTTGCTTTTTCATTTTTCCATGTTTGAAAGCAAGGAGGAAGTGATATATATTCCTTATTAGTTACTTCATCGCTGTTTGAGAGTCATTTCAAAAAGCTTTATCCTATTTCTAATTGTTTTACCATTTTTTTCCTCTTTACTCAGCTGCTTTGAGGTCTTGGGGGATTGCTGACCCTGAAGAGACTACCCTTCCTAGGGTCAGCCAATTCCTAGAGAGAGAGAACTCATCAGTAGTGCACCTTTTATAGTCCACACCCTCAACAACCTCCTTTATAAACTCTCAAACTCCAGGCTACCATCCACCGACTCTAATCGTCCCAGGAACAAGTACCTGACAAAAAGGGATGGCTCCTATGCCCCAGAGCCCATTGAAATTATCCAAACTAGCCAGTCCTAAACTGTTTGCACTGCCCTGTCCATCCCTTCCTGAGAAAGTCATGACAAAGTTACTTGCCCATATGTTTTCTTGTTTTCTGCCTCCCAACTGATCCTGGTACTTCTCCCTTTCCCACCCACCATCCTGTGCGATGTGGTGTTGCCTCCTGTCTCCAGGAAACTATGAGTGTAATAAACTTCTTTCTTCCTAATAGTAATATTCCTAATTGCATGTCTTACTATAGCTGATTGAAACAAATCCTGGTTACCTTTATAAAACTATACATTTTTTTCCTTCTAAGTCCCCCCAAGTCACTGCTAACAACATGATGACAGGACCAAATCCACACATATCAATACTAAACGTGAAGGCAAATGGGCTAAATGCCTCAATTAAAAGACACAGAGTGGTAAGCTCAATAAATAAGCAAACCTCAGTGGTATGCTGTCTGTAAGAGACTCATCTCACATGCAATAACACCGATAGACTCACAATAAAAGGATGGAGAAAAATCTACCAAGAAAATGAAAAAGATTTTTAAAATAAAGCAAGGGTTGCAATCCCAATTTCTGACAAAGCAGACTTTAAACCAACAAAGACAAAAACAAACAAAGAATGGCATTAAATAGTAAAGCATTCAATTCAACAAGGAGATCTAACTATCCTCAACACGTATGCACCCAATGTGGGCCCACTCAGATTCCTAAAGCAAGTTTTCAGAGACCTTCAAAGAGATGCAGAGTCCCACACAACAAGAGTGGGAGACTTTAACAGCCAACTGACAGTACTAGATAGATCACTGAGGCAGAAAATTAACAGACACGTAGGGCCTAAAATCAACAATGACCATATGGATCCGATTTACTTCTACAGAACTCATCATGAGAAAAATATATTCTTCTCATCTGCAAATGGCACATACTCTAACATTATCAAACAATCAGACATAAAACAATTCTTAGTAAATTCAAAAAACCAAAGTTAAACCATCTACACTGTTGGACCACAGCTCAATAAAAATAGAATTTATGAAGAAAATTGTTCAAAACCATACATTTATATGGAAATTAAACAACTTGTTCCTGAAAGTATTATTGTCTAAAAAGCATTTTATTTTTGTTTATAAAGCTTAGTTTGGCCAGATGAAATTTATGGTTAGAAGTCCTTTAAGAATGTTGAGTATAGGCCTCCTAATCTCTTCTGGCTTGTACGTGTGCATTTTGCTGAGACATCCGTGTTAATTTGAGGAGTTTCCCTTTGTAGATGACCTGCTGTTTCTCTCTAGCTGCCTTAAACACATTATCTTTCATTTCTGCCTTGGAGAATGTGATACTCACGTATTTTGGAGATATCTTCATATGAAGTATCTTACTGGGGTTCTCTGCATGTCCTGAATTTGAATGTTGGCCTCTCTAGCTAGGCCCCTCATCTAAATATGTTCTCATGGATAGTATCCTGAAATATGTTTTCCAGTTTGCTTCCATTCTCCTCTTTCAGGGACACCAGTGAGTTACAGATTCAGTCTACATATAGCCATATTTTCAGAGATTTTGTTCATTTATTTTTATTATTTTTTCTTTATTCTTGTCTCCCTGTTTTACTTCAGAAAGCCAGGCTACAAGCCCTCAATTTTTTTTCCTCAGCTTGATCTATGCTGCTGTTAATACTCACAATTGCACTATGAAGTTCCTGTAGGGTGTTTTTCAACTCTATCAGGTCAGTTACATTCTTTTCTATACTGGCAATTTTGTCTGTCAGATCCTGTATCATTTTATTGTGACTCCTAGCTTGCATGGATTGAGTTTCAATGTTCTCTTGAATCTCAGTAATCTTTGTTCCTATCCATAGGTTGAATTCTATTTATGTAATTTCAGCCTTTTCAGCTTGATTCAGAATCCTTGCTGGAGAACTGTTGCAATCGTTTGGAGGAAGAACACACTCTGGCTTTTTGAGTTGTCAAAGTTTTGGACTATTTTTTTTCTCATCTTTGTGGGTTGACGTTGCTTCCATCTTTGAGGTTGTTGACCTTTGAATCGTTTTTCTTTTATCCTATTTGATAACCTTAAGTGTTTGATTATGGATACGGTGGGTTCAGTTGACTGGCTTTGTTACTGGAAGATTTTAGCAAGCCAAGGCTCAGCTCAAGACTCCTGAACTGCATACTCTAACTCTGGGGACTGGTATCAGGCCCGGCTTGAATCTCTAGCTCCTTAAGTTTAGAAACTTGCTGTGCTGGAGGGGCTGAGGTGCTTCCAGACTGCTGGTCCCAATACTCTGATGGGTGATGCTAGCTTCCTAGAGCAATAGCAGCAAGATCCATTCTTGTTCACACATGCCAGTGTAGTGGGGTGCATGCATTTTGGCTGTGGCAGGGTGCTAGCAGGTGCCAGGGTGCCAGTCCAACGTGGGTGTTGGCAGCAGTAATGGTGGTAGTTTGGCAAGGAATTGCAGACCCACAGCAGACTGTGCATTTGTTATCTCAGTAGTCGTGTTAGCATGAAGGCAGGGCACTGTTGGCATAGGCACAGGACTCTATGCATGCCTTGTGCATGTGTTAATGCTAGTGGCAGTGTCTGCTCAGATCCACTGTTTTCTGTGACTACTTTTCACTACGACCCAGTGCAGGGGCAGGGCACCGGTGAGGGTGGGGCTAATAGGCTCTGTACCCACCAGCACTCCCAGGACAATGATGGTGTAGCAGAGGGAGGGGGTGCAGAGTGTACTCATACTGGCAAAGTTGGCAAGGTAGGGCACACAAGCACACATACACAATGGCAGGGGACAGGCGGCTAGGTCCATCCCTGTGCATACATGCCAACAAAGTAATATGGGGGTGTCAATGGGCAAGGGCCTGCAGACGAGGCAACATAGGGGAGGTTGAAGTTGGGGGAGCGTGTGGATCAGCTAATACATGTCTGCAGGAGCCACTCTGTTGGATCACTCAGGTGAAGTCCACAGGAGCTACGATACAGGGTCCAGGAGGTACAAACGGTATCAAGCAGGTGTGGCCAGCAGACCGAGGGATGTTCAGGTCAGACTGGCCCCCTCTCAGGGGCAAGATCACCTTGCATAGTTCAAATTCCACAGTTCCCATAGGGCTAAAGTCTCCTATGAAAGTAAGTCGAGCTAAGGGAGATGGTCATCTCCAGCCATGCTCCACTAAAAATGCTCCCATGCCAAACCCTCTGGGGTCTATCCGGCTGGAGTTCTGCCCCTGCCACTTCCCTAAGCAGCTTTCCTTGCCAACTCAAGGCCCATGGTGAGAGTGGGTCGCTCTTTGCCTGTTAAACTTACCCCCTCTGTAGGAGTGACTGGATGCCAGGAACTAGTCCTGGTACATAGTAGCCTCATCCAGGGTTCTTAGGTTTCTCTCCATTTAGCCAACCTCTGTGTCTTTTCTATGTCTGCTTTCAATGTCTTTCCTTTGGAAATCTAACAGTGCATCAGTCTTCCCAATGACTCATTCCCTTGGTAGGAGATGTTCCTCCTGATCAGCCATCTTGGGGCAGAACCCAATTTTAAAATGTATGAAGCTATGGTAATCAGGACAGTGTGATATTGAGAAGAGACTAGACAAATATATCAGAGAGGAAAATAAAGGGTTCAGAAACAAACCCACACATGAATGAACACTTAATTTTTGGAAAGGTTATAAAAATGATTCAAAGAGAAACAGTTAAACAAGAAAGAAAAAATAGGACATCTCTATGTAAAAACAGCCTCAATCTATACTTTATACCATATACAATAACTAGCTTAAATGTAAAATGTAAAATTCTAAAACTTTCTGAGAAAAAAATATTTTAAAAATCTTTATATTTTGGTATTAGGTGAAATTCTCTGAGACATGACACCAAAACTGCAATGCATAAAAGGTAAGATTAATTAAATTTCACAAAAATAAGAAAATAGAAAAAAACACCAAACCTTTGCTCTATAAATGATACTCCTAAGAAAATGAAAAGACAAGGTACAGATGGGGAAAAATATTTGTTTATCACATATCCAACAATGAAGTTGTATCCAGAATATGTAAAGAACTTTCAAACAGCATAAAACAACCCATCTAAAACAAGTATGAAAGAAAACAACTCATCTAAAATAAGCATAAGGATTTGAACAGAAATTTCACCAAAGAAGATCCTGATGGCAAAAAGAGACATGAAGGAACATTCAACAGCATTAGACATTAGGCAAATGCAAATGAGATACCTCAACATGCCTGTTAGTATGGTAAAAACTTCAAAAAATACTGTTAATACCATGTCTGACAAGGATGCAGAGCAACTAGAACGCCAATAGTTGCTGTTGGGAATGCTAAATGATTCAGCTGTCCTGGAAAAACAGTTTGACAGTTTCTGAAAAGTTAAAAGTCTACCTGCCATATAACCCAGCAATCTCACTCCTAGGCATTTAACTTAGAGAAATGGAAATGTGTCTATATGAAATAGACACAAGAATGTTTATATCATCTCTTTCAATAAGCACTAAACTCTGGGAACAACTCAAATGCCCTTCAATGGGTGAATGAATAAACACACTGTGGTATATCCACACAATGGAATACTACTCAGCAATAAAAACAAAGAATTGGGCCGGGCACCGTGGCTCACGCCTGTACTCCCAGCACTTTGGGATCCATTCGCCGAGCAGGTGGACCACAAGGTCAAGATATTGAGACCATCCTGGTCAACATGGTGAAACCCCGTCTCTACTAAAAATACAAAAAAAAAAAAATTAGCTGGGCACAGTGGCGCATGCCTGTAATCCCAGGTACTCAGGAGGCTGAGGCAACAGAATTGCCTGAACCCAGGAGGCAGAGGTTGCGGTGAGCTGAGATTGCACCATTGCACTCCAGCCTGGGTAACAAGAGAGAAACTCCATTCAAATTGGAAAGGAGGAAGCCAAACTGTCTCTATTTGCAGATGACATGATAGTATATCTAGAAGACCCTATTGTCTCAGCCCAAAAACTCCTGAAACTGATAAGCAACTTCAGCAAAGTCTCAGGATATAAAATCAATGTGCAAAAATCACAAGCATTTCTATACACTAATAACAGACTGAAAGAGAGCCAAATCA
>CM052664.1:54224897-54293559 GCA_028533165.1 Leontopithecus rosalia | reverse complement strand
CTATTGGGGGAAATAGGGGAGGGACAGCGGGGGGGGGGAGCAGGGGAGGGATGGCATGGGGAGAAATGCCAAATATGGGTGAGGGGGCAGAAGGCAGCAAAACACACTGCCACGTGTGTACCTATGCAACTATCTTGCATGTTCTGCACATGTACCCCAAAACCTAAAATGCAATAAAAATTTAAAAAAAAAAAAAAAAGAAAAAAAAAAAAAGAAGAAGTCTGACAGCACTAAGTTTGGTGAGAACACAAAAATCCTCAACTTTATTAATTAGGGAAAAGCAAATTAAAACCACAATGAAATAACATCAAACTCATTAGGCTGGCAGAAACAAAAATAAAAAGCATAACATGTGGAAAAAAATAAATAAATAAATAAAAAATAAAGAATTATTTATACATGCAACAATTTGGATGATCCTCAAAGGTATTTTGTTGAGTAGATCAAGTCAGTCTTCAAAAGTCACACAACATATGATTACATTTGTATACACTCTTAAAAGAATAAACTAATAATGAAATGCAGAGTAGTAGTGGTCAGAAATAAAGTATGAGAAGAGGCAATGATGACAAAGAGGTAATACAAGGCAAGTTTCTTGGAAGCTATAACTGTTCTGGATCCTGACTGTAGTAGTAGTTCTTTCCATTTATACCTATGTTAAATTCATAGACTCATTTTAAAATCAATTTACTGAATGTTAGTTTTTAAAATTAAGTTAAAAAACGATGAAACATGCATGGTCCCCGATCTTTTCATAAGCAACATTTCAAAGATTTTTGTCCTGCCCTTTTCTTCAAGAGGAACTAGTCTGGATGAGAAAAATGGAAGGAGGCTCTCTAAGTGCATTTTACGCTTTTATATTTATATATACATATTTTTTCAGAAACAAATATATCTCAATTAAACTGATCATTTGTGATTTTGTTTTGGATACTCTTTCTACAATTCTTATCTTTACATTAATAATTAACATATTTCCTACAAAAATAGTTCCAGAAGGAAAAAGTATTTTTATGTGCAGACAAGGATGCATTCTGCTTATCACTGACACAACATATTAAGTGATAGCACTGGATTTCAATTCATGTGGGCTTTCAGAATTATGGTATTGAAGCAGGTATACTATATGCAAATATGTCTCAAAGATCAAGCTTCTGTCTCACAGATTATAAACTGTCATACTTCACTCTGTTTGAATCTGGCATATGTTAAAGTATCCCCTGCCGTGCTTTCTTCATCACAAACAGTAAACTGTTCAAAGCTCAGGGGAATGGAACTAACAGCATGTTTGTGGAGTTTCATCAAGACAGTTAAAGAGAATACAAATTAGTTAGTTCATCAGTTTCATTTGTCTCAGTAATTGACACTGCTTTTGAAACTATAACCATAAGATTTTGAAAGGTTAAACACAGTGGTTTTGGAAAAGGTATGATAGCAGATTTAACTATTTCACCACTTTGTAAATGATAATGTTGACTAACTGGACATCATTTAATTTTCTCTTTAAGACTTCGGTCTCACTCAAAAGCTGGGCTGCTTTGTTTTATGTTTTATTTACTACCAGTTAGTGATTAAAAGGGTAATTTTAGTTTTTTTTCTCTGTGTCAATTATTATCTAATCTTTTTGCCTAGAAACTGAAGGGATGATTTGATTAAAAACAATCGTTCTTGATGCTATCACTAGCTAGTTAATAGAACCCTGGGGGATGTAGGAGGGAAGTGGCAATGGTTAATAGGTACAAAATATAGTTAAATAGAATGAATAAGATCTAGTATTTGATAGAAAAACAGGGTGATTACACTCAACAATATTTTACCGTACACTTTAAAGTAACTAAAGTAGCATAATTAGTATGTTTGTAACATAAATAATAAATGCTTGAGGTGATAGATACCTTATTTACCTTGATGTTATTATTACGCATTGTATGCCTGGATCAAAATATCTTGTATATTCCATAAATACACATACTTACTATGAACTCATTAAAATATAAAATTAAAAAAGTTTTATTTAACTGTGCAGAGACAGGATTTTTCCTTATATTTGGCATACATGGAGATATAAATAATTTTAGAATAATGAGGTGAAATACAACAGTATATGGAGCAATCAGGTTGCTGTAAAAAATCTAAACAAGGAAATTCTTCTTAGACAATAAAATATTCTTTAGCACAAAGTATATTTCCCCATTAAGGACCTGTGACTATGCCCTTGCTTAATTTGAAGTATCACTGAATATTTTAAGAGAAGCAATCTTATATTTTACCTAGTCCAATCCACAGATGAGCTCCACAGCATAAAGTCATGTCTGTTGGTTCAACAGCCTTTTCTGTCTATTAATTACATGTTACACAAATAAATTAACCACCTCATTTTGCAAATGCAGAATATCTAGCTCCAATAAAGCAAAGAGGAACTGAACCAAGTTATAGTAGATTAGATTTCTAACAATGCTTATAACAATATCTGCTATCTCATATGCTCATTTGAAATTACCAGTCCCCTATCAAGAGGTGGAATACATTTCCTTTACTTTTGAAACTGCTCTTAAGTTGTGGCTTGTTTTGATCATTAGAATGCAGCAAAAAATTGATGCCATGCAACATCTAAGTCTGGGCCTGGAAAGAACCACAGTTTTTCCTCAGCTGTTCTGAATGCTTGCTTCTAGGACCTACTCTTGTAAAGAAACCTAGGGAGGCCATGTGGAGAGAAGCATATGGAGAGGGAGAGATAGGCTCAACCTCCAACCCATTTGCCAAGGCACTAGACATGGGAATGAAACCATACTGGGTATTCAGGACCACTTCCATCTTACCACCACCACCACTCGAGAAATGTGTGATGCATGGAAAAGAAAACCAACATACCCAAGTTCTACCTGAATGCTAACAAATACAATGGTTGTGGTTTTAAGCACTAAGCTTTGAGGTAGTTTATTATAAGCAATAGGAAACCAAAAAAACAGGTTATATATCTAGTTTTGGTGGAATCCTCATAGAAAACAAGTCTTTTTCCCCACTCTACAAATCCAAAGCACTCTAAAATTTACTACTCTTGTTGTACAAAATTTGTGTTTCTATTCTTAAGTTAAAAATAATAGATAGAACACAGTATAGTTACTTCATTTCTACAGTCTCAATTTTCTGTGACATTAAGAAGAAATACAAATAATACTCTCAGGGCACTTAGCAAGATGAGAAACTTGATTAATTATCACCTCTAAACATTATAAAGAAGATCCTAAAACTAGAATCAAAATGTAGGCATAAGAAATTTCAATTATTTTAAGATAAATACATTTAAATTTTTCTGTATATATAATAAAAATAGGAAAAAGCGCCTGGAGCATTGCCTCTGGATAAAGACTGCTGCCAATTCCCATAGATGTCAAGTAAGTAGAAATCCAAACTACTATGCTGAACAAAATTTCTATAGCTCAGCATTCTTTTTGTAGCAGAACATTATCAGGCTATAAGTTCTGGAATTCAATCTTTTCAAATGGCTTCTATTATTAGTGTTTTAAAGATAGAAGTTTTGAATAGTAAGTTATAAAAATTGAATATAAAATATGGGGAAATGAAATTAAAGACAAAAATTATGTATTCAGTTGCAAAAACAGTCCAGAGTTTTTATATACCATGGAACACTAAGTGATTGAAACAATTTTATTGAAATGCATATTTGTTAACCAGAATGTTAGCTTTAGTGCTAAAAACTTTAAGGCGAGAGAAGAAGAAAAGGAAGGAAGGTGGGAAGGAAGGAAGGAAAGGATGGAAGGGGGGAGGAAGGGAAGGGGGGAGGAAGGGAAGGGGGAGGGGGGAGGGAGAAAGAGAAGTGTCAGATTATTTCTTTAATTGAGGAGCTTGCAATAGAAATAAAGGCAATAAAGAACAAATGTGAAAATACTCATTACATAATTGTGATTCTAAATGCACATTTTTTTTTACTTACTCCTGTATTTTTCTTCTCAAGTCTAATAGGCTCCTTCTAATTCTGTATTTCACATTGAATCCTCAATTTGCAGGCTTGATCTCTCTCTCTCTCTCTCTCTGTCTCTCTCTCCTACTGCCATGCCATGTAAGAAGGTGCCTGCTTCCCCTTTGCCTTCCACGACGATTCTAAGTTTCCCGAGGCCTCCCTAGCCATGCAGAATCATGAGTCAATTAAACCCCCTTTCTTCATAAATTACACAGTCTTAGACAGTACCTTTATCACAGTGTGAAAATGGACTAATATGACAGGCATATTGAATAGGTTACTTACATGACCACTTCCTGGGACAACGATAGCATTTAATCAGCAATTATAAAACTGTATTTGGCATCCAACATCTCACTTAAATAGCTTCTTGTCCTAACCAACTCGTCTTGCCTAATTCACCACCTGGTTATCTAAGCAGAAAAATCTAGTTGTCCTCTTTGGTTCCTCTCTCCCTTCACTTGATATATCCAATTAGTCACAAAATCTTGCCTACTTTACCTGAAAAAATACTTTTACAAAATATATACTTCCCTCATTCCCCAACCAACATTAAGGCCCTTAACATTTCTTACCTGGACTACTAAAATGGATTCTTAATTTCCCCCTTTTTTTAATTTATTTTATTTTCAGCCCATTTTCTATCATTCTACAAGGGTAATATTTTAAATACACAAATCTGATCCTGGCAACATACTGATGAATTGCTTTAAGAATACACCCCAAACTTCAAGACAAGCCCAATTCCATTTCAAGTTATAAAGGCTTTTTTCTAACTTATTAGTTTCATCTTGTGTTATTCCCATTCCTAACCCCATAGTTCATAGCATCTGACTTTCCCTGAAACGTCTTCCTCTGCTCATTAGGATATGCTATTTTTTTCATCTAGAAATACATACTTCCTTAATTAGCCTGTTAAAAACCCCATTCCTCACAAACTTGTATACATTCTTTCCTTCTATGAAATATTCATTGAATTTCACACACTGAACCCTCATATCCAACATTAGTTGATTATACCCTTCATTGTGCCACCTCTATATCATATAAATAATTCAAATATGTGTTTAGATATATAGTTCCCCTATTAGACTCTAAACTCCTCTGAAGAACATCAACCATGTTTACTTTTTCCATGATAAGTGTCTTGCATGTACTAGGCATAAAATACCTACTAAAAATGAAAAAATGAATATGCAAAAATAATAATTAGTATGACCTTTAGACAGTTATGCAGTCTAATTTTCTCTATAAAGTGGATGCTAATGCACAATTCCCTAAGTTTAAATTTAAAAACTGAAATCAGAGAAGAAAAAATGTTATTGTATGACATGCAAAATTTGGGATACAGCAAATATCAGTGCTGTAGGAATTCAGATATTCTTCCAATAAGGGATGAAAGACTTACATAAGTGGAGGCATTTCAGCTTATTCTTAATGGATTAGTTAAATACGGAGAGTGGAGAAGAGAATGGAGTGAAGACATCTCGTGAGAACAATTGATAAAATGGCTGAGATCAAAGACATAAAAGTGTTTCTTACAGACAGTAAGGTGACGTTCTTTCTGGATCGACGGTTGGGCATTTTTAAGAAGTTGTGAGATATACAATTGGAAGAGAAAAATGTGGCTAGTAAGCAGAAGGTTTAAAATCATGTCATAAAAGGTACCAATTATCATTATTAAAATATTTTAAAATACTTTGCTGCAAAGTCAGAGTCATTAACAGAAATAACCATATCTTGAAACTATAATTTTGAACATAATTTTTAAATGGCTTGTCAAATCTGAAATAATTACAATTAAATAGTGATTCTATTTATTGACATTCATTCTTATACACAAAAAGGCTCTTCAATACTTGCTAAAAATTCTTTCATGCACCACGCCTTGTAATTCTGACAACATTCATTTGATGTTCTAGTTAAAACAAGATCTTACCATTCCTTGAATTTGACTTTTGTTTCCTAGCCTCCTCATTTTGGTTATACTCTATGCCTCCCCTAAGATATTCCTATAATCTACTTTGCCAATTTTTCTTTATCATTCAAGATAGAGTGAAAATGCCACCTTTTCCATGCTTTCATGAAGTCTTCTTGGACTAAACAGGCCAGAATAACGAGCTTCTTAGGGCTCAAGAGCACCTTTTCATTTCTCAATACTGCTCTCATATTGTTTCTTCCCAAGGCTTCTGAGGGACTAAAGTGGACCTAATTTGTATTAAACTTCAGACCTTTGTAGAATTTCTAGTAAATAGAATATGCTAATTGAATGCTAAAGTAACTAATAAATACTGATAAGATAGTATTGTATGTTGAGAAGCATGTTTTAACTGCCAACAGTCTAAGGTTAATTTTTTTATATAAAATAATCTATTAAAAATTAATAAGCAACAAGGAAATCGAAATTTATTTGCCTTTCAAATAAACAAAATTTAAATTAATACTTATGAGCTAGGTAGAAACAGAAAAGAACACTCTTACATGATGTGGTAGAAATATGAATTTCTAAAAGAAGTTTGGCAATATTTATCAAAAACTTTTTAAAAGGTTAATTTATTTCAACAAGTAATACTGTTTCTTGCAACGTTTCCTAAGGAAAACATCAGACTTATTAAGAAAATGTATGTTTAAATGTAACCAGGGAATTGCGTGTTTTCTAACATCATATAGTAAAACAGGACAAAGCACTTTGGGAGGCTGAGGTAACAGGTTCGTTTGGAAACAGGAGTTTGAGTCTTCTTCGTGGCATTATAGCCTCCACAGATTTTTTTAATTAGATGGGCATGGTGGTGCAAGCCTGTTATTCCAGCTCTTCAGGAGGCTGAAGTGGGAGGAATTCCTGAGTCTGGGAGGTTGAGGCTGCAGTGAGCCATAATCATGCCACTACACTCCAGCCTGAGACAGAGAGAGGTCGTCTCAAAAAAAAAAAAAAAGTCTATTTTAGAGATATTCTTGAAGACAATGGAGATGGACTTGTATTCAAATTCTACTTCTGCCTCATACTAGCTGAGTGACGTTGACCAAATCATTTATGTTCTCCAAATTATACTAAATTATATTTCTCACATATGTATATTGAGCATAACAATGGTAACTATTCCACAGGGTTCCTGTGAGAAAGAAGTGGGATCAAAAATGTAAAAAAGTCAAAGCGAGTACTAGCACTCAATAAGTGATCAATAGTATAATCTATTATACCAATGACAAGAATGATGACTGTGATGTACCGTTTCCATTCTGGCATAGCTTAACCGCGAGGATGGCATTTCATAGAGAACTGAGACAGAGAATATCTTCAATATTTTCTTTATGAGCATTTTTGTTGAAAATACAGAATCCTGGCCGGGTGCGGTGGCTCACGCCTATAATCCCAGCACTTTGGGAGGTCAAGGCGGGTGGATCACGAGGTCAAGAGCTCGAGACCATCCTGGTCAACAAGGTGAAACCCCGTCTCTCCTAAAAATACAAAAATTAGCTGGGCATGGTGGTGTGCACCTATAGTCCCAGCTACTCAGGAGGCTGAGGCAAGAGAATTGCTTGAACCCAGGGGGCGGAGGTTGCGGTGAGCTCAGATCCTGCCATTGCACTCCAGCCTGGGTAACAAGAGCGAAACTCCATCTCAAAAAAGAAAAGAAAAGGAAATACAGAATCCTATTTTTAATTATTATTATTCTGGGCATAGTAGCATTAGATGTCACGGCTTTCATGCTTAGGACTGACGTTTTAGAGTTTCTTTTTAGATATTTTAGTAAAAATACTTTACTTTTGACAGGATAATTCTGCCACCTCCCTAACTAATCATCTCAGAGCCTACACAATTATTTATATTATATCATTAATGGCTCTTTACTTTTATAAAGCTCAGGCAATCATTGTGACAGTAACAAGGGAAGGTTTTAGATTATTTCAGTTGTTGGTCTCCTTTGTTCTCTTTTAAAAGAGATGTCACTCAAATACACATCTGACTAGTACTTCCCAAAAAAAACAAGGGGGAAAATTTGCACTTGTCATGAAGTCATTTAAATGATGTTAGAAAAGATTGAAACATTTATAAATTTGTTTAGAGGTGCTTGCTATGCAAATAAGCTAAGTGGGATGTTGTTTAAAAACTTACTTAAAATCATATCTTCTTGAAAATCATTTTGAGACACCAATTAATTCTGAGTAGAGTATTAGGAATCATATGGTAACTACAAATAATTTTAAAGTGATTGCTGCATATCAATCATTTTTTCTTTTTTTTTTTTAGATGGAGTCTTGCTCTGTCTCCCAGGCTGAAGTGCACTGGCACCATCTCGGCTTACTGCAATCTCCACCTCCCCAGTTCAAGCAATTCCCCTGCCTCAGCCTCCAGAGTAGCTGGAATTACAGGCACATGCCACCATGCCCAACTAATTTTTTTGCATTTTTATTAGAGACAGAGTTTCACCATGTTGGTCAGGCTAGTCTTGAACTCCTGACCTCAAATGATCTGCCTACCTCAGCCTCCCAAAGTGCCGGGATTTCAGGCATGAGACATTGTGCCTGGCCTATGTCAATCATTTTTATGTCAAAACATTTACTTTAAAAGTATTTAGAATGAGACTATCCATCCAGTTAAAATTGTAACATTAATGAAATAAAGATTTCATAAATATGTAATTATCTTTGAAAAACGAGTGAATACAGACAGATGAAGTGTGATTTATTTAAAATCACACAAGTACAAAAAGAAACAAGCAATGATGAGACATTTGCACAGTTGGCAAAATGTATTTCTTTTGTCCTATATGTGTGACTGTATGGAGAATATGTGCATGTTGGGGCATATGTGTGGAATTTCTATACATATATATAATCTTTGCAAGCATACACTTTCCTGGTAACTTTAACAAACATATTGTGTATTTCTGACATTATCTTAAAGTGTAGCATACAAAGAGTTTTATGAATCTCTAGCCTTTGCTTTTGTATGCAATACATTTCTGTCAGTTCTCTTTGTGTAATGAGAGAGGGTACCAGGTATGCTCCACTTAATCACAAAGGAGAAACAGTTTTTGTGTGACTCGAACATGACGTCTTTTAAGCTATAGTATTAATCTTGGTTCCTTGCCAAGCATAATACCAACCACTCTTAAAAAGAGCGCTATTTAAGTTGGTAGAGAAAAATTTTCTTTCCAAAATGTCTTGCAACCTGGGTAGATTTTTCAGGCTTCTGGAGGGAGATTTGATAGTACTATGAAAACTGGCCTTTGAGTATTTAAAACAGATCAGAAAATTTCAAAAATTTAGACACATTACATAGTGTTTGTATAAGTCACTTTGTATAAGTCAGTGTCATTTACTGTCTTCATTCTGCAAAATGATGGTATGGGGTTGGTCACTATAATGTCTTCCAGTTCAAAAACTCTCTGAAGGTACCAAAGACACTGCAGACATTAAAGTGGGTTTTCATCAATATACATTATACTGTGGATATCTGAATTGGAGGAAGTCATCAGAAGGATCAAATTATTTGGATCTGGTTAAAGACATGATGTAAGTTGTTCACTTTATGAGACTTCTGGAAACTGCGAAGACTGAGAAGGAGAAGAGAAAGTAACTAAAGGATTCACTGACCAATGTGAAACTACCTGATGCATGCCAGTTGAGCAGCACCATAATCAATGGAAAAAAGAATATAGAAAATAAATGAATGGATAAATAATATGGTGAGTAGAGCCAGAATCTAAAAGACAGAACAGCCAAAGTGGTGAGAAAAATAAGTTTTAGCAACAACAAAACCAAAGAAGAAAGAAAAAAAATGGAGTTAGAAAAATGACAACGAAAAGATTATATAATTCATAATTATAAATTGAATTATTAATAGCTTCATCCAGAACTGAAATATTATCAAGTATGAAATGAGAACCTTGGTAAAATGAGGTAAACAATAGCTTCCATTTGCTTAATACTCAATATATTCCAGGGACTACATTAAGACTCTAGATATAATTTTTTCAACCTAGTAACTAATGTACAGGAATCTCCCTAGCCATTGATTGTCTGATTAAAATAACCAAAGATATAAAAAAGGAGTGAACAATCTGAGTTACTACTAAAAACAAAAAACTGTAACCTGTAATAGCTTTGAGGACACAAGAATGGAATCTGTAGCCCTATTTCATCCTCAAAATGGAATATAGTGTCAGACAAATTGTAGCCAATTTATGTCCCCCACAGTATTACCTACGGAAGCATAACTTCCATTTTCCTCAGATCGGGAAGGAGGGAAGGAGGGAAGGAAGGGAGGAAGGAAGGAAACAGCTTAGTATCTGAGAGGGAGATCCTAAAATCAAAACAGGGCAATTAATCCACCCAGTTTGTAGGCAAATAATATTCCTGAGTAAGAGAACTTTTTTTTGCAAGGTTTAACTTGAAACACAACAGCAAACAATAAATAAACCACAAAGTAAATCAAGTGTTTTTAAAATCCTGTAACATAGAGAAACAGAAAATAACACTAAAAAGATAAAGAAGAAACATACCATATTTAAGAGGAATAAACAACCAACACATATTAATTTTAGAGAATAAATCATAATGGGCCTCAGCTTTTTACCCTTAAAAAATTGAGAAACACTATGACACACAAATGTAAACAAAAGATGAAAATACAGCACACTGAGATGAAAACAGTTGAGCTTATCAGTAGGTAGATATAAAGAGGTAACAGAAACATACTAAAACAAAATAAAAACATATAAATGTTAATATACCTAGGCAATGAAAAAGTGTCCATATACATTCAAGAGCAGCTCCTTTGGGGAGAAAAGTGAAATAAACTTCTAAATACACAAGATAAAAAATAAAATATAAAAAAACATAAAATAAGAATGATAGAGTTATACATGGCTTAGAAGATGGTATACAAAGTATGTGAAATTATTTGAAAATTTATCTGAAATAAATAAATTGGCAGGGGAGAGAAAGCAAAATGTGCTCTCTTAAGAGAAGACAAGATGAAAGTTCAAAAAGATAAGCAAAAAGAACAATTCATTGTATGAGGCTTGCAAGTCACAAAAAAATTATGACAGTGAGGACTATCTATGCCTCAAACAGGACTTCAGATCTCAAAGAACTCAAATTCTGGCAGAAGCAATAAAAACTAGCTTTAAACATTTAGAAAACAAAACAACATATAAGTAAGAGATGAATGCCATATAAGGTTATAATGTGCATTGGAAGATTACTGACAATTGCAGAAAAAGAAAAAAAAAAAGGTCACTGCCGTTCATCAGTTCCAACGGTAAACAGCTATTCAAAACAAGAACTCAAATTCTGAGCTGGCTGTATCACCTCTCTGGGACACAATGGATTTGTAGTTCTAGCATTGTTTATTGCCTATTTATTTTGTTGTTTCTTACATTATAATATAGACAAAGTAAATGTGATATATGAACACACAAACACAAATACACTTATAATACACACACCATGGAGTATTATTCAGTTTTATATAGTAGGAAAATTCAGACATACACTGCAGCATTAATGAACCTTGACGACACTAGGTCAAGCAAAATAAGTCAATCACGAAAAGACAACTACACTATAATTCCATTTATCTGAGGTATCTTGAGTAGTCAAACATAGTGACAGTAGAATGGTGGTTGGCCAGGGCTGAAGGAAGACGACGTTGTTTAATAGAGAGTTTCAGTTTTTTAAGATGAAAGTGTTTTTGTGATTGTTTGGGCAACAATATGGATGTACTTCATGCCACAGAACTGTATATTTAACAATGGTTAAAATGGTAAATTTTCTGTTATGGATATTTTGCTACAATATCACATGTTTTAAAAGAAATCAACAGGCCAAAACTTTTGTAACATTATCAATTGACAACCTCTCTAAACAGTGTGTGGAAAAACAAGGCCACTTGCCTGGCCCCCATTCTACCGTCTCTTGGTCCCTGTTGTTTTTCTGTCACTTACTCATATCTGTATTTTAAGCCACCACTGCCTAGCTCCATCACTTCACAGTTGATCACTTTGCATTTTGGGTAACAGTCCTATTGTCTGGAATGCAATGACTGGAGAGTCAATTGGGGGCATGTTTTCTCAACACACACCCCCCTTTTCTGTTTCCCAAAAGTTTGACAATCTTTAATTCTATCCTTAGTGAATGGATTACCCCACAAATTACGGTCACCATGTTCCCCAGGATATCTGAGGTTACATCACAATTTTACCCTCTGGATTAGATTCCCAGAATTTTGACCCTCGTCTAGAGTTTGACTCGATTTTTTATGCACCTATCTAATACCTGTGGTTTTGCTTCTCATAAACTCAAGGTATTTGATGAAATCATAATGACTTTAGCTTCTCTCAATACTAGCTTGTTTTATAGTCTGCCTGAGAGAACAACACATTTTAACAGCTTCCAAGATTCTGCAATCAAGAACAGCTAGACTTTGAGTAAGTGGGAACTAAAGAAAGGGTTATCTGTTGTATGGCAAAGACTAAAAGCAGAGATGAATTTTTATCAAGTTTTAATATGAAATAATGTTGAATATGTAAGGCCTAGTGATATTACATTTTGTACTCTAATAACCATTACAATTTTACCCAGAGGTTCAATTCATCCATAAGTTATCAGTGCAGACAGAAGTGAATTAATTTAAATTAGGGAAAATAGCTTCCTACATCATTAAGTCGAATCTGTCATTTATTTTTAAGATAAAGCTTTAATCTAAGCAATTTCCTTTTAAAGTTTTCTCAAATAAAAGTGCCAGCATTTGAGAACAGAATAGTTACTACCTGGGCTATCCTTGCAAATTCCTGAGAATGACCACCGGAAGACAAATGAGAACAGAAAGTCCTCAGGTTAGAGGATGTCTAACAGCAGGGGGCCCTCCTTGCCCATTCCTGAGGGCAGGGAATGCTGAGACTCAGCAGGGAGGGGAAGAGAAAAAGAGGACAGGTTTGGAATGAAGACCACAGGAAAATAATTAACCAGATGGGCAGCTGTGTCACAGCCGGACACCAGAAAGTGCATATGAAATTGAAACTCTAAAATAATACAACATAATTACTTAAGAAAAAAATCAACTAAGGTGAAATTGAGACCTGTATTATTCACAAAACCCAGGAACTAGGAGAAGCTTCCAGTGTTGACTATAAAAATTGTGGCAATTGGATCAATGAAGAAAGGCCTTTTTGAGGCAGTATCTGAGGTTTCTCTCTTAACCTAAACAGTCTTCCTTCTGCTCCTCATACGTCCTTCAAGACCTGATCAGATGACTTTTCTGGAGCAATAATAGGATCACAAGATTATATTTCTCATTTGCCAACCCCACATGGAGATGTAGTCTAATTGTCTTTTTCGTTTCTCTTTTTTCTCTTTTTCTCATGCTGGCTAAATTAAAAACAAAATAATGAAATGAAAAACATAGAAGCTAGGAGGCAAAGTTTTCCTTGTAGGAATAAATAATGAGTTAGTCATATGATTGAGCTTTTAAGAAACTAATAGCAAGAAGGTAACATTGCATTTAACATCATGACTCTGAAATCACACTGCTTGGATCCATGTTCTAGTTCTATCCTTTCCTGGTTATGTGACTTCTACCATTGTCTCATTCTCTGGTTCTTCAGTCTTCCCCGCTATAAAATGGGGATGATAATTATAGTATCCACATTAAAAGATCATTGTGAAAATAAATTGAACAAAAACATGTGAAACACTGAAAATAGTACCTGGTAGACAATAAGCAGTAAGCAAGCATTTAGTATTAGAAGAAATGGTGAAAACACAAATAGAATCTAAGGGGGAAACAAAGAGACAGGAAGGAAGGAAGAAAAGAAGAAAGGAAAAGAAAAAAGGAAGAAATAAAAAACATTATCATACTTTGGGGGTGTTCCAGTGATTAATTTTACATATCACAATAATAAGAATGCACTAAACCAAACTAAAGATACAATTAAAATAGGAGTAGAGAAGAGAGATAGTTTTCTCATTTTTCATAACAGAAACAAATATTTAACAAATAGTTGACTTAAATTGGTAAACAATAAATATTTGAAGGTAATACTAAAAGAAACAGCTAAAGTAATGTAAAATAGTGAGTGGAACTTAATGCTAAGAAGGTTTATTACTTGATATTTCATCATGTGCATGTCCTGTTATAAACTTTTTATGCATATGCATACACATACACACATACCTGTGTGTGTGTGTGTGTGTGTATTTATATAGACATTTTAAATGTACTTGGAAAACACCAAGGTTTAAACATGTGGAATCAGATTCAAATTTGGTTTGCTCATCACAGTTCATAAGTGCATAATGATGTATGAAATTTAAAAATCTATAAACAAGGACAAATGGTTTAAAGTACCACTGAAACACTATCTCCTAAATTGTTTTTAAAAGCAACTAACTGGAAAACAATCTAATTAGCTTGTGTACCAAAGTCATCAATTTCCAATGAGGTGTAAACCAGTTACCCTGTTTTTTAGCTGCTTGTGGTAGTTTCTATTAAAATGAAAGCTGGTAACTAGTTTGAAATGTTTCTCTATTTCTTGCAAAAAGCAACATGTGGAAGATATTTTCTCACTTCCATATACTAGAGAGAAAGGGTAACCTCACAGCCATGCTGCTGTTCAGAAGTTGCCAACTCCTCATGTCTTTGATTATCTTATCATTATTATTAAATACTTTATTTACAGACAATAGTCATTCTCCCTTCCAAACAGTGAAAGAGAACTAGCAGTCTGACCTTGAGCAAGTTTGAATTCTCTGAGCAGCAATTTTCTCACTCATGAGATAGAAGAACCCTTCTATATCTCACTTCAATGCTTTCTCAAATTCCTCCAAATATGAATACATTTTTCTTCCAATAAGCATTACTCCTGTTCGTGCACTATAGATAATGCCAATGTACCCAGAAATAATATAGTCTATTAGCTTTGCTCTCTTTAACCTTAATAAAGTTATAGATTGATATCATGCTTTGAAGCAAACTACCTCCACATCCTTCAGATAATCTAGTTAAATGCTCTAAGACCCAGTCAGAAACCATAGTGCCTATTGCCATCCATGTTGAACACTTAGGACCACTTTTAAGGAAAACTGAGGAAATTTTCACATTTGTGATGGTAGAAGGTAGAGTGAAAAGGAAGAAAAACAGTGAAAGCAAAAATAATTTAAATGAAAAACAGTGAAATAACCATTTTCCTACTTTTTATCAGAAATCTGTTACTCATAATTTACTAACCTGCAAGGCTAAACTGGGATGAATTTATTCATATTACTCAGCTTAATTCAGGAAATACTCTTCTTTATATATACAAATTCTATATGTTTTCAAGATTATTTTTTTATTACATATCTCTATAAATAATCTTGAATTTTTAATGATTTATTGCTAGAATTTGGAAAATACGTTTAAAAAATTTGGAGATTTTGTTACTGCTTTTTAAGCAACATGAAACAAGATCTTGTTAATTAGAATACCAGCATTTTAGTGAAAATAAAGCCACTCAAGTGATTTGAGGAAACAACATAAGAAATAATGAAATCTTCAAACAAATTGCAGATCAGCTGATCTGAACCAGTTATTAATTTCATAGTAAATGTCTAAAATCATAACTTCATTAAAAATTAAAAGGAGATTTTATTCATGTAATTACTCTCTAAGCAAATAAATTAATTCTCCTTTCTGTAATTACCTTTCAACAGCTTCTAATAATACTTTTCTCTATAATAATTGACCACAAAGCATTCCATTTTCTTGCAAACAACACCTTCAGTCAAAACTAATAACCTTAAAATAATTTTTCAAATTTGGAAGAACAAACCTCCTACTCATTTCTTATGTGCATACATATCTAAAATGTATCGATGTTGCATGTTTTATTGGTTTTTATGTTTCAATTTAAGTATTTTAATAGGCGGCAAAATAAGAGTTATTATTTTGGGGTGGAAGCCATACATGCTTAAATTTGAATCCTGGCTCAAATATTTTATTAGTTGTAATACTGTCATAAGAAAAAGAGAAATGGGAACACCTATTTTAAATACTCAGGTCTCCACCTCTTGATTTTTCTGAGATCAGTGCTGTCCCCATATTGACACAGAGGGAGAGAAGCTGCATTTGTCAAATATGACATGCACCCTGTAGCCATGGTGGTGCAGGAAGGGTGAGAAAAGCAAACTTTACAAGTCTTTTATTGGAAACTGGAATTAGGACTTTGGTATCAGTCATCTATCATTCCTCAATATAAGCAGTCTCTTTTTGCTTCTCAACTGAAACATACAACTCTTATTTTATGCAGGTTTTCTAGCACAATCCACTTACAAATATGCATTCTGAAGAAGTATGCACTTTGCTCAAGACTTGTTATAAGGAAGATAGTAAAGAAATATTTTTCATACTACTCAAGGCAAATAAACTAAAAATATTCAAAAAGTATTTTTTTTAATCTCCAGAGCCCTTCAAGTCATTGTTCTTTTCCCATTGTGAAATTTTCCTTGAGGATGCAAATATACTTGTGTTTCTACTCAACTCTAAGTTTCATTAAATCACTGAATATCTAATGTAACAAAGTACAATCGATAAAAGTATCTCTATAACTAACAGTGTAAAACATGGGCAAGAAATTTTTGCCTGACACCAGAAAACTCAATTCTTATGAAATGCAAAATCAGAACTGTATGATATATCTTATTTGTAAGACAATATAAGACTTAAAGGTTTCTATTCGTTCATGAAGTCAATATGGCTTATCTAACTCAGAGTTACACTCATCCTGTTATGACCTCAATAAAATCAAATGCTTAGAAACAACAGATTTGGAGCCATGAGATTTTCTCAGGACCTGGCTTTCTGCTCTCTAGAGATGTGATAATGTAAAACTATATAACCTATCTGAGTATTTTCTCATTTATACAATAGTGGTGATCTTACAAGGTTGAAGTCGATTTTGTATGAGATCCTATATGTTAAAATGTAAACCTATGACTAACATAATCACAGTCATAATAGTTATTTTTTAATTAGTAATTGAGCCATAAAGCTAGGTTCTATTTTGAAATTCATTTTGAATAAGGTATACATAAGCTGTGGGTGACTGACATACACAGTGGGTTAGGGAAGGGAGCAAATTACAATCCTCAAGCCAAATCTGTTTGCCTCCTGTTGTAGAAATAAGTTTTGTTAGAATACAGGTGCACCCATTTGTTCACATATGATATATGACTGTGTTCAGACTACAGTGATAGAGTGTCAATAGCTGCAACAGAAACTGTATGGCCTACAAAAACCTAAAATATTAAGATTAGGATTAACTGTTACCAAATCAAAATACGTTTCTGAAAAAGCAAGTTGAAGTTACTTCTTTTCCTAATTTTTTTTACGTTAATATCATGGTAATCAGGTCTTGTGGAACCATGGATTAAAAACTGAGAAACTAGAATCTTTAAGCAACTGGCAGATTATATAGCCTAGTGTTTCTCAAAATTTGTTCAGCCTAACATCAGTATCAGATTCAACAGGAATGCTTGTTTAAATAAATTCAAATATTTTATTTCAGGACATTTACTAAGCAGAAGTCAAGGGATGCCTGCAGTCTACAACTTTGATACTCAAAGTTTGATCAACAGACGATCAGCATCTACATCACTTATAACTGATTACAAATACAGCATCTCAAGCTCCACACCAAACCTGAATCAGACTCTGTATTTTAAAGAATCCATCAATATGCATGTTAAGTTTTGAAAGTCTATAATTGGGAATGTATAAATATTTAGACTCCAAATCTACCTGGAGCTGTCAGAAAAAGTAAAAGCGCACGAGAAATTTTGGTGAAAAATTACCCACAGTAGTTACAAAAATTAAGGGTCATGCAATATAAGATGGGAATCCTGACTGGCAAGTCTTAACAGAAATACACAGTCTACACAGAAATATATGGAATATGAATTGCAACTGGAATTCTATTTCTGTAGATGGCAGCTGATGTGTTCACAGAATAATGGTGGCTACAACTGGTGTTCAAGAAAGAATTCAGGGAAGCTTTAACTTGAGCAAGTCTTACTCACAGAAGAACTGCAATTATATATGCACAAAAGTTAGAAATTAAGGTATTAAAAGTGTCTTTAAAATCAATATACATCAAAAGAAGAAAGTGGAAAACACCTTACTTCCTATACAGCCAAACTTGGCAATTAGTATTCTTTAGAATTGTATCTACAATACAGCATTAAATTAAATTTCTAAAGTAGTTTTATGTTGAAATCGCTTTCTCTGCCCAAAAAATTCTGAAGCTTTCTGCTCTCTGCCTCAATTGATTTTTGAAAAATGGTCTTATTTCCTGTATCAATGTATTCAGTTTATTCAAAATCAAAACACGAAGTATTATAGTATTTTTATGAAGTTTTGTTTAAAGACCCTCTTTTGGTACAGGAATATCCTTGCCCGGATATTTTTGATACTATGAAATGAATAACTTTACATATAATTCCAAAATTATTAAGTAGTTTGCATGTAATAGTTATATATATTCACACAGCTAAAACAATTACACTATATCTATTATCATGCAGATTTTGTTCAAAATAAAAATCAAGTCTGGTAGGCTACATTTTATATGCAATTAGTTTTTTAAATTAGTTATATAAAATGTTAAAGAATAACATTAGTTTCACTCCTAAACTGACAAGATTTTCTGATTATTTTAACTTTTGATTTTCAATTTAATTATAGTTTAACCAGATTAAAGTAAATTAAAGGTAAGACCAATTAGTTCTTGCAATTCTGGCATTGTGGATAAATATTACTTTCTTGCCAAGAACACTGAAAAGAGAAATGATTTGAAGTCATATATTTTTTGCTGTTACTTTTACCTCTAATTAAAACCATTTAATCACTATTCAAAATTAAAGTAATTCATTAATATAACTTTACCAGTTTACTGGTTATCTAGTTTTCCCTAACAGACTCTACTTAAACCTTAAAATTTACCTTTAAGTCAAGTAACATGATTGTAACTTTGGCAGAAAAACTCAGTTTTTTCAATGGCAAAGTACTATAGTTGGGTAAACTATATCTAAAATAGAAAAAAATACCAATCGAAATGTTATGCAGAATCTCAGTAAAGAGACCTGAGTAAGGTAGTGCTGCCCTTTTAAAGGGTAGGTGCTGGAGAATACCATATGTAAATCACTAACAACATCCTCTCCCAAAGCCAAGGGCTATGCCCAAAGTATCTCCAAGAATAAAGTGAGCCCACTACAGTCAATGGTCACTAAGATATTATTGGTTAGGCTCTACACATATCCTTACCCCTAGCAGCATAATATTCTTCTGTTACAGGAAAGAAAAAAAATGAACATTCTGCTTGAAATAGGGAGCATGTCTATATTTAGATTTCATTATTTCTGAAAGGAAATGTGAATTTCAACTTGTTTGTTTTGAGACAGGGTCTGGTTTTACTGCTCAGGCTGGAGTACAGCAGTGTGATCACAGCTCACTGTAGTCTCTACTTCCTGTGCTCAAGTGATCCTCTCTCCTCAGCCTCCTGAGTAGCTGGAACTACAGATGCACACTACCATCACTGTTATTATTCGTTTTATATTTTTAGTAGAGACAAGGCGTTGCTACAATGCCAAGGCTGGTCTCAAACTCCTGACCTCGACCGATCCTCTCACCTTGACCTTCCAAAGGTTCTGGGATTACAGGCATGAGCTCCTTGTTGAATTTCAACGTTTTATTTATGAAGTATAAATGTAAATTTAATTTCTCATTGAGGGAGGAAAATTATAGGGTGGAAAAGAAGAATTATAAATAAAAACAAGAGAAAAACTTATCTGTGACAACTGACCTGGTTGGATCTAGGTGAAGAGAGGATCTTGGCTACTCACCTGATTATTCTGAGCAAGGATGAGCACAGTATTACTCTTGAAAACTGATCTTGTACACAGAAGCCTATTTATTAGAACGCATTGATCAAAATAGAAAATGCTTGTAGTAGGATGACATAAGAAGTTGTAATGTAGTTTTCTGGGATTGCTAATTCTTAGCCTAATTGGTCACTCTCTCATTCAAATTGGAACTCAGCCTTTTTGCCCAATGAGAAGAGAAGTCACTTGTGAATACAATGGAAAAAAACAAGAGTTAATTCTGGAATTTCAACATCCAAGAGCTAGGCCCTGACACAAAGAGTAGGATAGAAAGAATAATTTGCTAACCAGATTCCATTCCCCTTGCCTTCATAAAGTAGAACAACAAAACTATCTAATTTGGAACATGGTGGAATAGTATTTTATTTAGAAAGCATTAGTTACGTGTGATTATGGGATAGTCTTGGGAGACCCAGAATGCAGAGGACCGCACTTTTATGTGTGTTTGGGTAATGCAGGTAGCTAGAAGCAGCTCTATGTGAAGTGTTCATGTGACGGCCTCACAGATCCAGGGAATCTTGGGGTGAGTGCTGAGAAGAGTAAATATACTTTTGAGCTAATTTTAGAGATGAGACAAAAAAGGAAAGTCAAGAGGTCTTCTTTATTGTCACTGCTGGAGCAAGAGGACTCTACAGTACAGGATGCTGCTTAGATGCCTACCTCCAGCCTTGACTGGATTGCAAGGAACCATTTCAATTGATGTCAATGCGGAGATGTGAGCAACTTAGGGCAAAAATGGGTGACTTACAGCACAGAAGGAATTAGTATGTACAGATACTGAAAATATCATCTACCCTATACAGTGACAGTAGGTGTGTCTCTCCTGAACCCAGATGCCACTGAAAAAAGGAGGGAAGAAAGAATCACAAAATGGAATTAAATCAAAGATGGTAAGACTGAGGAAAATCACCTAGGTGATTAAGTGACAAGACCACATTTTCTGTATAAGTGGAGATGAACCTCAAAATATAAATTAATCCCAGATATGGAAAAAGTTAGAAAGATTACATCTGAGTTTATGGTAGAAGGATTTTGATTTATTAGTTTTACATGGTTTAGCCTTCTAATATCCTTCTTCATTCTTCAGCCAGAGAGACATTCTAAAATTTCCAACCTGAGACTTGTTGAATGGAGAAAATAGTGACAGTAACCAAATAAGCTTTGAATGAACCCGTTTTGTTCACCCAATTTTTGTTGGGCATCTACATTGTGTTTTATGCAAAGGAGGCATCTGAGATCTGGATTATATCTCAGTCTGGGTTTTGTGAGTTAGAATTCTAACACTTTTTCCAAGGCAACCACCCACCTGCACTGGCTCAGGAGTTTAGGTCCTCAAGGCTTTTCTTCTTGATCCTAGAGAAATGGAAATTCTTAAATAAGGAAGCTCACTGCCTTGGTCAGATGCAAATTTGAGGAAAGAGGTCTGTATGGATCAATTTGCAAATCCTATCTTTCAGATTCACTTTTTTGTTTTTCATTTTTTGCTTACCAAAATGTACCTATCACACCACTATTTATATTTTTCTCCCAAGGATGTCTTGTATTTATTGTTGTCTTATAAATATTTACCCAACCCATGGCCCTCACCTTATCTATCCAGCATGAAGCACGTGCACTCCAAGGCATGATAATACAGAAGAAATGCCAAGGATATGCTCACATCAGAAATAGAATATTTCAGTACTAAGCAAGGCAACAACTTTACAAAATAGGCTTTGTTAGAATGAAAAACAGATTTTCTAAATTTATCTCCTCGAGGTAATATATCCAATAAACTTTTCTAGTGATACATATCATAGAATGTAATAAAAGTGGTCGCTAATGAAGAGGAAAAGAAGAATGTTCACCATTATAGACCTAAAGAGAAAAAGAGAAATAGAAAGGAATCAAGAACACCAGAAGCCAAGGATCTTAACAAAAGACCAATTGTGTTAGGGTACAAGAAAAGTTGCTATAAAATACACACCTCAAAGCAAAATACGCATGCATTTTTCATGTATGTAGCTATTTAACTGTAAGACATCCAACGCTGCTGGGGCAGCCCTTCTGTTCTCAAAACATGACTTCCCATCTTGGTAACCGAGATGACTGCCCCAGATGTCATCACTTCTCAGCTAGTGGAATGGTGAGTAAAGATAATGGAAGGTAGCAAATTCTTTTTAAAAAACATAATACAAAAGTTTCACAAATCATTATTACTCACATCTCATTAGGCAGAATGTATTTACATAGCCACGCACAGCAGGAAAGGAGGCTGGAAATGTTTTCGGTTTGTTGCTATATATCAAACTAAATCTCTAATATTTTTTTAAAGGCAAATATATACTTTGTGAGACAAAGTGTGTGTGTGTGTGTGTGTGTGTGTGTGTGTGTGTGTGAATGCAAATCAAACTTCCAACATTTATGGATATTTTAATGGGGTGGGCAACTTGTCCTGTTTGCAAGGAACTTTTCCACCTTAAAAACTGAAAGTCACACACCCTGGGAACCCTCAGTCCCTGCCAAGCTGGGGCATTTGGACATCCTATCAATATTATTAATTTCTTTAAAATCAATATAATACTATAAACTACTCCTGGCCCACCGTGCCCTATAAATTTTATAACCTTTTAATATTTATTTGAAATGTAACTAAGGGTGCTTAGAGTCCAACAATTATTTCAACATGGAAATAAAAATTGCTGCTGCAATTTATTGAAAGATAGAAAAGGAAAAAGGACTACCAAAAATAGTCTCCAAGAGGACACATTAAACAGATACCAGGGGATGTTACTGAGAAGTTCATTAAATTTGAATGTTTCCCAGTAAATTTTTAGTTTAGTTATCAATTATTTATCTCAGTTGAAGCCTAATGACAAATGTTGATTGAGGGAGACAGATACTCATGCCATCACTTCACTGAATAGAGTCATGAAAACCCAATCCTCATCGTCAAGTAATGTCTTCATTTTGAATTATCTACTGTGCAGTTATCCCTGTGAAAAGTTCAGTTGAAATACCCAGCAGTCCAATGAAGAACACCCAAAGGAATCATTGTTCATGTATTCCTTTTGGAAGTCGGGCCTCCAAAATCCTATGTAGCTGAGAAACCGTAGTACTTCAGTCATCTAAATAAATGCCTTTACATAATTACAGTTTCACACTATGAAGCTGTATTTGTCAAGAGGCCACAAAGGAAAAGCTTGCAAGAGTGGCCATTCTTCTCAGCCACCACTGGACTCTTCTGCCTATTTATCAAATGGCTCTCCCGGTGATATGGTTTGGCTGTCTCCCCACCCAAATCTCATCTTGAACTGTAGTTCCCATAATCCCCATGTGTTGTGAGGGGGACGCAGTGGGAGGGAACTAAACTATGGGGGTGGTTACCTCTATGCTGTTCTCTATGATAGTGAGTAACTTCTCACAAGATCTGATGGTTACTTAACGGGCTTTCCCACATCCTTCACTGGGCTCCTCTCCTTGCTGCTGCCATGTGAAAAAGGATGTGCCTGCTATAAGTCTAAATTTCCTGTGGACTCCCATGCCATACTGAACTGTGAGTAAATTAAATCTCTTTCCTTTATAAATTACCCAGTCTTGGGCATGCGAATGAACCAAAACACCAGGGTTTCATCAGAAACTCTCGTCTTTTTCCTATATTCTTGGCTTTCTAATTATTATGTTTTTAACCTCTGTTCTTCTTTATACATATATTGCTGATTTCCAAATCATTATCTTACATCTCAGACTTTTCCTAGGAACTAAGTTTATGCATCCATGTATCTAACTGTATGATGAAAATATATTTCTGAACATATCTCAAAATGCAGTGTGTCTAAACTGCTGCGTCTCCTCTATGTCTACTCTTGGTTGATGTAAATTTGTTTTTCATTCATTTTTCCCACTGCCACAATTTAAAATTTTAATTCTCACTGACCCTGAATATTTCTGTCATTCTTTCTCCTCATTGGCAAACAATGGCTGAGTTCAGGCTCCTTTCATCTATTAATTTGATCTGAAGTTTTACTCAAGTATGCAGAAGAGTTACGTGGAAAGCTTTTTAAATATGCAGATTCCTGGGCCAGCTGCTACAAATCCTGAAGCAGTATGTTGAGAGGGAGACCAGTAAGCTGGCTGTCAAGGAATGAGCTGAGTCTGACTCAATAGACTCTCCTGAGACTAGACTCCCCTGTGTTCCACTTTCCCCCCATGGAAGGGCACCAATTGAGGGTCAGGTAGATCACCACAGATGTGGGCATCCAGAACAAAAGACTTATGCAGTTTTATGGACCCAGGGACTAGCGGGTAGGAGGAAACAACTATGGGTGGCAAAGTACTGAGTCAGAGTGGAGAAAAGTATCTTTCAGATCCTTCTTTTCTACTAAGGATGTCCCGGCAGAGGCATCTGAGAATGGCCTCTGCTGAACACTCCCAATATAGAAGACTCCAAATGGAGGCACCTAAGCCAGGAACACAGCTATGTTTAAGAGCACGGTTGTTCTGGGTGGGGCAGGGGCGCTGAGCCTTTGACAGCAACTCCCTTCAGAGCCTACAGTGCATTCATTCGCTGTGCACCCTGTCTCATGGGGAAGAACAGCATTTCCCCGTGAGGCTTATTAGGTAAAGACTTTTTTATGGCTCATAATCAAGCCTAAAATATTACACATATATGTTTCTGGCAAGGAGCCAGGCTTCTCTCCGCCTTCCTGGCAACAGATATTTGTGATGCAGGTATCTGGGGGGGTGATATTTTGAGTAATTCTGGCCTATTTGAATATAGATTTTTGGTTATATAATATTTAGAACAGACGTCTAAAGTGGCTTTCCTGATTTCCATTTCAGCATTTGTCCAAACCGTCCTTCACACACTGCCAGAATGAAATTATTTTAAAATCCAATTTCAAATAAGCCTTTGATTATCTTAAAACTTTTCAGAAGCAATTGTCACTTGCGTAAAAAAGGCTAACACATTTACCTCGCACTTGTTTCAGTTACCATCTGCAAAACATTCTGAATCTTCCTTCCCTTTTAATACATATTTTCTGAAACCTTCCTTCCCCTTTAATAGCTTGCAATACTAAATTCTTGGTTGTTATAGCAAGATTGTGTATACATGTTTCCTTTATCTTCCGATACCGGGAAAAGTTTGTCAAATTTAATTGAATCCAATTTTTCTATAAAACCCCTTGCCAAACACTATTTGGTTATTAAAAGTTGATGTAATAACTTTTTGAGTTCTGACCTACCAAAATACTTACAGACCCTAAATAGCTTTGATTTGTGTCTTCTTTTATTAGCTAATGAGACTGATACAACTAATGGTGCTTTCCTTTTCTTTTTAGCCGTTAAAATTCAGGAACCAAATTTTGTGCTGAATTGCACTAAAAACTTACACACACACACACACACACACACACAGAGAGAGAGAGAGAGAGCAAGACATATTTCTCTCCAATTATTCAATTCAGTCTTTTAAAAAGCAAACTTTCTTCCTTTAACATATGTTTACCCTAACTGCAAATAGTTTTGAAAATTAAATAAAACTTTCCCTGGGAATAAAGTAGTGAGAGTGTGGGATTTTGAATTATAATAGGTACTATATATGCTTTACAACCACAGCAGACATATTGGTCCTTAACATATCTTAGTGGTATATGACTCGATTTCAAACCCTGAGTTATGCTACTTAGTCTTCCTAATAATTCAAAATATATTTGAATATAAAATAGTAGGATATAAAAAGCTAGTAGAGTTCTAAATTTACTAGGATGTAGCATATGAAATACGATTATACCTCTACACTCTAATCAGAACATTAAAATTTAAAAAAAAAAATATCACTCCCAGTTGATATTTTGTTCCTTCCCAGAACACTGGGTGTGTACATATTTATACGTGTGTATGTATAAATAATATTTTATTTTAAAAAATACGTTTTTATTTCTTATTTTATCAGTTGCATTTCTCAGTCTCATTAATACTTTTTTAACTAGGGTCTTATAAGTAAACTGCTGTATATGTCCAGAACTTGATTTACAAGCAATTTTCTACAACCATATTTTTTAAAGTTTAGCAGAAAGATAGGGTTTATTTTTGTCTTATACCCCACACTTAAGCCATCAGAAAGTTCTATGGGATCCCTTCAACATAGATTCAGAATCTGACCTTGGCTCAACCACCTCCTTCTCCTGTTACACTGGCCCAAGCCATCCATGCCTTCTGCCCGTGTTATTGCCATAGCTTACTAACTGGTCCACATTTGCCTGCCCTGATCCCCTTTTACTCTTTTCCCAACACAGAAGCTGGAGTGAACCTTTTAAAGCACGAGTTATAACATGTTACTCTTCAACTAAAAGTTATCCAACATCTTCTCATACTACTCAAAAGATAAAAAGAAAAAAGTAATAGTTCTTACAGTGGCCTAGAAGGCCTAACATAGTGTGCCCATGACTAATTCTTCTTCAACCTCTGCTTCTAAGACCCTGACCCTGGTTCACTCAGTTCAGGCACAGGTGCCTCTCAGAGCTTCTTTGGAACATGAACACTCCAAGCACCACTTTTATCAGGGCTTTTACACTCACTGGTTTCTCTGCGTAGAATTCTCTTCCCACAACTATCTATGTAACTTACCCTCACTCCTTTAGGATCTTTGCTCAATATCACCAAAAAGAGGCATTACTAGACCACTTTATTAAAAATATTGCAATCCTTTTTTCCTACAACCTTCCCCTTTCCCTGCTTTATATCTATTTTCCCATAGCATTTATTAAACATATACACATGGAAATATATCCACCACATACAGTGATAGTATGTACATATATTTACATATAGTATTTTTTAATTTATGATTGTTTCTTTTCAATCTTTTCTACTAAAATGTAAGTTCTATGAAGCTAAGAGGTTTTTAATGTTTTATTCCTTTTCACATTCTAGTGCCTAGAATAGAATCTAACATGTAGTAAATACTCAATGTTTACTGTATGTTGGGGCGAGACCAGCAAGCTAATTGTCAAGGACTGAGCTGAGCCTGACTGGATATTTGTTGAAGAGATGAATAATTAAAACAACCAGAAAGTACATCATAGAATTACCAGAGATCCTACAGAGACTTTGAAAAAATAGATGCAACTTAGCTTTCATGTATTCTTTTTCTCTTATTCATCAGGAGAGACTCTGGAGTAGATAATAGAGAAAGACAGCAATGCCTTCATGTAATATAGAATCATCTTTAAAATGTTTTAACATAAATTCTACAAATAATTTTTGGGATGTTATTCAGAGATCATTAGTTCTTTTTATTTCTCATCATCTGAAATCATTGTAGAAGACAATAAAGATTATTCTTTAGTAAAAAGAAAAATTAAAATTAAGTTAACTTAATAGAGTTCAGTTTTTGAAGGTATATCTTCAGCTGTACCTGAAAGTTTGAATTCACTTAAAGATTCTTATTTACGTTTCTACTTGCACAACTTGGTTCCAGCCAGAAGTTATCAATGATCCATCCCAGTATTTTTCAAAGCAATTACAATGAGGGACAAATGGCCCAAAGCCTCAATCCAAATGCTTGAATTAGATTATTTAATCTGATCAGCCACTGTTATCTGTTGAACAAGGTAACTTTTATATGAGATGACTTCAAAGTAAAAAAAAATACAAAATGAGTAAACAACATTAATATTTTTAGTTTAGGAAATAATTACGAATTCAGTAGAAAAGTATAATATTCCAACATTGTTTTCTATTTTATCTCTTACTCTAAGCCAAGAATAGCATACACACTGAACTTTTATACTAATTAAGAACATAGCCATGTCTCTGGGAGCAGTTTAAAAATAAGAGGCTTAACATTTAGTTTAAGGGGTAAGATTTCAATACAGAAGCTTGGTCTGCATTTTCAAAACATTAACGAACAGTAAATTTGATATTTTTCTTTACAGTGTTCTAGAACCATTTTATAGGCTGCATTGGTGATTGACACTTAATATAAGGACATTAATTAATGATGACATAATTTTTAATGTAACACAGTTCATGTTTATGTTTCCAACAAATCATACTGCAAGCTACTTTTATAAAATAATTGTCTGGCTACTATGATAAATTGCATTTTCATACAAAAATTATGATAAGTATATTTTTGTTCACATTCTACAATAAAGTCAATATATATGATTATACTGCCACAGACTAAAGAAATTCAAACAAACAGGATCATGACAAGAACATGTAATAAGTTATAACTCATTTGATCTTATTAGAAAAAATAAGCTATAAAATACAGCTTTTAATTGCATCTAGAAAGTACTTCTTAAAAGCATGCATTTTATAAAGCATAAATTTATGCATTTGTTAATAAAACTCCCATTTTAAGATAAGACAATGATGAAAAATATGTCAGAATTAGAGAACGAAATATTTCTTTTAGCAAACAGACACTAGCAATTTTGCAAGTAGAATACTAAATATTTAATACAGTCATTAAGTGAAAATGTGTTTCTTAAATGCTGAAAGTCAATTAAGAATATTCTGTTGAATTTTATGAATTGTCTAAGGACAAGCAGGAAATTGTGGATACAAAGTTAGACACTTTTAAGAAAACTGACCAACATAAGACAAATTGCTACTCAGTTTCTCATGTGGAATTTCTTGGTCTATTTCTCTGCTCAGATCTCTCTGCAGCACCAATCTGATTAAAATATTCTTCAAATGCTAAAATCAAAGTGCAAAGTACAACACTGCTTCTGCTTTTGCCCCTTTGGGCTAACAAAGAGGCAAGGTAAAGATTCGATGGAAGAAGGCAGAGCCAGAGATTGTTTTAATGGACTCTTGAATTATTGGATAGGAAGAATCTGGTTAGAGGTAATTGGATTATTGTACTTTGATGCTGGTTTGTAAATTTAGACTCATATAATATTAGAACTAGATGTAATCTTTGGGTAGTAGATCTGTTTGAAAACCTGATAAAACTATGAACATTTTCCTGATCATATAGATATGCACGCACATCCATGTACAACATTTTAGGTTATTCAGAGACTCCAAGAAACACAATCGCAGACCATGGCATGTCCTCAACACCTCATGTTATCAAATTGGACAACAGTTTCCATTTATTGGTTGTAATAACACATTTTTTATGCCTACACTGAATCGTATACTGTATTATTCAAGAGGACGAAGACAGAGACAAAAATAAAAGTAACAAAACCTCACATTCAAAATTTCAGTCCTTAAAAGGAGACATACAATTAATTATTAATGGTGTAATGATGAATAAAAACAAAATGCTCATCTAAAGGAATAGTTTATACAAAAACTATGAGAACAGACATGTAAGATCAGCTCAGTCTACCTATAGTAAGATTTTTCTGAATGGGTCAGGGGAGACTTCACAGACAAAGTGGCTTGTAAATTCAATCTTGAAGGATGAAAAACAATTTAGCCAGATAAATGAAAGAGGAGCATTATACGGAGAAGAAACAGCAAGCGGTGAGGTGTAAAAGAAGTGGCAAATAATTCTAGTGATTCCATGTGAGCTGATAGCTTGCTGCATATGGGAACTGATAGACTTAAGAATAAATGGTTAGGCAGAGACCAGGTCACTGGGGCTTTCTGGCAGAGGTGAGAGTTCTACATGTAACTCATAGCTAATGGCATTTCCCTGAAGCATTTGAATTGCTGAGTGAGATTTGCTCTATGGAAAAATTGTCCTGGCAGAGGTGTGAAAAACATCAATAGGATTGGAAGGAAGCAGAGTTTGTGGTCCAAAGGAAGGTAGAGAGACAGTGAATTAAAGCCAGTGGAAACAGCTATCAACCTGTAATCATATAGATATTAAAGATCCTTACATGACTGAGAAATATTTGCCAAAAAGAATTAGTAGTACTTGATGGGGACCAACTAAATTAAGTAACTTACTCAAAGCCAAGTACTTAATTAGTAGCAGGGATGTATCTAAAATTAAGTTTCTTGACTCCCAGGCTATTTCTTTCTCTAGTACTCTACATCAATTTTTATTGTTAATTAATTCAAATAAACATTTAAAATTAGGAATTTTAAATGGTCTATTAATGTTGGTGACCTTCCCTCAAAACTTTCTATTTTTCTTTTAAACAAGCAAATTTGGGCTAAACACATTGCTATTAGTTTCCCTTTAACAAAAGTTTCAAGATAATTAAAACAAATAATAATTTTTCCCCTTACAAATAAATGCAGTTCACAAATGTCAATGTCAAATTTTGCCTTTGGTTACCAGCTGAGATGAGGCTAAACAAAGGTAAAGGAGTTGATTTGTTGAGAGAGGGAGAGAGAGAGAGAGAGAGAGAGAGAGAGAGAGAGAGAGAGAGAGAGAGAGAGAGAGAGAGAGAGAGAATTCAAATTTTGCCAATTAATTTTTTAAAGAAAGTAATCTGTGAAAATAATGTCCTCAGTTTATGCCTTTTATATAAAACACAGGTTATTGTTCCCACATTTCATCATAGACAGAACTTTTATGGTGAATTATATTACCTGTAGACATCACTGAATGTTGTTTGTATGTGACATATACTTTTTGTTCTGATATCAGAAAGACTTTGGTTGGGGAAAGAGAATTTTATTGCTTTCATTTGAAAGAGCAAAGGAATAGGAGACTCTAATGCCTGGTGTTTATTACCTTCTCCTGTCTTTTTCTTAAGAACAATTAGATTTTATTCTGTTTATTGAATCAGAATAATTGTTTTTACTATATACAAGTTGGCATATCTATTTTTGATAAGTGTAAACAAGTGAATCACTAAACTTAAATCATTCTGTCAAATGGGATGAGAATATATCCAATTTAAGAGGAAACTTGGTATTTTTAAAATGTATGTGATAAAGGAATTAGAAGCCAGCATAAAATCAGAACAACATAAATAAGGAAAGCTGACTTCTTTAAGTATTATGGCAAGTTTTACTATGTGAATATATAATCTTTTTCCTGTTTACCAAAATAATTATTGTAGATTATTAAACAGAAAAGTTTTGAACAGTTTCTGCACTGTGCTGGGTGCTTGCTAGTTACTGGAGATAAATAATCAACCTTGCACCAGTCCTCAAACAGCTCACAGTTGTAGGGAAAGTATAATCAAAGAAACAGACAACTGTAATAGTGATAATTTGATAAGTGACAAAACAAGGGTATTGTGCAGTATCACTTTTTGATTATTAAAATGATGAAATGGAAATAAATCAAAATAGCCAAGAGACTAGGCAACAATGGACGATGTCTATTCTCTGTTCGAGTCCTGAGCAGGATTTAATTATACTGACATGTTATTTTTTTGACTCGGATCTTTTAAAACTCAGTATTTGACTCTTAGAAATCCTCATTTTATGTAAAGAGAATAAATCAATCTTCACAAAGCAACATAGACACCAGTGATTAAGGATGGTAAACTGTACAGTTTTAGTTGTGCTGTGTGAACAATTGTTCTTTGTTCCTTGTTCATTGGAACACAGCTGTAACCCTTTCTTGTAAGCAGGCTGAATGCATCGCCTCATTAGTTACCGCAGTAGCCTCAGTTATCTTCCTGATAGTCATGAGTTGCGAGATACTGAGTAGCTAGCCTTCTCAAAATACTTTGTATATTTATCAAATTACCTGAAATGGCAGTGGAGATGCTTTCCTTTTTAATTAAATGTCTGTGTACACAGAAAGCTTAATTAAAATATAAATATTGACCGTGTGAGGCATAACATGTTTACTTAGTGCTTATTTTATGTCATGTTATTAGTTATTCATCACCTTGAGAATGAAAGGACAAGAAACTTATGACATGTGGGGAAAACAGGGCATAGGTGTGTTAGCTCTATCAGGGAACATTTGGTCTGGACATAGAGGCAAAACCTCTGCCAGGATTATCCAGAAAAGATTTTGTTTGATGCTCCTGTGTATTAGATGAAGCTGTGATTTTTTTTTTTCTTTCAGGAATTGTATTCATTTCAGTCTTGTTCTTTTCCATTAACTAGTCAATTGATCTAAGGTATATATGTCAATTGGGTTACTTTGGCCTCATTTTCTTCATTAATGAGGGAATTTTTTTTTTTTTTTTTGAGACGGAGTTTCGCTCTTGTTACCCAGGCTGGAGTGCAATGGCGCTATCTCGGCTCACCGCAACCTCCGCCTCCTGGGTTCAGGCAATTCTCCTGCCTCAGCCTCCAGAGTAGCTGGGATTACAGGCACGCGACCCCGTGCCCAGCCAAGTTTTTGTATTTTTAGTAGAGATGGGGTTTCACTATGTTGACCAGGATGGTCTCGATCTCTTAACCTCGTGATCCACCCACCTCGGCCTCCCAAAGTGCTAGGATTACAGGCTTGAGCCACTGCGCCCGGCCAATGAGGGAATATTCTTAAGGAACTTTCAAGGCTCTTTTCAACTCTGAGTTTGAATAATATAAACATTATAATTAAGAACCAGGACAGCAAATGCTGTTGAAAATGGAGACACAAAATTGAGAATAGCTGCAAAGATAAGCTTCAATAACAAGTTTGGCCTAGGGCCAGCCCCTCATTCTAGGTGATTACTTCATTATTTTTAATAACCCTAAAAAATTGATTCTTTCCTCTTTATTGTATTTTTTTAACAATAGATGATTTTTTAAAATACCAGGTTAAGATAAATATAGAATTAAGCAAAATTAGAATGGCCAACTTATTTTTATTATAATTTCAGAAGCATCTGCTCTATTTATATTCAATTGAATTGTGTAATAATACTCTTGATGTGTAGTTATTTTAAATGTTTCTTAAAACTAATGCTTTTACATCACATGAAGCTCAGACCAGAAGAGAAAAACTGAGTGGTGCTTTTTTTTTTTTTTTTTACAAGAACATTATAGAAGTTTTAAGATTATTATCAACTCCCAGAACTGGTTTGTCTTCATTTTGTAAAACTTCCTTTTACATTCAATTTAATGCATTTAGGAGTAAATTATTCAGGAAGTCGATAAAGATTCATTACTTAACTAAAGAGAAGTCTAAAAGAGTAGTTAGCAGCAGCTGTGTAGATTTGCTGCTCATTTACTCCATATATAGGGTATAATGGATTTCCAGCAATTTTGGTAATACAGCATTATCTGTGTTGATTGTAGATATTATCACAAGACATTATGCTTTATAAGAGTGCTGTGAAATGAAACAACTATAAGATGGATAAGGAGACAGTCTCAATCTAGGATTAAAGTTTTCTTTAGAAGACCTCAAAATTTAGGTAGCAATAAGGAGTGAGGGAACCTTTTCTTCAAGGAGGACCCAAAGGCAGATTTTCTACATGAAATACACCACTTTCACCTCCACAAATGGTAAATATGGAACCAACCAGATGTTATGCATACTGAATTGACAGGCTGTGTTGATTTTGACTCAATTAGCTATGCTGTTGGGCAAGGTGGTGAATGTGGGGGAAATGTTTACATAAAGGAGTGGGAAGACTCTTATGTTGCCAAATGATAAGTAATAATTATGAGATAAAAAATCTAGCTTAATATTACAATTTAATCCGTCTCTCAAGAGTGTATGTATCCACATTTAAAATAAGCACAGAGTGAGTTTTGCAGTCTACAATGAATTTAGATTTCAGATTTAAAATATGGCTGCAATTCACAATGTAAATCAAATTTGGACCAACAATTACTATAAACAATTTAGAACAAATCATCAAGAGCAGTTTTCTTTATTGAATGTTTTAGAACTAGAGTTATATGGAGTTCTAATCTTTGTGTGCCAATAACAAGTAACAACTACTGAGTATTTTCTGGGTTCTAAGTTTCACAACTCTGTGAGTTACGTACTATTATTATGTCATCTTTACAAATAAGGACACTAAGAGATTAAATAAACTGACCAAATGTGCAGTTTTAAGTGGCAGAGTTGAGATTTGAGCCCAGGCAGATTTACTCCAGACTATAACATACATCCTCGACCAATAAGGCCTTTGGTTTCATTTATTTGACAGGTGCTTAATAACACCTCTAAGTTGAAGGCATTGTGGCTGGTGATGCCGAGAAACAGAGACAAATACCACATAGCCCTTGCTTTCAGACAACTCACAACACTGGCAACAGCAAAGAGCAATACCTTATAATTGTGTCTTACTGTAGCATACGCGGCTGTCAGTCTGGCCCATGTCACCTTAGCCCAGCGCAGAGTTCATCTCCAGCTGCTATCAACAGTGGATATTTGCATTTGTGACAATTGCCTGAGACACAGAAGCCCTGATACTGTTTGTACAAGCCACAAAATAATAATGACACCAGAGGCAGAAAATATGTCTTCTTGGTTCCTAGGCCAAATCTCTTGCACTTCTGATAATTTCATTTTATGTTGATTTTCTCTTTCTAAAGAATTAATTCATTGAACATCATGATGTGGCTGAAATAAAACTTCTCCCCTAAAATGACCTAAAATTTTGGAAGGGTCTATCGGAAAGATACTAAGTATAGCTATGGGGATTTTGCCTTATTTAAATATGTTTGAGAGCCAGAAGCAGAATTTCCACTGGAATGAACACACGAACTCAATTGTCACAGATTCATGATTGCATGACAGAAGACGTGAGACTTCTGGATCAGAGACAAAGAACTTTATTCAGCACATAAAAGCAATAGCAGGCATATCAGCATATCTCTGATGGTTTCCCAAGCCCCAAAGTCCATGAGCAATATGATGGGCCCAGATGGCTACTCAAACAAAGGGTTGCACTGCAGCTGAAGAACTTCAAGCTTAAGAAAACTGCCACTTTTTTAGCAAGCAGTAAACAGGCCTGTTCTTTGTCCAAAGAGAGACTGAATACTTTGCAGGACAATGTAATTCAACACTGTGAGGCATTATCTCACTTTGCGGAATTGTCAGCTGCATAAATAATTTAGATAAGTGGCCAGCGTGAAAGAATGGTCAGGATCTGGGAATTTTGGCATACTTAGCAAGACACGTAGAAGCACAAGAGGCTCATAGCAGACTGCCTTCCAACAGTATTTGGGGCACACTATAAAAGAAATGAGGTATTGTGTATGAGCCTGGGTGCTAAGAGGGTACACATAAATTACCAAAATCATAGAAACTTTTCAGTAACTTCTTGGTGGTTTGGAACTACCTAAATCTCTTTTTAACTCTAAAATATACTTTTTAATGCTTCATGAAATCATAAGCAAAAGAATGTTTCTTTGGGAGGCCGAGGCAGGTGGATCACAAGGTCAAGAGATCAAGATCATCCTGGTCAACATGGTGAAATCTCGTCTCTATTAAAAATACAAAAATTAGCTGGGCATGGTGGCGTGCCTCTAATCCCAGCTACTCAGGAGGCTGAGGCAGGAGAATTGCTTGGATTCAGGAGGTGGAGGTTGCGGTGAGCCAAGATCCTATCATTGCACTCCAGCCTGGGTAACAAGAGTGAAACTCCATCTCAGAAAGAAAAAAAAAAAAGGAATGTTTCTACTTGACCCTAAGTTGGACCTACAGTAATCCATGCAAACATTTCTCAAGAAGCCTCATTTCCCATAGGTAATCTCCTGGAAAGGACATTCTATGTTAAGTGGTGAAAGGGCAGGGTTAGGAGTTCTGTGGCAGCCACTGTGCTCATGTTCTAAGGAAGCAGGCTAATATTTCTTTAATTGTTGGCTCTCCCTGCTTCTCTATGACCCAAAGAAAGTCAATTAACTTCTACATGCCTGTACAATGAGGATAACACTACTGGTCACACACCTCTGAATGGTGTTGTAAGGAAAAACAAGATAATGCTTATAAAGCATTTGCAGAAAGTTCAAAAGAAATGTAGAATGAGAGTACAATACATTCTTAAATTTGAAAAATGGCCCAATTCAAACTTTTTGACGGGGCTAGGCTAATAGGAAAAAGCAATTTTACCACTTTGCTAAACATAATTTGCTTCTGAATATACATCAGAAATATACTCCTCACCCAGACAGAGTTCCCTAAGCCATATTCAACTTCACTAAGGCAATAGTATAGTACCATTCAGCCAAGCAAGTGTGCAAAGTTTGTCTTAGTAGATAAGAAAGCTTTCTTTCTGCCCCATCAGTGTGGAAAAGATCTAAAAGCTATTTAATCATGGTGCTAAAGCTGTTTGTTCAGTCATCCCACCTCTCACTTGACGGTGATGGTTTTTAAGGACATACTGTGTCCCAGGGATGAGTACAAGAGCTACGCTAAACTATCATACAAGGAATACAAGCCTCCTTAACAGAAAATCCTAGAATTTCTAAATGTAAGCACGAGCAGCCTGTACTTTAAAAATTAGTTCTTAGTACTCTATATACCTGTAAGGACACAAATCTATGTGGTAATCCAGAGCCTATCTGACAACTAATCAAAGATTTCAATAATGGAATCTCAGACAAAATCTTTTCTAAGGGGGAATGCGAAATGGTACAGAGAACCTATGAAAAAGAAGACAAGTAGCTTTCTGGGACATAGTACATAGATCATAATGAGGGATGTGTGCTCTCTGGTCTCCTTAGAAAAAACTGCTAGAATCATAGCAACCTCTGGAAGTTATTTAAGCCAGTGCTACTCATACTATGGTCCACAGAAAACAGCATCAGCATCACTTGAGATCTTACTAGGAATGCATATTCTGGGGCCTTAGCCCAGATCTACTAAGCCAAAAACTCTTAGGATCTAGTAATTTGTGTTAACAAGCTATACTCCCCCAAATTTGACAAATATTAATCTACACTACACTTCTCAATTCTAATTCAAACTGCTTAAACTGTCAGTCAGCCATCAGTATAAATTCACATCAATGAAACCCATCACATAGGCAAACACAAATGAAGATTGGCTAATGGACTGGCTTCAGATTTAGCACACAATCTCTTAGTATGAGGTACTTATAAAGGGAGAAGCATAGAACATTTTCTTGGATGGTGTCTCATCTACACTTAGACCTGTCTTTTCTCTTCAGGAGAAGCCAGAGAAGTCAAGTTGGATTTCAAGAAGGCTTTTTAACTAACTCTGCTATGGACTGAATATTTATGTCCCCACCAACGTGATGGTACTAGGATGTGGAGCCTTTATGAGGTCACAAGGACACAATTAAAGAAATATGCCATATAATTATAAGAATATACCAAATAAATTACGTTCATGTTTATTTACTTCAAAATTACATTTATCATTTATGTTTCTGCCTTGAAATCACAATCATAGTTCTAATTGGAAAATAAAGATGATACATTTATGACAAGGTTGATTATCCCATTGTCTGATAATTATTGCCAATTATTTAATCAAGGGAAAATCTAAGAAGAGTAAAGATAAAGGTCACAAGCTGAACTACTGAGGAACTGAAAATGCCCAGGCAGCGATAGGTTCATTGGAGTGACAATTATTAAAAATCAATAAATAAAAAGGACGCAGCTCTAGTTTGCAGTTCTCTTCTCACTGCTGCCCAGCTGAGCTTTCGCGTTGGCACTAGAGCCATAGAACTCACTTCCGAGTGTCATACTAGGGGTTCGCACCTGCTTCCTTGAATTCAGAGAGTTGGTTAAGGAGACAAAAGCTGATTACCCTGTATCACTATGGCAACAGCCACTGTATTAGTTCTTTCTCATGCTGCTATGAAGAAATACTCAAGACTGGACAATTTATAAAGAAAAATGCTTAATTAACTTATAGTTACACATGGCTGGGGAGGCCTCAGGAAACAATCATGGCAGAAGGTACCTCTTCACAGGGCTTTGGGAGAGGGAATGAGAGCAAGCAGGGGAAATGCCAGACACTTATAAAACCATCAGATATTGTGTGACTCACCCATTATCACAAGAACATGGGGGAAACCGCCCCCATCATTCCATTACCTCTACCTGGTCCCACCCTTACAAATATGAGTTATTGCAATTCAAGATGAGATTCAGGTGGGGACACAGAGCCAAGCCATATCAGCCAATTCACAAATAAAGATTACCTTCTGTCTGAATATTCTTTGCAAAAAATATATAATACATCCTAAAACAGAAGCCAAATAAGATGACCCATTTAGAGTTGGAAAAATACATGTAAATACATTTTACTTTACAGGATCACCGTCAGTCTGCCTAATTTTATATACTACTACTATTTTATAAATAAAATTACTTCCTATGACTTACATTGTGACAACAGAAATAATATTCCACAGGAAAAACAAAGTTTTTATCATTTCACAGAAGCACATAAAAGTATGTTAAATTCCATGATGTGAAATTAATGAGATGAAAACAGAGTAAAGAGGCAGAGTCTATGTAATGAACTATGGGACTCTGGGTAAGTCTCAAATCACCTGAGCTTCTATTTTCAATATGTAAAGTGAAAGGTGAGTGATTCCTGAGGTTTCCTTGTTGCTGTTTCCCAGTGGTTACTATTTGTTTTAAAAACCTTTTTCTCAATTACATTTTTAAATAACTTAATCATCACTAGACTGAAGAATATGTAACATTTCATTCTATAGTTGTAGACAGTTTTGCAGTTGCTAGGGATATACTGGAGAAAAAAGTCTGTCCCTACAGGTAACATTCAGTGTTTTTACATTGTATATATATCAAGAAAAAAGAAAGTCTCTAAAGAGCTGACTTGGATCCATTTTTTCTCCTTAGAGTTTTCATTTTGTTTACTGGCATCATGCGAATATCCCGGATATTGATACCACTGTGACTTTTAGTCCCAAGCCATGCATTTACATAGCTCCTAGCAATGCATTTGCAATAAGGAAGTTCTTACCCTTTAATAAGCTAGAATAATGTTACAGTTGAGCAAAGATTTACACTCTTGGCAAAGCAAAGCATCACACAAAGAAGATTAAAGACACAGGATCCTTGGACATATTTTCATTATTCAACAAATATTTTAGAGCACCTATTTGCCAGGAAAAATCCTGGGTTCTTTGGATGTATTAAAGTACAAGATGATACTTTTCCTCAGTAAGCTTTTAATCCTTTGGATAAACAGACAATTAAGTATGCTTTGGGAAACCGGCAGTATGTAACTTCTTCAACAGGACCAGGATAGACACTAAAGAGAGTGAAGTGCATGGGGCTCCTGACTGTCTTTCTGTGTAAAGGGTATCACGCAGTATGAGACCAAGGAAGTGAAACAAGAAAGAAGAAAATATGAGATCCAAGCATTGCAAAAGAATGGAGAGTCTTAGCCCTTCATTAAAGAAAACCCCTATCTTACTGTTACGGGGTGGGTGAGAGGGTTACCCAGAGCTCACAGGTTCCTGGCCTCTTTAACCCTGAAGAATGGGGAAAGGGACCCCGGAGGCGCAGTGAGTTTACTATTCAAATAAATATCGTGGACCCAGTGAGTTTTGCAGAAGAGTGATTTATTAGACAGACAGAGAAAGAAGACAGCTCCCATGCTGCCATTGGAGGAGACCCAGAGAAGGAATGGTTCAGGGAGGAGCAGCTGAAGTTTTAACCCTTGAGTTATTCCCTCTCCATTCATGTTCTTGTCCAATGAGAGGAGTTCTTTCACATTTCCTCTAGAGTGATTGATCTTTGACTCTGATACCCAATTGGCTACTTGTTCTACAACCCTGACTTACAAAGCCCCTTCCTCCCCGAGCTTTCCGGGGAATTTGGGACAAAAGAGCCCCACCTGGCTTTCCTGTGCACAGGAAGATCAGACAGAATTTTACCTGGCCCAAGTGGAGGAAGTGCTCAAAGGAAATTCCTGCATTTGAAACCATGCCCCTTGGGACCCAGGAAGAAAAGTTTCTTTAACAAAGTCCCTCAGTATTATTGAACAAAATCTCATTTTTAAAATCTAGTTAAATACTCATTTTACAAATGAACCCCAGGGAAATTCTGACTTCCTCATGCTACAGAGAGTGTGACTGAAAGAAGTTAGAACTCCCATCTCCCAGTCCTCTTTTCTCTTTTTCAAATGGAGTAAGACAAGAGGTAGCACCTGAAACACCAAAGTACAACCGATTTCTTTTCATCAGCATCAGTGTATAAACAACTCATTATTTTCTCATACTGTATAATGAATAGAAAAAACCTAAAACGTTTTAAGAAGAATTCTGAGGTGTAATGGACTGCTGAATTGAAATTTTGCTTTGAGAAACAGTGACTTACCACTATGTATGAACCATCAGTTACATGATGAATCCAACCAAAACTTTACTTGATCAATAAGCTGATATGTCTACAGAGTAGATTCATAACCTTGTAAACTGATCAGCAATATTCCTTTCCAAAAGAGTGAAAAGTTTTTAAAATATATACAGTAAGTCCTCACTTGACATTGTCAATAGGTTCTTGGAAACTATAATTTTAAGTGAAATGATGTATGAAAAAGCCATTTTTTTCATTACCTTTAAAACATCGAAAGAAATAATGTTATTTGAGGACCTGCTATATACATCATTTCACTTAGTCGAAATTTCCAGGAACCTACTGAAAACATTGAGGACTTGTACAAGCCAGCTGAGAAACTTTAAGTAGCATAATAAGAAAGGCCTAGACTACAACCTCGTGAGCTCATAATCTCTTCATTTTGTGCCTTGTTGTTCAGATTTTTGAGACTGATTTCTGACAATATAGAAATGCTGTTATATAATAACTTACAAATCAGTGAGAATTAAATTTTTCATCACAGTGGACAAAGTGTAGCACTTAATTTGGTTTCCAGTAAATAACAGCATTTAAAAATAATCTTACTTACGTATTCAAACCATCATCATGAATACAAAATGCCAACTCTGAATTATCTAACAAATGAAGACCAGCTAAACCAAAATGGTAGATAATTCAAAGTAATTTAAATTCAATGTTTGGATTTTTTAAATTACATTTATATATGGCCAGAGCAAATGTTCTTGGAATTGACTCAAGTAATGGTGCCTACTGAGAAACTGGAATACATTTTCTAATGTTGATCTCCTGCTGATTCATCAATATAACATGTCTTGTGGGAAATAGGAAACATATCTTTGAATAACCCCACAGTAAGTAGAAATGAATCGACTGAAAGAAACTTCCCTCGAAAAGGAGCCATGTTTGCATGTCATGCAGAATTGGTGAATTTATTTATCCAAGCTAGAATCTATGAATTGGCTCATTTCAGTTGAATTCTGAGTTAATGTATTCATTTTTTCACTGAGGCATAACTCCGACAACTATTTATTAAGAGCTTATGTCAGGCTGTACTAGATATTGGGTATCAAAGAATTACCTTATGTTTTCTGGTGGATTTTTGCACTGTGGAATGTAAAATGGAGAATGTACTTATGGGACATTTAACATATGCATAGCCATCTGATGAAATCGGACAGAGACTTCACTTAATCTTAGAAATGAGAAAAAAATGTTTTTCCATAGTTTTCTGGTTTTGTTTGTGTTGTTTTATAATTTTCTATTATCTGAAAAACTGCCAGATTTTCAGATTCTGGGTATTAATTGTAATTGCAGTGAAATGGATTTACAGCATTCACTGTAATTGTAGTGAAATGGATTTTGAGTACTATTGGGATTGGCTGCAAATATCGCAAATGACTAATGAATCAATAAATAAACACAACTGGCAATCTGTTTTGTGAAAATGTACTGTCTATTTGTACTGCTACAATGTGTACTATATCCTCTTTGGTGGTAGCTGGTATTTCATTTGTCTTTATATCATTATTTGAGTAATGCTCTCTTTTATGACATTCTTGAATGTCTGTTTTATCTGTTACTGCTGTCTGAAGAATGCTGAAATAGAAATACATCTGTGTATCTATGCAAAAAGGATGATGCAAGTATATTTAAAAGACCAGACAAATCCTTTTGTTAGTGATAAAAAATGTTTGTCTTTCTGCAGAAGCAATGGATGCATTGCAGTATTTTGTTGCCATTAGGCTACTAAAAGTCTCCATTGTGAGGCTTATTTTCCTGCACCTGAAAACCCACATTATATGCTCTGTGTTTTCTCTGTAGTTAAGCTAAGTGAGCAATACTGATGGGAAGTTAATCATGATCAGAAATTTCTGGGTTACTCTAGAGGACCAAGGGAAAATAACTCCATATGAAGAATGGAAAAATGCATTTATAAAAGTTTAGGTTTGAAAACTATTCACCATTTGTCATACCTAACAGAGAGTGTGAGAGTAAGTAAATAAAATTTACATAGAAAGAATGAGCTTTCTTCATGGTTTCACCAAGCCAGCACCTAGCACATGGTAAGCACTGGATAAATATGAATGAATGAATGAATGAATGAATAAATAAATAAATAAATATTTCGATGCCATCATTACAACAGAAATTATTACATCCAGGTTTAGATAATCCAGAAAAATCCCAATAATTATGATGGCAGTTATTTTTTCTCTCACACCAAATAATATTTAATCACTGTTGAAACCCTAAAATACTGAAAATCAGGGGAAAAAAATCCGCAAATCAAAGAAGCAAGCAGAGAACTACTAGTTCCACCTGTCAATAAACTGCTAAGCACAGCTTTATACACATTTTTTTCCTAATTGAGATCTGTCTGAATGTATAGTCAATGCAGCCTGGTTGGAAAAAAAGCTAAATGAGGCAGTTAGATTAAATCATAAGGAGCTTTTTGTTTCACCTGAAGTGCATAGTACTGAGACAATAAAGCAGCACTACAGTCATTAATCATGAACTGCTATAGAGAAAAAGCCAAGGGAAAAGGAGAAGGTGGTGACAGAGCAAAAACACGCTGTTCGAGAAAGAATGTCTTTTTATTCATCTTGATGATTATTTTCTGATAAATATCTTGCCATTCTCTGTTCTTTCTAGCTGAAGGGCTATTACATTGTGAAAATCTCTATTCCACTAAAACCATCAAATTGTGGGTGTCATTTAATAAAAAAGGAAAAGAACTTGATTTAATTTGCACAACTTAATGAGCATAAATAAAAGATAAACATAATAAACTTAAAAAAGTGTAACCATGCCATTTTGTAATAAAAATGGAACTATATCACAGAATTGATATTCATTTCACTTTTATGCAAAGAACTTTCAGATGCCAAATCATTTATTTTGATTTGCATTCCAGATTATCAGCCTCAAATTCTGAACCATACATATAAACAATTTGAATGTAGATTACATACACCATTTCCTATGATAATCATCATGGGAGCAAAAAGTAGACACCAAAAGAAGTCAGCTAAACTCCTGATAATTTTTCTCTGGAGGAAAATGCAAACAAGCATGTGAGTCACTTTAATTTCTGCTTTGTAAATAGTCACTCAAGTACTTTCTTCTGAAATGAAAGTAAAAAAGAATGATGTCATTTATAATAACATACACTCAAAATAGCAATAAGCTTAAAAATATCACTGAGAAAAATATGTGACAAATGTTTTATATATTATATGGGAGAGATGCTATTGTAATTGACCTTTAGAATTAACTTATTAGTCTACTTTGTGATTAACCTGCATATGCCAAAAGTATCATTCATCTTAGGTCAGAGAAGACTTAACTGCCATCCTATACAATTATAAATAAAACTTATCTTCTTTAAAAATGTTAACACTATTTTAAGAAACTATTTTATTACAATAAAAATATAAGTGAACATCTATCCATTTCTTATCATTTGTTTTCAAGAAATATAAATATTTTTAATAGTCTCATGCCATTAAAACTACATTCCCAAATAAGAAATAAGTGATTCAGTTCTACCTTGGCATTTATCTTAGGGTATCCTCTGTCATGTGTCATCACATGGAAAAAAGCATTTTCAAAAAGAATAATGGGTACATGTATCTTCAAGACATATCTCCAAATAACAGTGCTTCCAATCATATTTAAATGTGCACATCAACTAGATTAAATTATTTAATTTGACCTGTCAGATACTTCGTGCTTTTAAATTACATCCCAGAGAGACCAATATGTCATGGAAAATCAGAACTTAAAACTTGAAATGTTTAAAACTAAGGTGGTACTCATGAATTCTCAAATTGGTAATATTTTCTCCTAAAATCATAAACCCCAAATCTCACAATTTCTGACCATTTCCACCACCGCTACAATCATCTCTTGCTATTACCATTGCCTCCTAGCATTGTTAGCTGCATCTACTTTTGCACAAAAGACAGGTGGTTTTCCATGAAGCATTCTTTTCATTTACCTCTCCAAATCTAAAAATGTCTGCCCATGTCACTGCAGAATCTGGACCCTGGCAACTCCTCTTGCTCTAATTTAGCCACATTATCCCCCTTCATGCGCGCGCGTGCACACACACACACACACACACACACACACACGAATAAAAGGTTACAGGGTTTTCTCCCTTAATCCATTCAAGTTTCAGCCCAGAGTTCTTCTTGACCACTGCAGCTGGAGTGCATCCTGCTCTACCCACTCTCCACTCTGACCACTTCAGCTTATCTTCTAGAGCTGTATTTTGTCATGTACTATAACCTAAGATATTACTGACTTTTTGCCTGTGAATACTTGAAAGAAATTGGGAATTTTTATCTGTTTTGTTCATTGCTGTACAGCAAGAACTTAGAACAGTGCCACAGTGCCTAGCACAAGATAAAAGCTCTGTAAATATTTATTAAATAAGTTATCCTTTGGGACTCAAATTCAGCCTTGATAGTGTAGGTTGCAGGGTTCTCTATTTTTGTAACTGTAGCAGTGGGAGGGTATGTGTATCTATCCATTGAAAAAGCAATTTAATTTCTCTGTGCAAAGAAAAAAAAGCTGAAAAGCATAGTGAATAGAAAGTATGACTACCATGAATTCTACTACCTAGAAATAAGTATTAACAAGCTAGTAAATATCCTAATAACCTGTTCATTTTCCTAAGAATATTCTGTCACACTCCAAACTACAGTTTACACTTAAGTTCTTATCTTTAAATACACTTTAGTAAATCAAGTTTGTTCTTCAGCTGTGTGGGTTGAAGGTGGTGTTTTTCAAGCCTCTACCACATATTGTCTAGATGCAAGAAAATATTTCGAAATATTACTAATGCTAATCAGTGGCCCAGAAAGTTTTCAAGTCACAGTTATATGTATAAAAGCTCTCCAAACCAATTCTCCCCTCTCATCTTTTGGGTCAATTGATCCAGATATATTTGCTAAACTGAAAATGTTTCAAAATAGTCTATTTCCATTTAAACTATTTGTAATATGCAATATAAAAACTTAAAATTATTTGCAGTCATATCTCATTTTACTATGCTTTACTTTACCACACTTTGCAGACACCGTGGTTTTTATAAATTGAAGTTTTTTGGCAATGCTGTTGAGCAAGTCTATTGGTGCCATTTTTCCAACAGTATGTGCTCACTTCATGTCTCTGCCACATTTTGGTAATTCATGCAAAATCTCATACTGTTTTGTTATTATTATATCTGTTTTGGCAATCTGAGGTCAGTGATCTTTAACGTTACCACTGTAATTGTTCAGGATACCACAAACCATGTCCATATGAGATGGCAAACTTAATTGCTCTATGTTGTATGTTTACAGACTGCTTCATCGACTGGCCATTCTCCTGTCTCCCTCTCCCAAAGCACCCCCATTACATAAGACATACCAAAATGGAAATTAGGCCAATTTATAGCCCTATAATGTCTAAGTGTTGAAGTGAAAAAAAAAAAGTCTCATGTCTCTCACTTTAAAGTTAGAAACGTTTAAGCTCAGTGAGGAAGACATGTTGAAAACCATGGTGGACCAAAACCTAGTCCTCTCGCATCAAACACTTAGCCAGGTTTTGAATGCAAAAAAAGTTCTTGAAAGGAATTAAAAGTGACCATGCAAATGATAAGAAATAAGAAGAGCCTTATTGCTGATACGAAGAATGTTCTAGTGGTCTGGATAGAAGAGCAAAACAGCTACACATTTTCTTATTCAAAACCTCAACCAAAGCAGGGCCTTAACTCCACTCAATTATGTGAAGGCTGAGATAGGCGGGGACATTTCACAAGAAAAGTTGGAAGCTAGCAGAGGTTGATTAGTGAAGTTAAGAAAATAAGCCACTTCTATTGCATGAAAGTAAAAGGTGAAGCAGCAATTGCTGATGTAGAATCTACAGCAAGTTATCCAGTAAACCTAGCTATCTATTACTGAATGTGACTACACTAAATGAAAGATTATCAGTGTAGACAAAACAGCCCTCTATTAAAAGAAGATGCCTTGTAGGACTCTTACAGTTAGAGAGCAGAAGTTAATGCCTGGCTTCCAAGTTTCAAAGTCCAGTCGGACTCTCCTGTTAGGAGCTAATAAAGCTAATTCGTTTACATGAAAACCAATGCTAATTTACCACCCCCAACACACTGGGGCCTTTAAGAATTATGTTAAATTCACTCTGTCTGTGGTTTATAAATAAAACAACAAAGTCTGGATGACAATACACCTGTTTATAGCACTTTATTGAATACTTTAAGCCTATTGTTGAGAACTATTACTCAGAAGAAAAGATTCCTTTCAAAATATTACTGTTCACCTGATAATGTACCTGGTCACCCAAGAACTCTGGTAGAGTTGTACAAGGAGATTAATGTTGTTTGCATGCCTGCTAATACACCTATTTTGCAGACCAGAATTCGCAGAGTAATTTTGACTTTCTACTCTTATTAAGGAGACACATTTTGTATGACTGTCACTACTATAGATAATAATTCCTCTGATATATCTGGGATAACTTGAAGGCCTTCTGGAAAAGATTATCCTCAATGCCATTAAGGAAATTGTGATTCATAAGAGGAGATCAAAATATAAATATGAACAGGAGTTTGGAAGAAGTTAATTCCAACCCTCATGAAAAATTTTTAGGAGGTTAAGACTTTACTGGAGGAAATCACTGTAAATGTGGTAGAAATAGCAAGAAAACTAGAATTACTAGTAAAGCCTAAAAAATGTGACTGAATAGCTGCAATTTCATGATAAAGTTTGAATGGATAAATAATTGCTTCTTATGGATGAGCACAGCAAGTGGTTTCCTGTGATGGAATCTACTTCTGGTAAAGACACTGCGAGCACTGTGGAACTGACAACAAAGGATTTAGAATATTATGCAAACTTCATTGATAAAGCAATGGCAGGGCTTCAGAGGATTGCCTCCAAGTTTTGGAGCTACAATTGGTTACCATTTTACACATAGTAGAATTTGAAAGAATATCTGAGGCAAGACCTTCCACAACAAAAATATTGTGATTCACCAAAGGATCAAATTACTGTTAGCATTTTTAATAATAAAACGCTTTTAAATACATGTACATTTTTTAATTGAATTTTAGGTTTTGGGGTACATGTGAAGAACATGCAAGATAGTTGCATAGGTACGCACGTGGCAGTGTGATTTCCTGCCTTCCTCCCCTTCACCTATATCTGGAATTTCTCCCCATGCTCTCTCTCCCCAACTCCCCACCCCCTGCTGTCCCTCCCCTATTCCCCCCAACAGACCCCAGTGTGTAGTGCTCCCTTCCCTGGGAATACATGTACATTTTTATGCATGACCTCGTGGTGCTATTGAAAACGTAACAGACTACAGTATAGTGAGACCATTACTTACATGCACCAGAAAACCAAAAAATTCGTGTGACTGAGTTCATTGCAGTTTCATTTTACTGCAGTGGTCTGGAACTGAACTCCGATCATCTCTGAGCTATGCCTGTAGTGATTTTATTATGTTACCATTTTAAATAAAAGTCATTTTCATATGAAGCGGCAATTTATCTTTGAAAAAATTTTGCTTGTCAAAATGCTCAAAAGTCTCCTATCCTCCCAATCCAGTATGATAGAACTTTAGTTAATTTCTACATTCTCAAGACCCCAAAAAATGAAACAAAAGGTATAGGAAATAAAAAGGAGATGGTAAGAAGAGAGGATGACAAAATATAACACTTTTGTCTTAAGGCATAAAAACCTCCAAATTAACGTGACACAATAATAACAAGTATTCATCCTTACAGTAGGTATTTATAATTTTGTTTTTTGTGTTCTGAAAATGCTCAGAGATTTCAAATTTTTTTTCACTTTTAGAACAAAGTCATCTCATATCCTTTCAAATTTTCACCTTTAGAACAAAGTCATCTCATATTCTTTTAAATTCTGATGTTGAACGTAGCTGATTTTGTAGCTGCTAAAGCTGTACAAATTCATAGTCTCTAGGGAAAATGTACTGCTCCTTTACATCCATTCCAGCCTTCTCCAGCACCATTTGCTGGAGGCTATGGTGCAGAGGTGATTTCTTTGGAGATTTCAAAGATACACAGAAGCAGTTTAACATTAAAGTGTGACAAAAGGAGGAAAAAGATATGGGGAAATGATGACAAAGAACTATTTTTGTCTTTAAAAGGTCACTGTGAAATTTGTATTTAAAGCTTGATAGCAGTAGCAAAGTGCCATAAAGCTCTACAGGAAAGGACTCTACCCCAGGAGAGTCTGGATCTCCACTCCCTCAATCAGACCTTCACATTATAATCACATCTTCATATTTCTCCCATTAACGTCTCCCTGGTACTACGATAAGGCTGTTGACTTTACAAAAGAGAAAGGCAATGTTTCCAAAGAGATTTTTTTTTTCTTTTGAAGGTGAACTCTTTCATAGGGTAACAATACATTATATCTTCAACTTTAATTAATGTGAAAAAGAACATGAATGACACACAGCTGTTAAAACTGTGTTAGAATTAGGCCTCAACACCTTTATCAGGGCTTCTGAAACTATATTGTTTTCAAATAGGATTGCATCTGTTCTATCATTAACAAATAAGACCCATCATATGATCAACTGTATAACTGCTAGAAATATCCAGTATTCACATTAAAACATTTGATAGTTTAATTTTTTTGTTTTTGCGTTGTTATTTATTTATTTGAGAAGGAGTCTTGCTCTGTCGCCAGATTGTAGTGCAGTGGCATGATCTCAGCTCATGGCAACCTTTGCCTCCCAGGTTCAAGCAATTTTCCTGCCTCAGCCTCCCAAGTAGCTGGGACTACAGGCACATGCCACCATGCGCAGCTAATTTTTGTATTTTAGTAGAGATGGGGTTTCACCATGTTGGCCAGGATGATGTCAATCCCTTGACCTCATGATCTGCTCACCTCCCAAATGCTGGGATTACAGGTGTGAGCCACCACATCCAGATTAAAAAATTTTATTTTAAATTTTATATTAAAATAATATTTAAGTTATTATAATTTTATTCTGTTTATGAAGGACAAGATATGTAAGTTTGAGTGGCCATACATTATACTGGTATATTACATAAATTCTGGAGTCAGACAACCTAAGTTTCAAATTGAACACTGCCTCTTATTGACTATTCAATACTAAATGAATTATTTTATATCTTTGTCTCCATCACTGTAAAATGAGGATTATTAAATATTTACTTGTAATGGATTTGTGAGAAGCAATGTGTCAAGATACAGTAGACTTTCCTGGCACACAGAAAGTTCTACATTAAGTGTTTGCTTTTAAAAATATTTCAGGAATATTTGTATTAAATATATTAACTAATATAATTATTAGTTTAAAAAATATTAGTCTGTATTTATTAAACAGTGTTCCCTAATTTCTACATTATTTTATTTCTAATTTCTTTACTCTGCTTTATTTTAGTATATTTTATTTTTAAAAACATTTATATGACCTATATTTTTAAAGAATAAACAAAAGTAAGAATAAATGAAGTATTTCAGATTTTAACATTTTTCTTTTCTCATCAATAGTTTGGCTATTCTGCTAATGGCCTGACACACAGTTTTACTGTACATATTTTTCCTATTCTCTAATAATAATTTTTAAAATTTATTTTACTCAAGACTCATCTTTGAGGGCTTCTTTTCATATACTATGATTTCTTTTCAACTGGACGTGGCAAACAGGACAATTAGATTTTAAAAAGGCAAAATGATAAATTATTATAATGCAAATATGACATGCTAAAGATCAAATAAAATACCCTGAAAATTTAATTTTTATATAAAAAACTACCATAAAAATAAAAAACTCAGAAATATAATTTAATAAAATGTCTGTATGCAAGATTAATTTATTACAAAATCAACAGTTTTTCTTAACACAAATATCAACCAGTCAAAGGATATAATTTTAAAAATAGCAAAAGAAAGATTACACCCTAAGAAATAACAGAAAATAAGCAAGATCAAAGAAAGCTTTAAAAACACTACCAAATAGAAAATTTGAGGAAATGTTTAACTCCAGATGGACTAAAGATTTAAACATAAGACCTAACACCATAAAAACCTAGAAGAAAACCTAGGCAATACCATTCAAGACATAGGCATAGGCAAGGACTTCATGACTAAAACACCGAAAGCAATGGCAACAAAAGCCAAAATAGACAAATGGGATTAATTAAACTTAAGAGCTTCTGCACAGCAAAATAATCACTAGAGTGAACCCCCAACCAACAGAATGGTAAAAATTTTTGCAATCTACCCATCTGACAAAGGGCTAATATCCAGAACCTACAAAGAACTTACACAAATTTACAAGAAAAAACAACCCCATCAAAAAGTGGGCAAAGGATATGAACAGACACTTCCCAAAAGAAGACATTTATGCAGCCAACAAACAAATGAAAAAATGCTCATCATCACTGTTCATTAGAGAAATGCAAATCAAAAGCACGTTGAGATACCATCTCACACCAGTTAGAATGGTAATCATTAAAAAAATCTGAAGACAACAGATACTGGAGAGGATGTGGAGAAGTAAGAATGCTTTTACCCTGTTGGTGGGAGTATACATTAGTTCAACCATTGTGGAAGACAGTGTGGTGATTCCTCAAGGATCTAAAACCAGAAATAACATTTGACCCGGCAATCCTATTACTGGGTATATACCCAAAGGATTATAAATCATTCTATTATAAAGACACATGCACATCTATGTTCATTGCAGCACTGTTTACAATAGCAAATACTTGGAACCAACCCAAATACCCATCAATGATAGATTAAAGAAAATATGGCACATATATACCATGGAATACTATGCAGTCATAAAAAAGATGAATTCATGTCCTTTGCAGGGACATGGATGGAGCTGGAAACCATCATTCTCAGCAAACTGACACAAAAACAGAAAACCAAACACTGCATGTTCTCACTTATAAGTGGGTGTGAACAATGAAAACACATGGACTCAGGGAGGGGAACATCACACACTGGGGTCTGTTGGGGGTTGAGAGGATAGGGGTGGGAAGGCAGGGCATGGGACAATTGAGGAGGGTTAACATTAGGAGAAATACCTAATGTAGATGATGGGGGAATGGATACAGCAAACACCATGGCATGTGTATACCTATGTAACAATTCAGCACTATCTGCACATGTACCCCAGAGCAAAGAAGATTTGAGGAAATGAAAAGACATACTATATTTCTGATAAACTCCCCATCATAAAAAATGTTATCTTTTTGTTTTTCAATCTGTGAATGAGACATTTTAATGGAATCACAATGAAAATGCCATAAAGATATTCTATTTTCCTAGACAGCCTAGTTCTAAATTTGTGTGAAAAATAAACATGAAACATTAGCTACAAAAACTCTAAAGGGAAACTGGGAAACATCTAGTGCTACCAGATGTTAAAGCATATCATTAATCTGTAATCACTAATGCAAGAATTTCTACTGTCACCATTCTTATTTCTTATGATACTGGAAGTCCTCACCAGAGCAATTAGGCAAGAGAAAGAAATGAAAGGCATCCAAATAGGAAAAGAGGAAGTTGAATCACCTCTGTTTACTGATGAAATTATTCTATACCTAGAAAACCAAGAAGATTCTTCCAAAAGACTTTCAGACCTGATAAATGATTTTAGTGAAGTTTTGGGATACAAAATCAAGGTACAAAAATAAGTAGCATTTCTATACATCAATATAGTAAAAGTTGAGAGACAAATCAATAAGGCAATTCCATTTACAACAGACACACACACACAAACATACACACCCCTAAGAATACATCTAACCAAGGAGGTAAGGAATTCTATAAGGAGAATTCACAGATGACACAAACAAACAAACAAACAAACAAACAAACAGTGGCACATATATACCATGCAATACTATGCAGCCATAAAAAAGGATGAGTTCATGTTCTTTGCAGGGACATGGATGAAGCTGGAAACCATCATTCTCAGCAAACTGACACAAGAACAGAAAACCAAACACCGCATGTTCTCCTTATAAGTGGGTGTTGAACAATAAGAACACATGGACACAGGGAGGGGAACATCACACACTGGGGTCTGTTGGTGGTGGGGGCTAGGGGAGGGCTAGCAGGGAATGGGGGAATTGGGGAGGGATAGCATTAGTAGAAATACCTAATGCAGATGACAATGGAGGGGGGAATGGATGCAGCAAACCACCATGGCATGTGTATACCTATGTAACAATTCTGCATGATCCACACATGTACCTCAGAACTTAAAGTATAATTTAAAAAATAAATAATGAAAGGGGGGGAAAAAGAAGACGAAGGCAGAAGAATGAATTAAATCCAGGAATTCAATAACAGCCTGGGCAACATAGCAAGACCTCATCTCTACAAAATTAAAAAATTAGCTAGGTTTAGTGGTACACACATGTAGTCCCAGCTACCAGGGAGGCTTAGATGGGGGGATTGATTGCACCTGGGAGTTGCAGGCTGCAGTGAGCTATGATTGTGACACTGCACTCCTGCATTCCAGTCAGGGAAACAGAGTCCGCTTCTTTAAAAATAAAAAGGTAAAAATTAAGGCAAAATAATTAACTTGAATCATGGTTACCTTTGGGAAATAGCCAAAGTGCATCTGGGAGCTTCTGGATTGCTGGTAGTGTTTTGTCTTTGTGTGTGGGCTGGAGTGCAGCGGTGTGATCTCGGCTCACTGCAACCTCGGCCTCCAGGATTCAACCCTGCCTCAGCCTCCCGAATAGCTGGGACTACAGGCACTTTTTATCATAGAAATACCAAATATTTGACTAAAATTTTCCATTTTCATTAGGAAGTTTGCCACCATATAGATATGTATTTGTCAAAGTGCTATTTATATGGCAAATTCCAGGGATAACTTTCTTGTCTTTGTCTCCATTGACAATTGCTATTTGTGCATATTCCTTCAGATAAGTCATTCTTAGCCTCTGATTTCTGGCATGTTAGCATTGTACTGATCCTGCAAAGTAATTTACCAAGCCAACTTGTAAGAGCTAACAGAAGAGTGGCCGGAGTGTACTTAAGCCTAAGCAGCCCTCTCAGTCATCTTGGAGGACATTTCATGCTGAATATAAATCTGAAGAAATCCCACTCAGAGAAGTAATGGGCACTGATTTGCCCAAATTTATAACAAGCAAAGTAAAGTTACCAACAATAAGTTCTTATAGTAGTTTTAGCTTTGAAAAACTTTCAGATCCTGCTAGGACATAAACAACACAATGTTATCTAAACAACCAACCACTACAGATTATAAGGCATGACTAAGAGCTTGATAATTCTCCTACCTGTGGCCAGCTGAGAAGTGAGACTACTCAAAGGACAATAATCAGAAAATTTAATCTTTTTTTCCAGAGTTGGGGTTTTGCTCTGTCATGTAGGCTGGAGTAAGTGTTGCAATTATGACTCACTGCAGCCTCAAGCTCCTGGGCTCAAGTGATCTCCCTCCTCAGACTACCAAGTAACTGGGACTATAGGTTGGCATCACCCCTACTGGGGTGATTTAAACCAATTATAATTTAAAATAAAACTTGTTCCCTAAATTGGCTATAGATAATCAAAACAAAGAAGGCGCTCATGGTGGGGGTACCAGATGCAGTAACAGGTAAGACAAAAATCATTCAACTTTTCCAATAAGTGCAGTCTGAAAATTGCTTCATTTGCATTGACACAGAATTAAGTAGAATTTTGTCTGTTGGCAGGTTGTGAGCTTTCCGCAAGTGAGACTTGGTATCTTAGGAAGAATTCTCACTTCCTTAATAGGCAAGCTAAACTTAGGGCACAAAGTTAGAAAATTGCCGTGTTAAGGAATTTAACCATAATTTTGTCATCAGAGATCTAGATAGAAGGTATTTTAATTCCAACATATGTTTAGGTTTTGTGTCATTTTGAAAATAACAATTTTCTGTTGCATTTTGTGCAATGATGCAAGTAAATACCACAACTACCGTGTTGAGAGCCTCTAAAGACCCCTATTGCAGCCCTGCCCAAGGTGCTATCACCTTTGCTTCAATCAGCTCTACCTTACTTTTTCATTAAGAAAATAATGAGGACATAGTTTCCTACCTGCTTGGAGACAATGTAATATAGGACAATAAATTTTTTTCTTCTTTTGAGATGGAGTTTCGCTCTTGTTACCCAGGCTGGAGTACAATGGCACGATCTCGACTCACCGCAACCTCCGCCTCCTGGGTTCAGGCATTCTCCTGCCTCAGCCTCCTGAGTAACTGGGATTACAGGCACGCGTCACCATGCCCAGCTAATTTTTTGTATTTTTAGTAGAGACAGGGTTTCACCATGTTGAGCAGGATGGTTTCGATCTGTTGACCTCGTGATCCACCCGCCTCGGCCTCCCAAAGGACAATAAATTTTTTATCACTGACCATACATCTGAGTTACACAAGAAGCTTTACAGTCCTGAGGACCAGGACCACATATAGAGATCTGATTTAATTGTTCTAGGGTAAGAACTGGTCATTAATAGTTACAAAATATTTTCTAAAGTGGCTCCAATATTCATGGAGGATACAAACTATTGGCACAGTGGTTCAGAAAGCCAACTCAGAAGTCAGATTGTTTAGTTCAGATCAGGAATCAGCAAACTATGGCCCACAAGCCAATTCTAGCCAGCTGTCCGTTTTTATAAGGAAAGATATATTGAACACAGCCATATACATTTGTTTCAGTGTTATCTATCTATGGCTGCTTTCTCCCTACAAAAGCAGAGTAGAGTAGCAGCAACAGAGATCATATGATCCACACAATCTAATATATTTACTAACAAGCCCTTTACAATTTGCTGCCCTTTGGTTTAAATCCTGGATCCATGGCTTCTATGTCTTGGGTTCCTAAATGAGCTAATATGTAGTCGTGTGCTAGGAAATGTTTAATAACCAGATTCTAGAGGGTTAGAGAGGATAGAAGCCCTGCCAATTTCTATGGTGTAAGTGTTTATACTGTTGCCAATTTCAAGCTACTGACAAGAATTAGTAATATATTTATATTCGCAATTAAATAATATGTGAGATTCATTCAAGTTGTTACATATATAGTGAATTGTTTTCTATTTTTGAGTGATGTTCTATTCATGAATAGACCACAAGATATACATTCTCTTAATAGAGATTTGAATTTTTCCAGTGCTTTACTATTATAAATATAGATGTTAGAAACATTTGTACAATATTTCTAGAGACATATGTTTAATTCATTTGGGTAAATACTTATGCATGGAATTGCTGAATCAGAGTATCGATGTATGTTTAACTATATTAGAAAATAAGCTGTCACAATGCAAAGGAATTTACATGCCAAATGAGAAAACTGTCAAAATTTTCCTACCCTTTAAAAGCATACATTTTAAAATAAAAACTTAAAAAAAATAAGTAAAATGTCATATGGAATTTTGCAGTATATAAATCATAAAATATAATTCTAAAACTTTGTAGATTCAAAGATACTGAATAATATAATCAACATATCCATTACCTAGATAAGATTAAAGGCAAAGTGATTGAACAATCAGCTAGTCAGAGATCTCTTCAGATGTTCTTTTCAGATTTTTAGAGTTCAAATTTTTAAAGATTCATATATTCCAAAATATGTTGTCACATCTATCTATATTCGTAACATTTTATTTATATGTTTAATATCTGATGTTTGTAAGACCCATTTTTTGCAAATCAAAATAGGTATGCATTTATGAACATTTCTAAATGTACAATCCATTCACCATAGTAATTTAAAAAGGGCTTAATTTTGAGAAATTATTCTCAGAGTTCTTCACTCCACCACTGTGCTCAATCCAAAAACAATTCAAGAATTTTTCTGTCTTTTACATTATTTATTTTCGTAATAAATCTGGTGTACTATGCATAGTAAAGAGATCTAGTAAGCATGTTAGAGAAGTTGTTCTGGGTTTACATCCAGTTAAACTTATTCTATCAAGAAATCATAAGAGACTGGGCATGGTGGCTCAGGTTTGTAATCCCAGCACTTTGGGCGGCTGAGGTAGGTGGATTGGTTGAGGCCAGGAATTTGTGACTAGCCTGGTTAACATGGCAAAATCCAGTCTCTACCAAAAATACAAAAATTAGCCAGGTGTGGTGACGCAGACAGGTGATCCCAGCCACTCAGGAGGCTGAGGTATGAAGGTTTAAGAATCACTTAAACCCGGGAGGCAGAGGTTGCAGTGAGCCGAAATTGTACCACTATACTCCAGCCTGAGTGACAGAGCAACACTCTGTCAAAAAAAAAAAAAAAACAAAAAATGTAAGATTTCTCATCCAGAAGACTGTATTTTGAGATTGGAGAGAAAAATGTATAATTAAAAATTACATCCTAATAAAAATTTTTATTGCATTTTGAGCTTATTAAAAGAACCCATCTTCACAAAACAATGCCCTGGAATCTTTAAACTCTAAATTGTTGCATTTTCAAAGTTTAGCTTTTATGAAGTCTAAGAAAGAAGGGAAAATATAAAACAATGCAATTTTTTTGGAAAGAGATTGACTACATTATTTTAAAATATTTGACGGGGGAATACTCATGAGAAATCGTTCTATTGAAATTTTTTTTCTCCTCAAGAATGCAGGAGTTCAGAAGAGGAAATATTAATATTTTTAAATGGAACCTGAAATAGCCTATGTGTAAGGGAAAATAATTCCTTATATGATTTTTACGCTATTTGTTCTTTGGATAATGCATTTAGAAGCAAGACTGAATATAAAACATAGGGAACAACAAAGGTAACAGTTTTAAGAAAGAGGTCTATGAAAATTTGCAAATTGTTCAGCAAGGTGGAGAAAGCTCTCATATAAATACACAGTGAAGGACAAAACAGAATAAAAATGCAAAAATAAACCCAAGAAAACTCATGAAATTTTATCTGTAAGAATAAATACTAGCTGTAGTAAAATACTTCTGGATGTTTTGGTGGCTTAATTAAGTCACTGAGTTAATTTCTGGCAGGTGTCACATTACAGCACAGTTTTAGGGGATATTACACTATGCAGTGGTTCAGAAACCCAGAAAACCATGTTTTCTTCCTGTCCTGTCACCGTCCTGAAAATCTACGTACTTTTTTAATGGCTAGCAGGAGAAGAAAAAGAGAATAGATGGGAGGGAAAAGGCACAAAGAATTTCAGGACTATCTAGAAGGAACACTCATGAATTCCACCCACATACCATTGGCCAGAATTCAGTCAGGTGGCTCCACTTCAATACAAAGTTTTCAGAGAAATACAGTTTAGTCCTGGCGAAAAGATAAATGAACTTTGGTGAAAACCTAGAGTTATCTCTGACTCAGACCACTATTATTGTCATTGAATATGCCTGTTATTCCTCCTCTTAAAGAAACTGCAGTTTCATCTTTGATTCCTCATGGGCCAGTAACTTGTCAATTAAAAAAAAAGTATCTGCCCTCCAACTCCTCCTCCTGCCTCTTTCATCAACACAATATATAACGGTAGATCAAGCATAGAATAAGCTTAATGAATGGGGAAAAAAAATGCATCAGTCAGTAGTCTGCAGTGATAGTGACATTGACTGATATGGATACTAGGTAACATTGAGAAAGTCCTCCAACATGGAGATGTAAGAAGATACCTGATGATTCTGCATTCTGACAAATGCCTTTGTCATTTCTCTCTATGGTTCATAACTCTGACTGGAGGTGGATCCTTCTTGCATGAAATCTTCATGGTCACACCTGAAAGGCTTTAGGAAATTACATCCACATTTGAGGACTATATGGCTCTTCCTGCCTTCTTCCCAAAGGGAATGGTTTTAAGGCTTGCAATGCATTCTTTGTGTTTGATTGTTTGCTAGTCAATGGTTACACATTCCCTAGGAAACACAATAATCTCAAAAACTTAGTAGGCTCCTGATGTAATAATTGCTTCCAAACAGTTCTATAACCTGGTAACCACATTCAAGTTTCTTTCATAAGTATAATTCTCAAATATTCTTTATTCTTTTGCTTCATTACTCCATTTAGATGCCCATCTCTTTCAATTTAATGGTGACTACCTTGAGATTATCTGAAACAATAATTTTCAGTGAGAATGTAACACTATTGATTTAATTTGTTGCAGAGCTCAGTCACAGTTCAACTGAGTAATCTCCTTGTGTCTTCATAGCGCAGAGCTTTTTGAAAATCACAACCTTATCTGTGATCTGGAAACCTTCATGACACTGAAAAACCTTGAATTTCTGCACGTTATTTCCTTTCACCTCTGCTTGCAAATTGGCATAATCCTTTCTGAGCTCACTCGGATTTTGTAATACCTTGCCAAAGACAGGCAATAGTAGCCAACACACATTACGTTCTGACTATAATTATTCATTTCTCATAGATCCACTATCATAAAAAGGCATAAGGTCTAATTTCCAAGTTATTTTAGAAATGCTTTTACCAAATATAATGCAGATAAATACATTGCCAGCCTCTAGTACTGGTTGTGGTGCAACTTACCACACCACAGCTACATATACCACGTTTTAGGCTGTATCATCCCACTGCCAGTACTAATTTCCACATTGAAGTAAATGCTGGCTGCCAAAATAAGAGAAGAAAAGCCATAATCTTAATCTTAAATTATATTTCTTATTCATACTGCAATCCAAAATGAATCAGCACAGGGCTATAGGAAGGGACAGATAGAGGACATTCTGCTCTGTGCAATTGTTAAGGATCTAGACTCCCTTTATCATGCATATTCATTATGTTCTTGGGAAAGGATCAGCAAATTTTCCTTAGAACACCAGATAGTAAATTTTTTAGTCATTGTGGGTCATATAGTTTCACCATACTCTACAATTCAGACATTGTAGCAAGAAACCAGCATTAATGAATATGAATCTGTTTTAATGAAACATTACAAAAATACATTTATAATACAGCTTCAAATTTAAATACAATAAAACATTTTCAAAAGAAGGTAGCTAGCTGGATTTGGCCCATGGAGAGTTCTACTCCAGGGCCTCAGAGATTTCTACTATATTTTCTACATGTGTCTAGCAACCAAAGAAACAAGCATTGCATGAAGTATTTCATGAGGGATTTTGGGGGCCAGGTATAGAAATGGCATATATTTTAGGTACATATTCTATTAGCTTTAATTCAGTATAATTGTTGCCTAACTACATGCAAGCTATACCATGTGTTCAAAAGAAAAAATAGCATAATTATGCTATATAAATATAAAAAGAAAATATTAACATCTACTAATATACCTTGGAATAATTGTAATTTTTAAATATTTAAATAAATGACAAAATAGAGCAACATTTGATTACTACTTGTGCAATTTCTACGTAACAGGTCATTCTGGGTATGTTTCTACTTTTGTTACATGTCATCTCTCCCTCAAAAATAAAAAAGGGAATAGGATGGAAATTTGTGTTTTTAGATACTATGTTTAGTATTTTTTAAAATACGGTCCTATATCTCAAAGTATTCCTGTGATACAGATATGATTGTTTCTATTATGTAGAGAAAACTCTAGCTCAAAGAAGTTTAATGACTTGGACAAAATCAAAGCTAGTGATATAGCCAGTTAAGTTGCCTTTCCATAATTCTAAATCTAGTCCTCTTTACATTAAGCTATGAACAGCTTCTATGAAAGTAGAAAGCATGTTTCTGCTGTTGTCCATGGTTTTACACAGCTAGGGCTTCTATTTTAATACAGGAGATAACGAATTGCTGCAGATACTTATCAAAATGTTTCGTGCAAATATATTTCTCTAGAAAGAAATGAGAGAAGTCTATTCATTTGGGAAATTTTAAAAAATTGTGAAGTTAATATTTCAAAGAAAGTATTTTCATTTTGTTTGTATAAAAATGTTTAAAAGCAAAGAAGTTTCTCTGTTATCTAATAACTTTTCCCTTCTGAATTACTTTTTATTTTTACTGTTTATTTGAATCCATTGTTCCTTCATAGCCAAATGATGTCTTTGGGATTACCTCCTAGGTAAAACTTTGCCTTATGAAAATCTGGTATTTCCATTAACTTTTCAAATATTCTTCCAAATGTCTTCAGTTCTAATAATGTCAATGGTTTAAGTTATAAAAGGATGCATTGACCTCTGGATGGCACAGCTCGTTGGACAGAAAAATGATTGGGTTCTTAGATACCAGCTGCCACTTTGGCCAGTGACTGTTGGGCAGTGACATAGGTTCAATGGTGGGCTTTTTTTTGCCCTTAAAAACCATTCCACTTTTTTAATCTGTGTGTTAACCAATCATAATTTTAATGCTTTTCTTGGCTACTCTTTAATATTATGAATAAATTTCTCAATTTCTTTTTAATATTATGAACAAAACAATATTCTGTCTTCATGTCACCACCTAATATTTATACATTTTATCAAAATCAGTCCAATCGTCAATAAATTACATTTATTTCATCTACCTCCATAATTTTTTATTTCTGCTCTTTCCTATCATCTAATTTTTCCCTAGTCAGTTGACCAAGTTCTTTGTTACTGTTTTCTAAGCTTTATTTCACATATTCGCTAATTTTAGAAAAGGTTTTTTCATCAATTTTGTTCAACACAACACTCCAAATGTAGATCCCAGCCTATATTCCCAAAACGCTTCTCTTAAACTAGAAAAGAAAATTTCAAGTCCAGCCAAACTGAGATTCCCACATGAAACCAGAAATAATCTGTGTATATATGCAAAACAATAAGCATTATCAAATGTAGAAAGTTGCTGAGTTAGAAGGGATCCACTTAAAATTTCTCTCTAAATGTCAACTTAGTTAAAAAGTTAATATGTAAACTGTACTTCATTATCAGAGTACAGAAAGCAGAAGAAAGAACCATGAGAAGACGGAAGGGAGATAATCCAATTCCTAATTTATCTTTGGATTTTCCTGTCTCTCTGCCATTCTTCTTTTACTCTGGTTTCTCTTATGTCTCCACAGCCATTATCACAATATTTTTCTTCACTATTAACAAGGAGTAAAACAGGTCACTAAAAAATTCAAAGATATCAAAGGCATAGAGAGAATAGGGAAGAAATAAGGAAACTAGTAGCCAGTATTTATTTTCTATTGTTTTTTTCTTAATATCAGGTCCATTCCTCAATTAAAAAAAAACACATTCCAAAGAATCAATGTTTATATTTTAAATCTTAATCGCAATCATTATGTACCTATCTATATATGCATGATACATGAATACTTTGTGTCACAAAGTAGTACATATTATAAATATTCCTTAGGTAGTCTGAAGAAACAGAAAATGAGATCAAAATATTCATGCAGGAATTGACATAAGGATACGCAACAGTAGGTGTTCTGCTGTTGCTAAAGATAGTGAACCAATTTAGGTCTAAACTTCTACCAAGGAATGTGAAGGGTCTGAGATTTTACCCTGCTTGCAGTCCCATATGTTGGCCTGACAGAATTTCATGGATATTGGCAGAAAACACCACAATAAGCAGCATGAGCTTCATTTTAGTGTCTTCACTTTGTCCTCCAAATCTCATAGGGTCAACACAGAGTAAGCCAGATGAATGTTTTAGGTGGGTTGCACGCAGCAGTTTGGCTCATTCCTAAGAAAACGATCAAACTCAGAAAATCCCAAGGTGTTATAATAGAACGTAAGGAAGCCTGCTTGACATTTACCCTAGAGAGAGAGACATTATCTCCATTATTTTGGGCAGAAAAGAGACCTGCCCTTTGTTTCAAATTTTGTATTATTTTTATTGCTGTATTATTTTCTAATGTTTTAAGTTTTGAATATTTTCTATCCACAGTTGGATCACTGGATGCAGAACCCATGGATATGGTGGGTGTAGTGTATTTTGATGTATCTACAGTCATCCATTGGTATTTGTGGAAGATTGAGTCCAGGACTCCCCATGTATGACAAATCCATGCATATTTAAGTCCTGCAGTCAGCCCTGCAGAACACACAAATATAAAATGCCAACTCTCCACATATTTCAGTTTTGCATCCTGTGAATATTGTATTTTCCATCTGCATTTGGTGAAAAAAAGAACACTTATAAGTGGATCTTCACAGTTCAACTCTGTGCTGTTCACGGGACAACTGTATTATCAAAATAAAGGAGTTAAGGGTTCAAATATACTACTACATTTTTAGACTTGCGTATTTTTCTGATAGTGCAAGAATTTCACATTAGAATATTTAGTTGATCAGCTTTCTCCAAGCCCACACTGGAGAAATGTGGCTATGGCATCAGTCATACCATTGCCTTGAAGCAAGTCCAGATGCTGGTGGCTCTTACAGCCTCCAAAGTGTTATATGAAAAAATGGAAAGGTCATTCAAATTCAGTTGAATCAGCAGGTAGTAAAGGAATGGTATTCAGAAAAGAGTAACGTATTAGCCTTAAACTTTTTCAATTTTGTTTTCAAATCTAATGGACCATTTATTTCAAGTTATCAATGATACTTAGCTCTGAACATCTGGAATTTTGTTCTACTATAGTTTTATGTATTAATGCTTAAAATACATAAAAGCAACTATCACATGCCTATTATTTTCCTAGCAACTACTTAGTGATTTTAGTTCATGAAGTTTAGAAACTAATACAGTCTATGGTCAAGCCAGGAAGTCCATCACTGTTCTCACATCACAATGACTACAGATGGTTGTGGACATTTGCTTTGAAAAAACTATGCTTCATCCATCATTTTACTTTGTTTGGTTTCTATAAATAGCAATAAAAGCTATTTTTATAGGAGAGAGAAAAAAATGTCTCCCATTTTTTGAGACTCTATATACATACATTTACGTAGATTCTATGAGAATATAGAATATTCTCACATATTTTCTATACATAAGAAACATATATATTTCTATAATATATTCTATTTTTCATATATAAGATATTTTCTGTATATGAGACTATATTCTCCATATATTCAATGAGAATTTTATTTTCTGACAATCTTATATTTCTACACATCTATTTATAGATATCAGTAACCTTTTCCTCTTAAGTAAGTCTTTTAAAATTATTGCATAGAACTTTAAATATATTATATGGACATTGTATAAACAGTTTTCTATGTTTAAACATATTTTTTCTATTTTGTTGCTATTAATGTTACTATTTAAAAATTATGCACAGAAATCTGGTTGTATAGAGTTTGCGGTGACAATTATTCCACAGTATCAAATTTCAGAGCTAGAATTACTGTATTAAAGTTAAGGAAAAAAATTATCACAAAATTGTCAGAAGTTACCCTTATATATTCCTTCTTTTTCCTCTAGACTCATCATCCACACACACTAACTTTCATGACCACTGTCCTACATTAAGATCAAGAAAAATACAGTTCTCTCCACTAGTTAGCTGGAATAAATCATTCAAATAAACTATTGAAGAATGTTTTTTTATTTGATGGAAGAAAATTTCCCAGAAAAAATATTTGTATCTTATCTTATTGTAGTTTTTATTTCCACAATTGGCCAGAAGTTCAGTATTACTAACCTGATTTTATACATAAAGAAATTGTGTCTCAGAAAGGTTAGGTATTCTATCTCAGGTTATATCTAGTGAGTGACAGAACTTGAATTCAAACCCAAGTCGGTTTGAGATTCTACTGCACTAATTTATTTACACAAATATTGTAAATCCAAAGCATAGCCCTTCCTAAAATGAAGTTTTAGGTACCTATAAAACAAATATTTTCAAGAGAGGAGTTATTCCTAGCAATCCTCAAATATCACTTTTACACGACTACTTTCTCTGGTGAATTATAATGCTGGCACTGTCAAAGATTTTGATGATAAATAAATCACATTACAATCATCTCTTGCTGCAAGGTTATCATGGGATCAACCTATTTTATTTAATCTATTCTTAAACCTTTACAGTTGAATCCACTTTAAAACTTCTGCAAATTTTCCACTTTACTTATAAAACTACATATAAAAGCAGGTTTCTCCCAAATTATTTTCAGTTATATTATATAGAGCATTCTCATCTTGTCCCTTAATATCTGTATATTTTCACCTAGCCAAAAAGGATATAAAAACTTGCTAACTTTTATTTCCATCAAAAATATTTTCTTGGAAATGTTTCCAAAAGCATTACAGTAAGAAAGTCTTCTTTAAGGTTTACTCGATGTTTAGTAACTTTTATTTGGAAACAAATGCCTCAAATTAGGCTCCATATGATCGATTTCAGTGATTAGCATATGCCACTGGCCCCAGAAGATCGAACACAAGAATGAGATAAATGCAGTTTTGTAATCTATCTCAATTTGCCTTTTAAAAAGGTTAATAGATTTGTTTCTAGGAATTTACTTTGGACATCTTTGTTTTTGTGATTTGCACCTAGTAAATGGTGAGGTTTACTCTTGTGCATTTGAATCTGATGAGAAAAACACAATATTCCCTTATTTTATCTGCCACCTTATATAAATCTCTCTTCATAACATCAAATTTACTGAAAAAATCCATATTAAAGAGACACTAAAGTATAATTTTGAAAATCTACCAAAAGAATATACTTCAATATAATTTATCATTAAGATAGATAATTTTAGGTATTTTTCTTTTCTCAACATAGGAAAATATTTTTTTAAATACACAAGAATCCAGTTGTATGGACATTATAATGTTTCTTATTTTTGGAAACTGACTACTTTTAGTTTATGAGCTCCTCAATAGACAAGCTATTGTTAACTTCAAAATTTTATCTAGAGAGCTACATGAGCTATCTCAAACAATAGACCAGAACATTATCCTAACTTCCATCCATGGCAGGTACCCACATAAATTAATAAAGTTAATAATAGTATTACTATTACATAACAATAATGATAAGAATTTTATTAATATTACCATCAGTGGAAGAAGCCAGGTAGGAATGTCATCAAAATGTCAGAATAGATGGTATCCTGCTTATATCCCCCAAGACCTGCACCCATCTAGAGTCAAATCTCTCTGCAAGAGCCTCAGGATTTAAGTATAAGTTTTTGAAATCTCAGTGGAGCCCAACACCTAAGAAAGTCATTTTGAGAGTGCAGACAACCAGGTGGCTGATCCATGAAGCTTGCTCCTAGGTTCAAGAGCAAATGTCCAGAAAATGTCCAGTTCTCCATAGAGGGATTGCTACAGCTCAATTTGGCCTTGAGACTGCAATCACAGCAATCTGTCAAGGGGTGCAAAATGAATTATGCACACTAGTGCCTTGGAGGAAAGGCTCATCTGTTCACTGACATTAGTCTCAGCAGTGAATCTGAACCTTTCCCTGGGGTTCAGCTCTAGCTCCTCTCAGCTGAGGTGTTAACTCAGAGCTGCTCGAGCAAGGACACAGAGGAAGCCTCACTTGTATCTGACAGGCCAGGAGTCAGAGGCTTCCCCGATGGGCTCATCCACCTCTGTCCCATAGCAGATTCCAGATCCTTACCGGCCAGGAGTCAGTGCCTCCCTGAAGGGCATACCTACTTCTGTCCCATAGCAGATTCCATAAGCAGTCTCCTCTCTGGCCCCTTCTACTGAAAACAGGGAACTATCCTATCTGCCCAGGAACTTGCTGGGAGGTGCTATCTCTTCTGAGCAAACAAGACTGGGTTCCCCAGCCTCTGACCCACAGCAGATCCCATAGGTGACTAGTCTCAGCTCCAGCCTATCCTGATGCAGCTGAGGAACTAACCATCTGGGCAAGGTTCTCCTGGGAGATTTGTGCCACTTTTAGCTAATGAGACCAGGCTCCCCATACTTCATTCCCCAGTCTCAACTTCAGTCCCTACTACTGCAGTTGGAGAACTATCCCATCCATTCTGAGATCTCTGGGAGGTACATACTTCTATGAGCCAACAAGAGAGGCACTCCAGCCTCTATCCCAAAGCAGATCCAAAGGAGACCCAGTCTCTGCTTTGGCACCTACTCCTACAATCAGAGATTATGCCATCTGTGCAGAAACTTGCTGGAAGACATGCACCCTTTAGAGCCAGTGAGACTGGGCTCTCTAGCCTCTGCTCCACAGCAGATCCAGAGGAGGCCAGGTCTCAACTCTGGCACCTCCCATGCACTCTAGGAACTCTCCCATCTGTGCCAAGGCCTGCTGGGAGATGCGTACCTGTCTGAGCCAATAAGATGGGCATCCCAGCACCTGTCCTAAAGCAGACCCCAAGGGAGTCCAGTTTCTGTTCCAACTTCTCCTGCTGCAATCAATGAACTATCTTATCTGTGCAGAAACTTGTTGGACAATGTACACCTCTCTGAGCTGTGACCAGGCTCTCCAACCTATGTCTAACAGCAGATCCTAGGATGACCAGTCTCATCTCTAGCACCTCCTGTTGTAGTTGAGAAACTACCTATTTGTTCAAGGACCTGCTAGATGATGCACATCAAGGGAGCTGCTAAGAAAAACAACCATCAGGGCAACTGGGACAGTATTCTGGACTCAAGTCTCTTGCCAGCATTCTCACAAAGCCCCAGTAGCCTCCCTGGGAGTTCCCTGGGTACTTTTGGGCCAGAAAGCCGCTTTGACCTTAGAATCCTCATGAGACTGTACAAATATATGGAAATTCAATAACATGCTCCTAAATGAACAATGGGCCAATGAAGATACTAAGAAGAAAATTTAAACATCCTTTAATGAAAATGAAAACACAATGTATGGGAACATATGGAATATAGCAAAAGGAGTACAAAGAGGAAAGTTTACAGCAGTAAATGCCTACATCAAAAAATAGAAAAACAAAATAAACAACCTAATGATGCAACTCATGGCAATAGAAAAGCAATAATAAACCAAGCCTAAAATTAGAATAAAAGAAATAAAAATCAGAACACAGATAAATGAATTTGAGAGCAAAAAGAGACAGAGAGAGAGAGAGAGAGACAGAGAGAGAGAGACAGAGAGAGAGAGAGAGAGAGAGAGAGAGAGAGAGAGAGAGAGAGAGAGAGCGCGATGAAGTCTTGCTCTGTCACCCAGATTGGAATGCAAAGTCTCAATCTCTGCCTCCTAGATTCAAGCAATTCTCCTGCCTCAGCCTCCCAAGTAGCTGGACCTACAGGTATGCCACCACATCGGCTAATTTTTGCACTTTTTAGTAGAGACAGGGTTTTAACCATGTTGGCCAGGCTTGTCTCAAATTCCTGACTTCAAGTGATCCACCTGCCTTGACCTCCCAAAGTGCTGTGATTACAGCTGTGAGCCACCATGACTGGGCAATTATTTTTTTTAAAAGGTAAAATTGATGAGCAAACTGATGAAAGAGACTGAGAAAAAGAAAGACCCAAATAAAAGCAGAGGAAAAAAAGAAACATTACAACTGATACCACAGAAATTGAAAGGGATTATTTGGTATGTTTGTAGAGACTAATATGAGACTATATGCCAAAAAATTGGAAAACCTATAATAAATGGATAAATTCCTGGACACATACATTCTACCAAGGTTGAATCTTAAATAAACAGAAAATCTAAATAGACCAATAATAAGCAATGTGTTCAAAGCTGTAATTTAAAAAATCTCTTGTAAAATAAGTGCCCAGGACCAAGTAGCTTCACTGCTGAATTGTATTAAACTGCAGTCCAACATCCCTGATGAACATAGATGCAAAAACACTCAACACATTACTAAAAAACTGAATTCAACAACACATTAAAAACATTACTTATCATAATCAAGTAAGATTCATCTCAGGGATGCAAAAATGGTTCAACATATTATGTCAATAATTGTGACACATCAACTGAGTTGAGGATAAAGTCATATGATCATTTTAATAGAGGCTAAAAAAACATTTAATAGAATTTTACAACCCATCATGATGAAAACTCTCAACAATTTGGGTATAGAAGAAACATACCCTAACACAATAAACTCTAAAATATGTATGAAACCACAAAAAATTCTGAAGAAAACAATCCCAAGCCAAAAGAACAAAGCTCGAGGCAACTGATTACCTGATTTCAAATATTTCACAAAGCTGTAGTAACTAAAGCAGCATGGTACTGACCTAAAAAGAGACACTTTGAACAATGGAACAGAATAGAGAACCCAGCAATAAACCCACACTTAAGCCTGACTCATTGTATCATATGTTCTTGGGGCAGGAAAAGACAGATACTTTATAAAATGATGCTGTGAAAACTGAGTATCCACAGGCAAAAAAAAAATAGTTTTAAATATGTAAACCTAAGACCCAAACTGTGAAACTACTGAAAGAAAACATTGGGGAAATGTTATAGAACATTGGTCTTAGTAATGATTTTTGGGGTAAGACCTCAGAAACAGCCAACAAAGGCAAAAATGAACAGACTGAATTACAACAAGGTTAAAAAGCTCTTACGCAGCAAAGGAGATATTCAACAAAACATAAAGACGACTAAAGAATGTAAGATTGGGATCCCAGCACTTTGGGAGGCTGAGGCGGGTGGATCACGAGGTCATCAGATCGAGACCAACCTGGTCAAAATGGTGAAACCCTGTCTCTACTAAAGATACAAAAAATTAGCTGGGCATGGTGGCGTGTGCCTGTAATCCCAGCTACTTGGGAGGCTGAGGCAGGAGAATTGCCTGAACCCAGGAGGCGGAGGTTGCAGTGAGCCGAGATCGCGCCATTGCACTCCAGCCTGGGCAACAAGAGCGAAACTCCGTCTCAAAA
>CM052664.1:54174317-54224397 GCA_028533165.1 Leontopithecus rosalia | reverse complement strand
TTCTCATTAGGATTTCGTCAAACCTTTTTTCAAAGTTCTTAGTTTCTTTACGTTGGGCTATAACATGTTGTTTGAACTCACGGAAGTTTTTTGTTATCCATAACGTGAAGCCTGATTCTGTTAATGGGATGCGCTCTTCCTCCATCAAGTCTTGTTCCACTGTTGATGAGGAAGTGTGATCATCTTTAGAGGGACAGGGGTTCTGATTTTGAGTATTCTCAGCCTTTTTATGCTGGTTTCTTCCCATCGTTGTAAATTTATCCTCCTGTCGTCTTTAAAATTACCAGCTTTCAGTAGGTCTCTTGAGTGGACATCCAAGATGTTAGTTCCCAGGGCCAGGAACAGCGGCGTTAAGACTGATGGTGTTTTTCTGCCCAGGCTTCTCCTGTCTGGCTTCCTTCTTGTGTCCATAATAGGCAACTCTGCCTTCCCAGAGCTCCAAACTTCGGTCAGAAGGGGAACCAGTCATGTTCACTCTGCACTGAGGTGCTGGCACAACTGCTGCGCTGGCCTCAGGAGTCAGCGCTGGGAACCCGAGTGGCTCCTCCAAACCTCAGTCAGAAGAGGAGCCAGCCCCGCCTATCAGCTCTGGGAGCTGCCATATGGAAGTGCCAGCAAAACCGCTGTGCTGCAGTGCCGGCAAAACCACTGCCCCACGTGGCTCCTCCACTGGGAATCTTCTGCTCCTGAGCAACCAGAATTTGTCTGAAAGTGTGGCGTCCTATGAGCTTTAACTGCGAGCTACAATCCCGAGATGTTAGCAATCGGCCATCTTTCTAGTATAACATGTTTTTACTTACCTAGGTTTCAACATTTTGGTGTGATTTATAGAAGTGCCATTTATAGACAACATATTAGTGAATTTTAAAAACCCAATATGATCATCTTTTATAAATTAGTGTTTACTGATTATATTTAACATTTTCATTATTCCAATATGCCTTTTAGTTACTTAGAATTTAGCACTTTAAGCTTTTACATTTTGACTAAAATAATCTTATTAATACAATCCTTTAACAATTGTTTAGTAACTACCTAGAGTATAAAAACTTAGCATTCATAAGTTTAGAAGTATCATACTTTTTCCTTTTTCTTTGACCTTACTTTTAAAAAAAATAGTTGGGAAAAAAATTATAACTTGGCAATTATCTCCCTTCAGCACTTGAAAAACACTGATTTTTTTTTCTAGTCTTTACAGTTGTTGAAGAAATGCCTAGTATTAATGTAAATGCCACTCCTTTGTAAGAAATATCTTTCTCTCTGGGAGATATTTGTAGTCATTAAATTTTTCTGTCATAATTTGTAATTTTGGAATGATTTGTCAAGTTGTGGGTTTACTTTTTATTTGGCAAAGTATTCAAAGTGTTCTTTAATATGAAGTTGTTTCTTCCATTCTTAAAAACTCTCTGCTGTTATCTCCTCAAATATTATCTCTAACCTTACATCTATTTCCTACATCTGTTTTTTTGCCAGACTTCTTAATGGCCTCTTCATCTGTCTCCCATGTCTCTTAAAAACTCATGTCCATTTTGTCTTGTTCTCTCCTTTTCTTGCTTCCTGGCTGAATTCTGAGAACTACACTCCATCTTACTAATTCTTTTTTAAATTGTGTCTAAAGTTAACTTTTTATTTATTCAGGTTCTAAATGCTATTAATTTCATTCTAAAATGTCTAGATATGTATAGACATGGATATAAATATAGATACAAACATATTTAATGTATATATGTATAATGGCATGCATGTATACATACACATGCATGTGTGTATGTGTGTATATATACACATCCTTATCCATATTCTTGTCTGATTTTTCCCTGCTTTGCATCTTTATTTTTCTAGAAAATAAAATATTTCATTTACCTTTGTGAATATTCTAAACATACTTATTTTAACTTTTTGCTGTCTTTTCTGTAAAATTACTTTCATCTGTAATGAATTTAAGTACTGGTCATTTTGTTGGTAACTTTGATAATTAGGTATATTTACACCCTTTGGAATTTGGAGTTGCTGCCTTATTTTTAATTAGTAATGCCTTTTCAATTGTTTTTGATTTTTTTGTTTTACTCTCTGATCATACGTCCCTGTAAATTAGTTTTGTGGTTTTATCTTACAACAGCAGTCTATATTTCCTTTTCCACAATATCCTATGACATATCTCAGATTCAGTTGTCGAGGATTATACAAGGAGGGCCACAATTTGTACCTAGATGCAGAGCTACATTGCTGTCCTCCCACATCCTTAGGTCCATAACTGCCTGTAAAGCTGTGGCCCCAGACAACATGTTAACAAGGTTTTAAAGTCACAGACTTTCACTCAACTCCTGACTTTTGCCAGTAAGATCTGCTCCAGTTTGTAGTATCACAGAATGTACTTTTTAGTCTTCCTTACCCTAAAAGAGATGGTTTTCAGACTCATCCTTCTTAACCTGTATCCACCAAGCATAAAGTTTCTGCCTACTCAGTACTTTTTGATTCTGTTGTGTTTTGAGTCTATGTAGGTGTTTATTTTGATTTTGAGCTGTTATGTTTGTCTTTTTATTCTTAGATTTTATCTGTCATTGCTATGGGTTTGAAGTAAGAGTGCATCTGAGCATGAACTAAGCCATCTTGTCCAAAAGAAATGGCCTTTCTAATGCATCTTAATCTACTACCTTTAGTTTTGTTTCCATTTTAAGTTGGATAGTGCCTAACCAAAACAATAACAACAACAAAATAGAAACTTGTCTCCTTACAAGGTGTATTAGTTCATTATCACACTGCTAATAAAGATGTATTCAAGACTGGATAATTTATAAAGAAAAGAGGTTTAATTGACTCATAGTTCAGCACAGCTTGGGAGGCCTCAGGAAACATACAATGATGGTGGAAGGGCAAGAAATAATAATTATTTTGTATTAAAATAATTATAATTAAATAGTAAATATAAGAAATATTAATAAATCTCAATAAATTATTAATGAATTTATTAATAATTCACTTCTACTAGGTCCCTCCAATGACATGTGGGAATCATGAGGATTACAGGTCAAAATGAGATTTGGGTGGGAACACAGTCAAACCATATTATTCTATCTCTCGCTGCTCCCAGATCTCATGTCTTCACATTTCAAAACACAGTCATTCCCTTTCCAATAGTTCCCTAAAGTCTAAGTTCATTTCAGCATTAAGTAAAACTCCAAGTTTATAGTCTTAGCTGAGAAAAGACAACTCACTTCTACCTATGAGCCTATAAAATTAAAAGCAAATTAGTTACTTCCTAGATACAACAGGGGTACAGGCATTGGGTAAATACACTCATTCAAAATGGGGAAATTTGCCAAAACAAAGGGGCTACAGGCCCCATCCGAGTCTGAAATCCACTGGAAAGTCAAATCTTGAAGCTCCAAAATGATCTCGTTTGACTCCCTATCTCACATCCAGGTCACGTGGATACAAGAGGTAGGTTCCCACAGCTTTGGGCAGCTCTAGCCTAGTGGCTATGCAGCATACAACCCTCCTCCCAGCTGCTTTCATGGGCTGGTGTTAAATATCTGCAGCTTTTATGGGTGCACAGTGCAAGCTGTTGGTGGAGCTACCATTCTGGGGTCTGGAGGATGGTGGCCCTCATCTCACAGCACCACTATGCAGTGAGTGCCCCAGTAGGGACTCTATGTGGGGCTCCAATACTATACTCCCTTCTACACTGCCCCAGCAGAGGTTCTCCATGAGGGCTCTACCCCTCCAGCAAACTTTTGCCTGGACATTCAGGCATATCCATACAACCTCTGAAATCTAGGTGAAGATTCCCAAACCTCAGTTATTGACTGTGTTCACCCACAGGCTCAACGCCACATGTCAGCCACCAAGGCTTAGGGCTTGCACCCTCTGAAACAGTCTGAGCTGTACATTAGCCCCTTTTAGCAATGGCTGGAGCTGAAAAAGCTGGGACTAAGGCCACCATGTCTGGAAGCTGCATAGAACAGGAGGGCCTGGGCCTGGCCCATGAAAACATTTGTCACTTTTGTGATGGGACTGCCGTGTGGTTCTCCTCTAACATGCCTTGGTGACATTTTTCCTGTTGTCTTGGTTAACATTTGGTTCCTTATTACTTATGCAAATTTCTGCAGGAGGCTTTAATTCCTCCCCCCAAAATGAGGTTTTCTCTCCTATCACATCATCAGATTGCAAATTTCTCAAACTCTTATGTCCTGCTTCTTGAATGCTTTGCAGCTTAGGAATTTCTACCAGATCCACTAAATCATCTGTCTCAAGTTCAAATTTGCACAGATCTCTAGGGCAGTATCAAAATGCTGCCAGTCTCTTTGCATATCAAGAATAACATTTACTCCAGTTCCCAAGTTCCCCATCTCTATCTGAGACCATCTCAGCCTGGGCTTCATTGTTCATATCACTATCAGCATTTGGTCAAAGCCATTCAACAAGTCTCTAGGAAGTTCTAAACTTTCTCATATCTTCCTGTCTTCTTCTTAGCCTTTCCAACCTTTGCTTGTTACCCAGGTCAAAAGTTGCTTCCACATTTTAATGTATCTTTACAGCAGCACCTCACTCTCAGCAGTACCAATTTAGTGTGTTATTTTGTTCTCACACTAATAAAAACATACCCCACATATCTATCACAGGAACAGCATCAGGGTAACCACTTCCATGATTAAATTATCTCCCATTAGGTCCCTCCCATGATATATGGATGTTATAGGAACTACAATTCAAGAAGAGATTTGGGTGGGTACATGCCAAACCCTATCACAAGGTAAGGGAAAGGAGAAAGTAATGAGTAATGTGTATTTTTTAAATATGTTTGTCCAAGTACATGGGAGTATTAAGAGTTATTACATCTCACTGATTGTTAGTGAGACAAAATGTGATAAAGGAGCTCAGCAACTCATACATGCTTACCATATATTAAGTACTAGCGAATGTTAAGTCATTATTATTAACCTTTAAACTTGGTTTGCCTCTTAGTGGTTCAAAATACCTTCACCGCTCTATATAAATAGACAACTTGCATCCATCTCACTATTAGAAGCCGAGATTGGGAGTTCAGAATTCCCAAGTGCTTCCTCAGGAACAACAAAGGAAAAAAATTGCTCATTCCTTTGGTCTTGCACTTTATTCTCATGGGTACTTTATGAACTGTAACTTACAAGTAAGTTTTTCCCTCTTTTAATCATAGAACTACAAAGTATTCCCACTGGAACGATTTTAAAGATCACATATTTGTACCCTACTAGTTTACAGGTAAGATTGGTCCCCTTGAAGTAAACTATTTTGGCCCAGTTTATCCAGATAATGAGTGACATAATGGATCTTAAATTACAAATACCAGTAAACTTGTATTTTTTAGTTCTTTTTATATTTTAAAAATATTATAATTCTTACTATAACCCATTATATTAAGATCTATATATAACAAGGATTTATAATGATTATTGTCAGACTACATGGATACAAAATGATACCACCAGACCTTTCCCATTTCTCTAATCTAAACTTCCAACCTCATCATAAATTTCTGTGTAGACAGAATACTTAATTCCTGCTTTCCAAACTACCCTAATATTTCTAAGTATAACTTAATTATATTAGGAATAATGAAGGACTTCATTCTATTAAGAATATTATGAGGCACAAATAGGTCATTTTCATATCTCCTTGAATTTACACTATCAACAATGATCAAACTATTATTGTAAAGCTCTTAAATGCTAAATTAGAGAGAAAGTACAAGATACACGTTTATTCACTGATCTCTCTCCCTTGTGTTCCAACTTTGTGTGATAAGAAAAACCCCATGGGGTACATACTGCAGACGGAACAACGGTACTACCATACTGTAACTGATATAAAAATATCTGCATATACTTAACACCAATTTTGTACAGACCTAAATTTGTTAGTCCAAAATTTTCAGGCAGCAAAATCTCCAATAGCTTCTTTCCCAGGAGAGCTGTCTCTGTTGACTGGCACTAATTATTATAATCATCCTACATAAAAATCAGAACGCTGCTGCCATTATGTTACCTCCCTGTCACAAGTGGATCCTGATTTTAGAACTGATGAGCCTACAGCAGAAAATTGTCTCAGGGAAGCTCATAAAACTTCAAGAAACAAATAATTTGATTTTTACTAATTCTACAGGGATTATAAGACATTTGGGAGGATAAGACTTCTAGAGTCTAGAAATGTACACAGAAAAATATCATGGGACCTTAAGAAGTAGTTATACTGGTAGCTGAAAGAAGATGGTGATGGACCTAAAAGACAATCTACTTAAGCATAGGAATCCTGACACTACATATCCTAAGCTCTTATCCTCAGAGATCCATTCAGATCATGACTGGCCCTAGGTAAGTTTAAGAAACTGATAATGCCATTTTCACAATACTCAGTCCTATTTCTAAGCATTTTTCCTCAATTCAAGACACCAATTTTCTACAAAACTAAGAATTCATTGCCCAAATCTTCTCGTCTATTCCAGAAGTCAGGCTTGTGTTAGATTGCTCATATTGGGTGTTTGGGGGAATCTCTTAACAAATTCTGAAAAGGAAGACATTGTATTAGTCATGTGAACTTAAAGGTACTTTGCTTCTTTGATTCTTAATCTATGAAAACTAGGTAAGATCTACTTCACCAGTTGCTGAGAGAGTTTGTACAGAGGATATATATGAAAGAGTATTATAAAAACTGTAAAGTAGTATATTATATTTCTCATATATATACCAGTACAGGTTTAAGGTAGTATACTATATCTACACATTGAACATTTTCTCTAATTATGAATGTCAAAATATTTTTAAGATTTCAAAGACTAGCACAAAAAATGGGATAGTTTGAGAGCCCAGCTACCACAGAAATAGGTAGCTGTCTGCTGTACCTGCAAGTCTAACATCGTCCTAAGCCAACTTCAGTACAATGAATACCATAGTTAGCAAGGCAGGAATTTTTCTAGTGTCAGGCTGATAGATCTCAATGTATTCGTTGCTACCTAGAACCCAAAGCTGCTCTAAGTCACTGAATTTTCTATAGTGACACTATAAAATATGACATGAAGTAGCCAGAATTCTTTCATTGACAAGTAGAGAAATGCAACGTAAATTGACTTAAGCACAAGTGAATTTATTAGAGTAAGACACAAACTGGCTTCAGGCATAGATGAATCAATGTACCCAAAAAATGTCAGAAACTTGTCTCTCTGTCTCCCATTTCTGCCTGCTTCTGTATTGGCTTCTTTCTTAGGAATTATCTCTGTGTGTGGTGGAATTATGGTCAGGCTTTCATCCTCCAAGATCAGCTATCCTGCCAGAATGAGAGCTTCCATTTTCCAACAGTTTCAGAAAAATCCCCAGGAATAATGCCCACTTAAAAAGTTTGGAAGGTCTGGCTTGGATTTAAGCCAAAACGGAATAATTTAGAATGGAAAATAGATGGTTCTCCAGGGAAAATCAAGTTGTTATGAGAAGAATGGAGAGTGGCTGTCAGTCCGGCAAAAACAACAGATGTCCACTACATGCCCAGGCTCCATCATTGAAGACATCCTGGGAACAGTCCACTCAAGTTTTATCCCTCTAGGGGCTACTTTGTATTTGGAGATTGCTATTTCCAAAAATCATATTTGACTGCCAAGTATACAATTACTTTTATAGTCAACTCAGAGAGGGCTATATTGAACAATTTATACAGCAGCAGGTGTTGCATCTCATGAATAGAATAAATTAATCCTACAGATATAATCTGACCTTGCCAGATCCCACAGGAAAAGAAATCTGCTTTATGCACAGTTGAGGTTGAGCTGCATGATAATCATGTATCATACAATTTCATGTGAGCTGTGCTAAATGCCAGGTTTTACAAAAAAATCAGTGTGATGTTTCTTCTAGAAATAGAGCTAACAATTATTTTCAAAATCAGTGCTAGTTAAAACTGATTGATATAGAACAATTTATCTGGGTAGAATTGAAAATAAATGTGTGTTTCTTCGTAATAACAATCTTACATAAGAGCAGTGTATTTCTACATTTTAAGTTAATTTTCTATCAGTAAATCACTTTGTGAAACTTTGGAAAAGGAAGATCAATGTTAAATCTCCACGGTACCACTTGCAAGTTGTATGACCTTGGCAACATTTTTTTTTTTTTGAGACGGTTTCACTCGTTACCCAGGCTGGAGTGCAATGGCGCGATCTCGGCTCACTGCAACCTCCGCCTCCTGTGTTCAGACAATTCTCCTGCCTCAGCCTCCTGAGTAGTTGGGATTACAGGCACGCACCTCCGTGCCCAGCTAATTTTTGTATTTTTAGTAGAGACGGGGTTTCACCATGTTGGCCACGATGGTCTCGATCTCTTGACCTTGTGATCCACTGTCTCGGCCTTCCAAAGTGCTGGGATTACAGGCTTGAGCCACCGTGCCCGGCTCAACCTTCCAACATTTCTTAACTACCAGGGCCTCAGCGGGTTTGTCTGCAAAACAGGAACATCACCTAATTGCCTGAGTGCAGGAGATTTAACCAGGGGATCCTTTGAACATTTTTAATATGAGCAAAGTTAAATGGTACAAAATGCAAAATAAATCTAAGGACATTAAAATATCTATAAACATTAATGAAACTTTGGTGAAATGAGATAAAATTTCATATAAATATTGATAGGATTGTAGAGTAATATTGACCTTATCATTCTTACCAAATCTTTTAGAAGAAAAAATAAGTACCATTTTTTAAACCCCCAAACAAATAAATGTCATGATAATGGTTTAGACAGTTTGCAAATATTATCAGGATTTTTAAAAATCTAATGGACATATATATATGGACCACAGCCAAGAATATTAGGTTTAGAACTGGTTTTAGGAAAACATGGAAAGTAATTTTCACTCTGTATGACTAGAAATAATATTCCCTATGTCCTCATACACAGAGCTGACAGAACAATCACCAGTAATTTTATAATGTCCCATAAGTTAAAGAAAAAATATAAATACAAGAGAATTTTTTGGGTGGGTGATGTTTTTATTTGAAACTCAAGATATTTTCCTTTTTAAAATATTCTTATAATTCCCTGAATCTTGCCAAATTAGACTCCTTGTATTAAAGTTTTCCTCTCAGCTCATGTCTTGCCTCTGCTTTGGAGTTCATTTGTGTTTAAATCTAGTAAAGTGGCTAAGGGCACAAGTTCGGTTATAAGCTGAACCTGAATTCCAATCTCAACTACATCACTTCTCAAATGTGAGGCTTTACACCGATTGAATAACCATCATACATATATTTCTTCATCTGCAAAAGGAGGATAACTTGTTTACTTCATAGAATTCTCATAGGGATAAAATAAGGTAACATAAAGTGATTTACAAAGAGCTTCACAAAATACGTGCATGATAAATATTACATGTGGTATTATGGTTATTTCAATTTGTTACAAGTGTTACTTCAATGTTTACATGAAAGAACAGATTCAATTAATCTACTGCATAAATTAGATGATCATTTAATAGTTGATGCTGCCACTAGATACAAATCTATGCAGTTTAGAATAAATAAAAAGTGAATCTTAACTCTCACTCTCAAGATAAAAGGTGCTCATAGATAAAAATGTACTTTTTTTGATGAAGGAAAACAAGGTCACATTTGTTAACCAAACTCAAGAAAAATCACGGATATTTCATTTTCTTCCAGCACACACAGGTCCTATCTGTGATCAGCATAAAATGCTGAAAGAAATGATAGCAGTTTATGTAATGAACCTGCCTCACTATTCAAATATTCTTTCCTGCTCATCTCAATTTACTCCTCTTGAATGCTCTATCTTGTGAATGTCTTTGTTAGAGGATTTTCCACACTACGTTATAATTTTTTCAATTTCATGTCTGTCTTTCTTATTTGACTAAGAACTCTTTAAAGATGTATAAATGATAATCATCTTCTATTTCCAGAGCTTAGCATGCAGCTTGGTAAATAATAGGCATGCAGTAAAAGTTTATCAAATTTAGTTTAATTCACTCATGAAATTTTCAAAGCTCCTTTATTTTATATAGAAGTGATTTCTTTCCTTGGGAACATTACATCTTACGTCATTATTGAAACCAAATATTCTTCCTCTTCAGATGTGAAATGACAAATGTAATCAGTTTTTTATATGAAGAGCATAAACATGTGAAAACCCCTGATTCTGAAGCACTTATGTGTATTTTCTTCAAATAGGTTTCAGACCATCTCACTCAGAATATGTAAATAATAATTGTACTGCCTTACTGAAATTCAAAACACTAGTATTTGAAATCATGTGTGAGACATTTGTATTAGTAAATTTTTCACAGTTATACACATGAATAGGTCTTATGATCCATCTTTGAGATCCTATCATACACCTTAGTAACGTGCTTCTAAATGTCTGGATTTTCATCAACCGTTAGTATTTCCTATAAAAATATGAAAACATAGTCCTGATACAAGTATTTCTTAATGTGGGTTTAAATTTTTAGCTTCAAAATATTTCTAAGTTTCAAAGCAGAAACACATATATGAAAGAGTTCCTTTATAAATTTGATCAGGTTACACAAATTTGTGATCTCTTTTCATTAGGCTTCTACTATCTTGGCAAAAAATGCTTTTTGTTGTTTACCTCTGAGATTGTCCTGGGAACTCCCACTAGAGTGGGAACTCCCACTATTTTCCTCCTAACTTCCAAATGCTAGTAAATAAAACAGAAATATATATATATCATCAGCCGATGGCAAGTTAAAGCCTAAGTACTTATGATACAAATTACAGACTGAATACATTGCTTTCAACCTCAAAATGTGTCAATTTTTCCTAAAAAGTGTAGCCTCTCTTTCCCTAATTTTAAGTATTAGTCATTTCTACTACTTTAAAGTTTTGAAAGCATTTTGACATTTTAACTCATCCTGTACTATTTCAGAACTCATGTGCTTCCCCTGTGGTTAGTACAAAGGGGCAGAAACCAGCCAAGGAAGCAAAAAACCTTACTTTTATGCCAGATTACAATTTTTCTGGTCTCAGTACACACTCACCCAGCCACTACTGCCCTCTACTATAGCTCACACTCTTTCAAGGATTTAGTGATTTTATTTTTTTGTATCAACTTTGTATCTGGTATCAACTTATAAGGCAACAGTAACATCCATACAGCAAATTGCACAGAATCATTCTTACGGAAGCTGTCATACATTTTATGACAAAAATTTAATCTCATTAATTTATTTGCTATATTTCCTTTGTAGCTATAATATGCCAGCACCGCATTTTAAAACCTATGAATTAGAATGAATTAAAACTTATGAATACTAAGATTCACTTAGCATTTGTTAAGAAAATCATAAAATCTGTAAATAGGTAAGACAATGTCTTTGAAAAGTTGTCCAATTTGTAGTTCATATACATTTGTTCAAGGACCTTAAAATTCATGGAGATGCTTAAGCTGATGATTGTGAGGCTCTAAACTGCTTGCATGTCATCTTCCCTTCCCGAATCCCTGCCTCACAGATTTCAGGCTTGCTTAGCCAGCCTCCACAATTGCTTTAGCCAGTTCCTTGTAAAGATTTCTATTGGTTCTGCTCTTATGTCAAATTCTGATACAGAATCTGGTATCATCAATGCATTACTATATATTTTGTACAAAAATCAAAACACCACCAGAATCACATGTACTTCAAGATACTACCCCATGTGGTAATGTCTTATATAGGATATTTGAGTGTTCATCAGTCTACAGGGTTCAGGGTGTTTTATTAAGACTCCTTCTTGCTTTTGCTAAGAATACGAAATTAAGAACTGAGAGCGTTCTAGACTTAAGCCTTACCTCTGCAACCACAGAACTGGGCAATTTGGGAGAATTATATAGTATCTATCATACCATAAAAAGATACTAGATATATAATGAACTCTAATAGGTTTGATTACCTATTAGTTGTAGGAGACCTAGTTGTAGGTCTCCTACAACTCCAAGAAATCCTGGGAACTCCATCTTATTTATTTATTTACCTATTCAAAAATCACATTAGCTTATTACTTTAGGAATAACCATAGATAGATAAAATTAGATAGACAGGCTCTCTGTGTCACCCAGACTGGAGTGCAGTGGCACTCTGTCTCCTGGGTTCAAGCAATTCGTGAGCCTCAGCCTCTGAAGTATCTGGGATTACAGGCATGCAGCACTGAGCCCAGCTAATTTTTCTATTTTTATTAGAGACAAGGTTTGCCATGTTAGCCAGGCTGGTCTCTAACTCCTACCCTCAAGTGATCCGCCCACTTTGGCCTCCCAAAGTGCTGGGGATTACAGGTGTAAGCACTGTACCCAGCCAAAAGAATATTTTTAAAACTGAAATTATTCCCTAAGGCAAATTAAGCTGGATATTGGTATATGTTGGTCGTAGAAATGATGTTAACTATCTGGTATTTTTATTTGCTTTTCTTGGTAACTTTGTTCTCTAACTATTTTAGGATTGTTTTTCTACAACACATTATCACTGCAAAGAATTGATAAATTGACACATTCAATTTACCAGTGTCTATACATTTTTTCAAAGTTATTCTATGAGTAAAACGCGTTATTACAATAACGTGATTAAATTTGTTCACAAACCTGATTATTTTAAAAATAGTGAATCAGATAGTTAGAACCAACATTCTTGAATTTTATATTCTTAGGGTCCACTACCCGTAAGTGCTCTTTTTAACATTTATTAATATTATTTTTTAAATTCTCTGTGGATCCATAGTAGGTGCATATATTTATGTGGTATATAGGATGTTTTGACACAGGCATGCAATGTGAAATAACAGGCAAACCAAAGCAAAAATGGACAGATGGGACCGCATCAAGTTAGAAAACTTCTGCAAAGGAAACAACGAAGTGAAGAGACAACCTACAGAATGGGAGAAAATATTTGCAAACTAGCAAATATTAATCTGACAAGGGATTAATAACCAGAATATCTAAGGAGCTCAAACAACCATGTTAGAAAAAACACATCATCTGATCAAAAATGGGTTAAAGGATTTGAACAGACATTTCTCAAAAGACATACAAATGGCGAACAGGCATATGAAAATGTTCTTGGCATCATTGATTATCAGAGAAATGCAAACCAAAACTACAGTGAGAAATCAAAAATGCCTGCAAGTGCTCTTGAGGGCTCAATAACTATAGTAATTTGTAATTTTCCTAAAGGACACAGTTCACAAATTTGTCATACATGAGCTAGGAAGTCAATCAAGCAAGCAACAACCACATCTGAAAGACCCTTCATTACGGTTACTTGCAAGAAAAAAAGCTGGGGGCAGGAACCAAAGTATTTGGTGAAGTATAAAATGGAGCTTTCTTAAAGTATCTTCTATACTTCATCCTTTTCAAATGTCCAGCTTCTAAATGTACTTCTGGTTTTGTCAGTTGTTTGTTGGTGTATTGACTGGCTTTAAGAGGTACATTTTGTTAATGAGATATGGCATGACTATCTTTTGATAATGAAAGCTTTAGATTACTCAAGCTATTACAAGCATTTCGTGGAGGATTTTCTCCATCATCCCCAATTACCAGCACCTGAAAATCTAGAGAAGTAATTTTTATTCTTTTCTTTCTTACATCAATTTAACTGTGTTTTCAGCTTCCTGACTTACAAATTGAAAATCTAATATTATGAATTAAATGTGTCTGTAATGGAAGGGGAAGGAAGTGGAGAGATGGGTATGGGGAGAAACAGAAAAAGAGGTGAGGATACAATATTTTCTTTTCACAGTGGAAAAAAATGTGGTCATTTCTTCCAGTAGATACTAATACTATTTTTGTTTTTCTTCTCTTTGCCTAATAAATCAATGTTGTCATTTTTTAACCAGTACATACAATGTAAAAGCATCAAAGTGGCTTCCCTTGTTATTTTCTAGAAATGTCAGCATAAGAAAGTAGGGCCTGATGGAAACAGAAGTCAGAAATCCAAAGATCCAATTTCAGTTCTGACTCATACATTTCTTCCTCAAAACATTTCATATTTAGATGTTTTGCAAAAAACAACCAAACAAAAAAAGCCCTCTTTATTGTACAGGAGTCAACAACTAACTCACTAGTCTTCAGTTTCCAACTCTGCTCCTGATGGATTTTAATCATACAAAGTACACCAGAGGCTTCTTTCTTGCTGAATCTAAAGGCTTTTTAAAATTCCCATCTTTTTTGACCTCTCTGTAGGATTTAACACTGCCAAGCCTGTTGTTATTCTTGAAACTTTATTCCTGTGACTTCTGGAATACCATTTCCTCTTTCTGCTTCTGGCTATTACCACGGCTGCCTCTTCAATTCTTTTCTAACAGCAACCCTTTTTATGCTGACCTTCCAAGTCATGGCTTCTCTGGTTCATTTGACTCTCTTCTCTTCATTCATCTATTTGACACAAATTGTTAATACCGTTTTCTAGGCCCCAGAAATACAGCGTGAATACAAGACATATTTCTTCATGAACCTTCTGTCTAATGGTGGCAAAATAATTAGACAAGCAACTACAGTAAAGCATGATAGAGAAAGCCCAGGGCTGAAAATGCTACCCTTGCTTTTCCATCCTGTATGTCACTGTTTCCAAATCTGTATCTCTGGTGCCAAATTTCTCGTTTTCACACTATTTAAGGGTCATCTCATATTCCCCTGCCTCCTGGTCAACCATAAGTGTTCTGTAGACATCACAAAATCAGTATTCAAAAATCAAACTCACCATATTTAGCTTATGACAGTGCTCATCAATCATCATCTCTCAGGTACAATGTCTGTCCTTTTCTCGGTGTTCTATGAACACTTCATAGGCTTACATTCCACATTTGTGGAGTTTTGAGTCTGCCCTTGTTTCTGATGCAGTTATTAATTCAGTGATTCTTTCTAAATTTTAAGATTTATTCTTCCTTCCCCAATGTCTTTTTTCTTTTCTCTTTAAGCCAGCTCCCATTTGTATCTCAGCTTGTTTTCTTGTCATATCATCTAATATATCATTACATAAAATATATTTTAATTAATTTTAAAGGTATAAACTCATCTTGAATTTTCTATCTCCTATAGTAAAAAGAAAACCACTATTTTTCTTTCAAATTATGCTTTCATCTCTCATTTGAATGCCATGTTTGCCTCCATTTGTTGCAATAACTTTGAGTAGGCTCCATATAGGAAGATCTTGTTACTACTCATGCATGAGTAAGAATTTATTTAGAACTGGCATTTATCCAAAACTAGTGTGGGTGGATTATCATTGACTCCCCTTATTGTTCACTTAAGCTCTGAAGTGAACAATAGAACTTTGTTCTCAGCTCTGAAGCAGAGGCACTTTAAGTGACTAATAGCAAGACCACTGATGCAGTGTCCTGTGTGAAGTGGAGAATACGCTGCCACTAAAAGTCCTAGTATTAGAGTCTCCATTGAAAGGTTTTATTTTCCCCTAAGTTTTGTTAAGCTTCTTTGGCCAAAGTGTGGTCTTTCTCAGCCAGTTTGGCTCAGTTTCCATTCCAAGAATCAAAGTGTGGTAATACCCAACTTCTTTTCTTTCTTTTTCACTCCTTGCCACATTAAGAAAGATCCCAGCTGCTTCAGGGTGAAGCTACTTAAGAAGGAAACCCCATTGTCTAAATTTTTCCTGTTAATGTAGCCACAATCACCCTTGGACACTTGTGTATATCCCATCCTAAAACTAGCAACTATAGTGAAAAAGAGGTTGATACGCTTAGGTTTTGTGTCCCCACCTAAATCCCTTCTTGAATTGTAATCCCCAGATGTCAGAGATGAGCCCTGCTGGGAGGTGACTGCATCTTGGGGGTAGTTCCCCCATGCTGTTCTTGAGATAGTGAGTTCACACAAGATCTCATAGTTTTGTAAGTAGTAGATGCCCTCTTGCTTGCTGCTCTCCTGCTGCTCTGTGAAGAGGTGACTTCTGCCACAATTTTAAGTTTCCTGAGGCCTTTAAGTAAAACTTCTTTTCTTTATATATAACCAAGTCCTGGGAAGTTCTTTATAGCAATGTGAGAACTGACTAATACAGAGGTCCTGTACATTTGGTGGCATTCAAATGGCTCTGTTTTCTGTTTCCCTCTGTAAAAAATAAGATGGAGATTTATATATATACGTATATATATATGTGTGTATATATATATATGTGTATATGTGTGTGTATATATATGTGTGTGTGGATATATATGTGTGTGTATATATATATATGTGTGTGTATATATATATATGTGTGTGTGTGTATATATATATAAAACTTTCTGAACCATTTCCCAACACATGTGCCCTGAGTTTTCTCCTATATAATAACAGGATGTATATAAAAATTGTTAGGTAACCTAAGTGTATGACTCACTGTCTCTTTAAATAAATCCAAATACAGAGACACAAGGGATGTAAAAATGTGTGAAAATTGTGTAAGTGCCCTGAGCTACAGAGAATGCTCTAATGGGCACTATACAAATAGAACTAGGCTGTCACTGTAAACAAACAGTCACCATCACTAAGAACAAACACATTCAATTCGAATAATTTATCTACTCAGCACTAAAGCAACAGAATGAAACATGCAATTTTCAATTCAATATTAGGTTACCCTAATTTCTTTAATTTTGATAAAATAAGCTCATAATCAACTAGAAACAAAAATGCCCTATATCTAAGTAATTCTCAATGTTTTAAGAAATTTCTCAATCATTGATAATTCATGCATTAAAAGCTTGTTTGTATATTTTAAGATGTGAAAATAATACAATGTTTAATAAATAACATATGATTGCTGAGAAAGTGGGTGGATACATTAACAAGAAACATACATAAAGAAATTGACATTAAATAGAAAGTAGCATGAGTCTGGTTGCATGCAATTTTAATATTTAGTGGCTGGAAGTTGATTACGTTCTAGATCAGAGACTCAAATTTGGCTGCAACTAGGAGTCATCTGGCTAGTTTTGAAAACTAACACCCTACCATGGATGTGCTGATTTGTTTTTTTCTGGAATATTGCTTAGGCATTGCAATTTTTTAAACCTTCCTCAAGTAATTCTAATATGCAACAGTGTTGAGAATCACTCTTAGGAGGTACAAAAAGAAAGGTGGCTGGCTAAAAAAGAAAGGCAGAGAACAGAAAAAAGATGAAGCTTTCAAATAATCTCTGCAGAATGCTAGAAAGAGTTTCTACAGAAAAATAATAGTTAAGCAGTGGTATAAGCTCAATAGAGGGGAATTGACTTTAGAATATCCAGCTTGTTTTTATGAAGTGCTTTCCTAGAGTCTAGGATCTCAAAGTGTATTCTGTGGCCTCACTTGGGAGCTTATTAAAAATACAAAACCTCAGGCCCATCCCAGATGTCCTGAATCAGACTTTGCATTTTAACAAGATCCCAGGTAGTCTGCATTCTGATTAAATATGCAAATGTGTAAATGATCCATCAATAGGTTCCTCAAATGACTATTTCTTCTAAAAGGATAAAATGAAAGGACAGGAAACTAGAGAATGCAGGGTCTTGTAGAGAGTGAACTGGTCAACATTATCAGGAATGTGACCTAGGTAGCTGTAGAAATGAAGGAAGGAAGTGGCATATGGTTGTAAAGACAGTATCAAAATCAATGTGCTAGAGATACTGATATGGTTAAAGTTTAGTGAGTGCGGAGAACTTGTGCATATCATCTGACTGAGTACAATAGGAGTTATTAAATCACTGGAACATGGAAAGGTCTGCTTTGCATGATAAGAGTTAGCTAGGTAAAATGGAGGTAAGAGGCCAGTTGGCCAGTGCGGACAGGCTCTTGGACAATTAGCACTCAGGTTTGATAATCTGGCAGCTTTAGTGCAGAGCCCAATATTCGCTCTGGGTAAGAAAATCTAATTCATGAGTCTCTCTCTTGAACTTTGAATCCTTCACTTACTAGCTTATGATAATAAGCTATATATTTTTGGATCTATGCATAGATGTGTCTAAAACAGTAGCTTTTTGCTTGGTGACTGTTAAAAAAAAAAAAAAGAATAAAGGTTACACGACCTTCAAAGGATACCTTTCTTAGAAGGAGTTAGTTCTAGGTTTCAGCTAGGAGTTATAGTTAATTTTTTAGCACTTTTAGTGCAATTTAATTCATGTACTATATAATTCACTAGTTTAAATGGCACAACTCAATGGTTTTTGGCACATTCACCAAACTGTATACCCATCACCACAATTTTAGAACATTTTAATAATTCCAAAAAGAAATCTCACACAGATTAGGATTCACTTCATATTTCCTCCAAACTCTACCCCCACCCCCTAGTCCCAGGCAACCACTCATCTTCATTCTGTTTTTATAGTTATCCTATACTGGATATTTTATACAAATAAAATCATACAACATAGGATATTTTGTGACTGAGTTCTTTTCCTTAGCATGTATTCAAAGTTAATCCCTTTTGTGTCCAAATAATATTCCATTGTTTGGATATACCACATTTTTTATCTGTTTATCAGTTGATGGACATTCAGATTATTTCCATTTGTTGATTCATATGAATAATGCTGCAATGAAGATCCATATACAAGTTTATATGTAAACGTGTGTTTTCAGTTCTCTTGAGTATATACCTAGGAGTGGAATTGCTAAGTCATATGTTAAGTCTATTATTAACTTTTGAGAACTCTCGAACTGTTTTCTGCAGTAAGTGCACCATTTTATATTCTCAGCAGCCACTTTAACAAACCTTGTTTTGTCTGCCCTTCTTATTCAAGACATGCTAGTCAGCATGTGATATCTTATTTGGTTTTGATTTGCATTTTCCTTTTTACTAATGATGATAAACATCTTTTCATGTGCTTATTGGCCATTAGAACAACTTCTCTGGAGAAGTCTCTACTCAGATCATTTTTCATATTTTAATTTGGTTGTCTTTTATTATTATGAGTTTTTTATGCATTCTGAATACCAATCTCCTATGAGAAGTATTAATTTGAAATATTTTCTCTTACTCTGAATGTTGTCTTTCTCACTTCCTTTATGGCGTCCTTTGAAACAGACGTTTTTAATTCTGATAATTTATTTTTCTTTTGTCAATTGTGCTTTGCTGTCACAGCTAGGGAGTCATAATTTAACCTAAGGTCACCAAGAATTATTCCGATGGTATCTTCTTAAAGTGTTAACTTGAACACCATTAACTATTATGCTTAAATCTATGATCTATTTTGAATTAATTTTTGTGTATGATATGAGGAAGGGGTCCAAATTTGTTCTTCTACATGAAGATATTCAGTTGACCCAGCACTATTTTTTGAAGAGTGCTTTCTCTATTGAATTGTTTTGGAAACCTTGTCTAAATCAATTTGCCATAAATATAAGGGTTGATTTCTGGAATCTCAATTTTATTCCACAAATCTATATACTTATCATTATGCCAAACACCACACTGTCTGAGTTAATATAATTTTGTCATAAGTGTTGAAATTAAAACATGTGTTTCAACTTTGTTCCTTTTTATTCAAGAGTTTTATGGTTATTTTAGATCCTTTGCCTTTACATATGAATTTTAGGATCAACTTGTCAATTTCTGCCAAAAAAAAAAGTTGGGATCTTAATAGTGATTATATGAGATCTGTAAACAAACTTGGGGGGCATATTCATTTCCAGGGTCTGTTGTAACAAATTACCACAAATTTGGTGCTTAAACCTATTGAAAAGTTATTGTATTGCAGTTCTGAAGGCAGAATTTAAGGTGTTAGCAGAGCCACTATGTCTCTAGAGTTTCCTACCACTTGTCACTTTAGGAGTTAGTTAAGGAAAACTGAGATAGGGAGAATATGTTATTTGCCTCTTTCTGCTTTGGTGGCTACTGGCATTCCTTGATTCGTGGCCACATCACTCTAGTCTCTGCCTCTGTGATGATATTGCACCCTCCTCTTTGACCTGTTTCAAGTTGCCCTGACTCACTCTTTTAAGGATACATGTCACTGTGTTTAGGACCAATCCAGTAATACAGGATGATCTCCTCATCACAAGATCCTCAAGTTAATTATATATGCAAAGAACATATGTTTTGCCAAATACAGTAATATAGGAGGGGCCAGAGATCAGGAAATAGACATATCTTTAGAGGTGGCCACAAATCTAGCCCAATACAAAGAGTATTTTCATCTTAACAATAGTGCCTTCTATTCCAAGCACACGGATGTCTTTCCATTTATTTAGATCTTTTTAATTTCTTTCAATAATGTATTAGTTTTCAGTGCAAAAGTATTAAACTACTTTTGTTAAACTTATTCCTAATTATATCATTATTTTAATGCTATCAAATATAGAATTGTTTTATTTTCAGATTGTTCATTTTTATATAATATATATACATTTTAAAGTCTCTGCAACTTAACACTGTTTCAGGACTATCAATGGCTTTTTTGTTAGGAGCTATGCTTAAAGAATATATATCATATTTCCTCATGCAAAGGACAAGCTCATTAGATTAAAGACTCAACATAGGGACCCATAGTGATTTTTTACATTAATAACTATTAAAAAAGAAAATCAATAATATCATTTAAAATCACAGTAAAAAGGGCAAAACGCTTAAGCATAAACAGCTGAGGCTGAAATATTTGTACACAGAAAACTGTAAAACACTGATGAAAGACATTGAAAAAGATACAAATAAGTGAAAACATATCACATCTGTAGACTGAAAAAATTAATACTATCAAAATGTCCCCACTACCCAAAGCAATCTACAAATCAAAGAATTACCTATCAAAATTCCAGTCTTTTTTTTACAGAAATTTTTTTATACAACAATTTAATAATTCCTGGGAAGCCACAAGAAGCCCCAAATAGCAAAAGCAACATTCAAAAAGAAGAGCAAAGCAGGAGGCATGGCACTTCCTAATTTCCAAATAAATTACAAAACTATAGTCCTCAAAACAGTAGGGCACTAGCATTAAAACAGACATATACACAATGAAACACAATAGAAAGCCCAGAAATAAGCCCACATATTTACAGTGGACTGATATTTGACAAGGAGGGCAAGAATACACAATAGGGATAGAATACCATCTTCAATAAATGGTGCTGGGAAAACCAAATATCCACATGTAGGCAAATGAAATTAAATCCTATCTTACACTACATATAAAAATCAACTCAAAATGAGTTAAAGACTTAAACATAAGGCATGACATCATAAAAATCCTAGAAGAAAGCATGAGAAAACAGCTTCTTGACACTGGTCTTGGCAATGATTTATCAGATAATGATGCAAATATGTAGGCAACAAAAGTCAATAAAAACAAGAGAGACACATCAAGTGATGTATTTTTTACAGAGACAATCAGCAAAGTGAAAAGGGAATCAATAGAATGGGAGAAAATATTTAAAATACATATATCTGATAAATGGTTAATATACCAAATATATAAAGAACTCATAATTCAATAGCAAAAACAATCAAATAACTGAATTAAAAATGGCAAAAACATCAACAGGTCAAAGAAGACATAAATGGCCAACAAGTATATAAAAAGTACTAAACATCAATCATCAAGGAAATGGAAATCAAAACTACAATGAGATATCATTTCACACCTGTTAGAATTGCTACTGTAAAAAAAAATCAGTACTGGTGAGGATGGGGGGAAAACAGATTCCTTACAAATTGTAGGTAGGAATGTAAATTAGTACAACCTCTATGGAAAATAATGTGATGGTTCCTCAAAAAATGAAAAGCTTGAGCTACCATATGATCTACCAACACAACTTCTAAGCATATACCCAAAAGATTTGTAATCAGGATCTCAAAGGTACATCTGTTATATACCTGCTATTCATTACAGCATTATCTACAACAAAGACATGGAAATGCTAAATGCTCATCAACAAATGAAGGATAAATAAAATGTAATATATCCATAAATGGAATATTAGTCATCAAAAAGAAATCCTACCATTTGCAACCACCTGCATAAACATGAAGGACACTATACTAAGTGAAATAAGCAAAACACAGAAAAACAAATGATTCTACTTATATCACACATCTCAAATGATAAGACTCATAGAAGCAAAGAGTAAAATGGTAGTTATACTTTGGTTGGGCAGGGGTGGGGGGTGGGGGGGAATTATAAGGTATTGCTCAATGGGTACAGTTTCAGATGCACAAAATGAATAATTCCCAGAGTTGTACTGTAGAGCATAGAACATATGGCTAACACTGTACTGTTAGCTTAACATTTTTGTTAAGATTCTATGTTATCATTTTAAAAAGGTGGAAAGGAGAGAAAACCTTTACAGATGATGGTTTTGCTTATGGTTATGTTTATTTATGATGACTGTCTCACAAGTGTACAATAATCTTCAAATTTATCAAGATGTATACATCAAATGTGTACAGGGATTTTTTGCACATCAATCATGCCTCAATAAAAAAGTAAAAATAAAAATACAGATAATTTTCTATTACATAACTTTGTAACTTAAGACAAATTACCTGACTTCAGTTTTCTGGGGTTGTTTAAAGATTAAATGGAAGTATAAAGGTCAAGGGCTTCACATAATGCCAGATATATAGGTGGTACCTAATAATTGATCTTTTTGCTTTTAAAGGTAGTTAGAGATAGCAAATATTTAGCCAAGTACCTAGGATACAGCAAGACTTGATAACTACCAAAGAGATGTTGGTCTTGTTGCTGTCATGATGATGATGATATTGAAGATACTAAATCTGAAATCTAACATTCAAATCCTAGCCCAAGTACTTATTACTTGCTTGCTCTCTGAGGCTGATCATGTCTCTGAGCTTTACTTTCTTCATCTGTAAATGGAGATGTTGCTGCCCATTTCCCAAGACTGCTGGGAGGATCAAATGCAATTATGTTAATGATGGTGCTCTTTATATTGTAAAGACATGTGCCAATGGTTTTTATTGGCTTAATTGATGGCACTGTGCCTGCACATGACAACCATCTAGTAGACTTTGAATTAAAGACCATTGAATTTTAATATATCACTGGATGGGTGTGGGCATACTTAATTTGTTTTATGAGAATTTTTTGGCTACCAGTAATTTTCACTTAAACAGTTAAGTGTTTAGAGTAGAGAAATAATCTCATATTGAAATAATACCTAGTGAAAAGCATTTAGAAAGTACTTTTGGACAATAATATTTAAACTTAAATTTTATGTGGAAGAATTTATATGTATGTAACAGCTTTAAAAACAAGGAATTTAAGGTGGAGGACAAAGAATTTCAACTGTCAAGGGAGAGAATAAGATGAAGGCGATCATAATCAGAGAAACAAAATTATTCTGGTTCCTATCTCTGTTAACTGAAACCTTCATAAAGATGTTGTGGGCAAAATGCCCAGCCTAACCCAAAACTAGCATCCTAACTTTTCCTGTGTATAGGAAATCCCAGGGACCAGATTCTAACCCATGGCTACTTAACAGCTTCTCTACAGTGCAGCTGCAACATTTTTCAGAAGCAACTTCTAAACAAATAGCAAACACAGAATGAGCCCTGTGTGACCCCAAGCAAATCATTTAACCCCACCGAGCCTTATTTTTCCCATCAGCAAAATAATACTACCCCCTATCCACCTCCAAAGTGTTGTCAAAGTAAAAGAGTTGATTCTCTAAAAGCTCAGGGAGTTCCTGAGATGAAACATGCTCTATAAACCTAAAGTGCAATCACTTAATAATTTATAGGGGTTTTTTTTGTTTTGGTTTGGTTTTGATTCTGAGATCTTGAGTGGTTATTTTAGAGATTTTTCCCCTATTATATCCCTTTACTTACACAGAAGGAGATGCATAAGGGAAAGACCTTGCTCTAACTTTGGAATCCACAGCACTCAAGATAGTAACTATGGGGAAACTTTTGGAAATATCTACCTTCACTAGGGACTGAGATTTATCTTTTTCCTATTGTGATAGAGATATAAAATTTGTAACCATTCAATAAGTATTTATTGAGTTTGGGCTTCCTTTCAGAAAATGTTCAAGCACTGAGAATACCAAAAAGATTAACATAGGTCCCACCACCTCAGAGACAATCTAATTAGGAAGACAGATACATAAACAAATAGTTAAAGTGTGGCAAACATTACAACTATTTACAAGGTGATGTTAAAACATAACAATGGAAGTATTTTGTTGTTTGATTTGTTTTAATTTCTACATAGACCAATTACAGTTGCTGATAGTTGTGGGGGACATTTAATAAACAACAGCTAGTAGTGAAAAAACAAGAATATTAGTAAATGAGTTAGAAGACCTAAGCCCTGAGCCCATTTCCACCATTAATTTACAGGGGGATTTGGTTTGCTATGTGATTTCTAAGGTTGCTTTCCTATTTTATGAATCCTTTCCGATACTGTATTTCTTGCTATTCATCTTCCCTTCTATTTCTGTAGTCCTGTGTCTTTAAATCATTGAAAGTTAAAAAATATTTTTTCTTTTCTTTTGGAAAATTAATACTATTGTTAGGTCATGTGAGAGGCTCACAGACCACTGTCCAGAAACTGAGATTTCAGACTAACCCTTTGTAAACCAGCAAACACCTGCCTGCATTTACGCTTTTATGCTTTCTGGAAGATGCCTCAGCCCTGTCAAACCTTTTTATAAGGTTACAAAACAGATTAGTGTAAATGGAATGACAGAGCCAACAGCATTACAGTATGTAAATGAAGGGCCATGAAAAAGCTTCCTGAAGGAAAATGGATTAACAAGTCAGCTAAATTGGCTATGTATGAAAAATTGATCAACAAAGTACAAAATAATGAACAGCCCTGGGATATTTCCACTGCTTGAGAAAAGAAAACAGATTATTTTTCATTTCAAAATCTGTCGTTAACACCGAAAATACTTAGGCCTCTGTGACCCTGAAGAATTTTCAAGTCAAGACTTTCTAGCAGAACAGAGCTCACAATGAAATAGTTCAGACTGCCAGAAAAGGGCTGGGGAACTGACAAACTGCTTGCTGGGTTGAGAACTGTCAAAACTTCACACACAAAAAAATAGGTATTTAAAATAAGCTGTTATTTCAGAGTGGCAAGAGAAGGGGGGAAATACTTGGGTTTCTCCCCACCCTGCAATTCAACTTTGGATTTTGGAGGAGTAAAGGCAGCTTTATTTAGAATAACGGTTTAATCAAAGCCCACATTTCCGTGAGCTCATGTCACTTTTTCTTTGCAGCCAGTTTAGCTTCCTAGCATGCCAGAAACAAAAGTCTCTTCTGGCAGAACAATCCTGACACAGACTAAGTATTGCTCTAGTAAGGCATCCTGTAAAACCTCATCTTTGGTTTATGGGGATTAACTAACCCCCAAACCCGCACACAAGCACAGACCATCAGATGAGGGTAGCTCTCCCAGGGGATTCTTCCTCTCTTACCACGTTATCATTGCACTGCTTCTGATTTTCCTGTCAAGGGTTTTTAATGGACTCTTCAAGTAACATCATACTGAAACTTGGTTTGTCAGCATAAATGTGCTTGGCTTTCCCTTTTAAAAGAAAAGCTGAAAGCTCAGTAATTAAAAGGTTGATTAACTTTTAAATACTGAAATGTTTTATTCTGCTTCTGAGAACTTCATGCTTCAAGCTGTGATTTTTTTTTATGTGGGGCCAACGAGTGTTTCTTATTTTCAAACGTGTAGTATTAAGAAAAAGGGCAAGTGAAGCTCAATTGAATGCACCAGGGATGTTATGAACACAAATGAACCCCAGGGAGGAGTGTTAGCTCTGTGGAGCATAAACCTTTGCAAATGCCAATATCTAGGAGTGATTGGAGCACTGACCTTCAGGAATGGTAAGGGGGAGCATGGTAGAGATGAGACCAAAGAAGTAGGAAGGAGCCGTGTCACAGAAAGGAGTTCGATTTCTTTTCAATATAGGGTAGATGTTCAAGGTTTTTAAGCAGGGGACCTGATGTGATCTAATATGATTTTAAAAGAACATACATTTTAAAATTTGGAATACATATCGATGTGTACATGTGCCTAGAATAGCTAACACAGATTAAATGTTTACTGTGTTCCAGATAATATGCTAAGACCTTTGCATAGTACACGAAGTAGGTACTATTCCTGTCTCTCTCTACAGATAAGAAATGGAGGCACAGAAAGTTAACTTGCCCAAAGTAACATTTTGTAAGTGGCAGAGCTGTGATTTAAAGCCAAGCAACATGACTGAAGCACTCATGTTTTCTAACCACTATGCTGTACAGCATTAGCTCGATGACCAGTTAGTGTAAGATTACTGATGTTACCCTATACCCACAGCACAAATTTTATTCCAAAAAAATCAGTATAGAATTTTATCAACTACTCAGTCTTACAGGTAGACATCATTAAGTATGATGAATTCTGGATTTTCTACTATTTTTAAATTTCCCAGTGAATAAGGGAATTTTCAGATATTTGTGGTAGGTGTATGCTGGTGCTGTACAGAATTTTTCTTAGGAAGCACCTCAGAATAATAATGAAAATAACAACATACTGAAAAATCCCTTTTATTCTTACATGTTCCCTTTTACTTTCTGCTTTAACTGATAACAGATATTCCCCGAGAGCATTTCTTTTTTTTCAGACATTGTAGCTGTTATTATCTATCCTAGAAGTAGGTGTCTATTTCGCCCTTCTAAGTCACTCTTAGAACAAATCTTTTCTTATCCGTCAAATCCCCAGTACCTTTGAAGTTGAGCAAGCAGGTATCAATTACCACTTGCAATTCCTCCTTGAGTCAGTTAATGGCTTACCTGAGACCTCTCATCCAGTAACCCCTCCCCAACTTTTTTTTTTTTAATAGAGATGGGGTTTCACCGTGTTGGCCAGAATGGTCTTGATCTCTTGACCTCATGATCCACCTGCCTCGGCCTCCCAAAGTGCTGGGATTACAGGCGTGAGCCACCGCGTTTCATAGACCATCAGTTCCTGTGTCATCCAGCTTAGGTTCCATACTTATCATCATAATCATGCTCCTGTAAATACCGCATTTGACCCTCCCTCTTCCCATCACATTTGCCTAGCAAAGGCCCTGAACAATCTCAACTATTTGCTTTTTCAGTTTCTGATTCTTGAAACTAAATGAAAAATTTATCACTATTAATTTTTAATTACCAACATTAAATGTACTTCGAAGTTCACTTGTACCACAAGTAGGTGTGTACCCTAGCCCTAAGAGGACTATTTGGGAAAATTTAAAGATACCTGGGCCCTACCTGAAAACAATTAAACCAATCCTTAGGGGTTAGGCACAGTTTTATGTCTTTAAACTGCTTGGATGATCCTCATGTCTAGCCAAGTTAAAGAACCACTACCTGTATCACTTCCAGCTGCTGACTTTGTCTCACACTTCTCTGAAAAATAGAAACAATAAGAATTCTTTCATCTTCCTACCACAATTCCACAAAACTGTTAATTCTATCTCTACCTTGTATCTGAAATCTGTTTATGTCTCATTATCTCCACTGCTGCAACCCTGGCCCACATCATCATCTCATATCAGACTACTAGAGCTTCCAATTTGCCTCCCTAATTCCATGCACTTCCCTATTAAATCAATCTCCACCATGTATCTAGGGTGATTTTTTTCAAATATTAAAAACATTCTACTACTTCTCATCTCATTAAAAACATAGTCCAATATCTTTTCCAGGGCCTTTAAGATTTGTTTGATCTATCCCTTTTTTAATTACCATATATCATTCAGTGTGTCTTCCTCTTCTCCTCTCACAAGATAATTCACTGGCTTCTGTGATGCCACAGATCAGGAGTCTCCCAGAGCTGCTGCTTCTGGCTGGAATGATCTCTGGCCTACATCTTCACCTTTTCCTTGATTAACTCCTACTCGTATTTGAAATTTCCCTGCAAATCTCTCTTCCACACAGTAAACTTCTATAATTGCTTCCCAATAAGTCTTTGTTCTTATTTTTTCTCATACCACCTTTCATTTTCCTCCATAATACTTTTTACCTTTTGTAACTAGATTTTAAATTAATATTTACACATTTAATGGCTATAAGCTCCATGAGATTGGTAACCATATTTGAATTTTTTCCATTATATACAAAGTGCCTAATTTGATCTGTCACATAGCAAAGCAGTATCTATCTACTGATCATATGTTGTATTGAAAAAATTATATATCACCTCCAGCTGGTTTTAGAGACTCTTGGCAATTTAATAGGGCATTTCTATTAATTTCTAGAAAGTTTTTTAAAAATTAAGCCAAAACAATAATTTCTCTAATAGGATTATGATGTCAAATTATATTAGAACCACTCCAGGTTGGCATATACCCTCAACTGGAATATTTGTAAAATGTTCTTTCTCAAATAATTAACACATAATTTAAGTTTCCTGACACCCAGATTATATTCTATTTCACAATTACATCTAGGATTGAATGCACATCAGAAAGTATTTCCATCTCATAAATGAATTATTCTTATCTTTCATTTCCTACTTTATCACTTTGATAAAATTGGCATATACTAATTGAATTTTATTAGTCAATTCAAATAAACCATCTTTTGAATTTACCAATCTTTGTAGTAAATGCATTTTCAATTTAATTTATTCTTATCTGTAAAATTTCATTATCTTCTTTGTTTTTTTATTAATTGCTAAGCTGAATGCAGAGTTTATTAATTTTTACTCATTCTCCTTTTATGCTATAGAAATTAAAGTTGTATGTATAAATTTCTAAATCAGAGATTGGCAAACTAAAGACTCTAGGCCAAATCCAGCCATGTTCTGTGTCCCCAAAGCTAAGAATGGTTTTTACATTTTTAAAAGTTTATAAAAAATATATACAAATAACAAGTGACAAAGACCAGATGAAGCTCACAAAGCCTGAAATATCTACCTCCTGACCCTTTACCAATCTGATTTAAATACTGTTCTAGCTGCATTCTGTAATTTTCTTACAAATAAATGTCATTATTTAATTGTAAGTATATCTATTTGCCATTATAATTTCTTTTTTGACCTATGAATTATTTCAAGGTGTGTTTGTTGATATCCCAATAAATGCCATTTTATATCTTATTTCATTGTTGATGCTAACATAATTTCTTTGTGGTAAAATGACTTGGCATGAATACTGGCAAATATTAGACAAAAGCTCAGATTTGTTTTATGATTTACAATCTCACCAATGATTTTGTATCATCCATGGGTGTTTGAAAGGATCCTTTATTTTCCTAATGCTGGTTGTGTGATTAGATTTACATATAGTAGGGGTAGGTATTTAAATAATTTGCTTAAATCATCCCGATCCATATTAACATTTTATTCATTAATCTATTGACTACTAAGTATTATGGGCTAATATCTCTCATAACAATGATAAATTTATTGTATCTGCTTTATGTACATCAAAGCTATATTAGTTACATAAGTTTAAAGTTCTTATATTTGATTTGAATATTAACCTTTAATATATAATATATAGTAGACATGCTATCATTTTTTGCCTTCACAATAATTTTATCTGATATAGTGTCTATAGAAATATTCTTCTGATTAATTTTTTTAATATGTCACTGTACTTTCAACCTTACTGTTTCACTATAAGTTAACTGGAGTTTTAAAATGTAGGTACATTTTATGTTTTTTTTTTAACTGGAAAGAATACTTTATTTAAATTTAATTTGATTACCGATATATTTGAATTTCGTTCTACCATCTTATTTTGCATTTTCTATTTTTTACTTTTTAAAATTGTTCTATTTTAACCCTATTTTTGAATTCTATTATTTTTCTAGCAGAAAAGGTAATTCACTCTAATTATTACAGAAATATTCAAATGCATATTTAACTTGACAAAATCTATGATTAATATACTTACTTCTCTCCTTAACAAGTATATTACACGGCTTTAAGTGCAGTTATTCCCCTCGAAGTACACAGATTAATAGTAAGTTTTATCTTGCTTATTTTATATTCTTTAAAACTGAACAGTAGTATTGTTACAAATATTCACTTTTTGCCTAGAAATTCATCTACATGTTTGCTATGTCTTTTTGCTTCTCAAATATTCTTTATACTATAGAAAGTCCTAACTATTCATAAATTCCTTATTTGTGAATTTGCTACATGCTAAAATTTGTCACCCCAAGATCAATATGTGTGGCACTTTCACACTCATTTATGGATATACACATGCTCAGTACAGCAAAAAAAAAAAAAAAAAAAAAAAAAAAAAAAAGAGTTTCATAAGGCACTTACTCCCAGCTGAGGCTATACAAGGTAACACCCTGCCTTCTTATTTCAACTCTCCTTCTGTAAACAAGTGCCCTTTTCACAGTCCATTTAATGTTACATTTTTCACATTTTTGTGCTTTTAGTTGGTGATTTCACTGTTTAAATGGCCCCAAGAAAAATGGCAAAGTGCAGTCTAGTGTTCCTAAACTCAAGGAGGCTATGATATACTGTATGAAGAAAACACATGTGTTATATAAGCTTTGGGCATGAGTTACATAGTGCTATCGACTATGAGTTTAATATTAATGAAGGTATAATATATATTAACCAGCACTTTGGGAGGCCAGGGCGGGCAGATTATCAAAGGCCAGGAGTTTGAGACCAGCCTGGCCAATATGGCAAAATCCTATCTCTACAAAAACTACAAAGATTAACTGGGTGTGGTGGTGCACACCTGTAATTCCAGCTACTTGAGAGGTTGAGGCAGGAGAATCGCTTGAATCTGGGAGGCCAAGATTGCATTCAGCTGAGATCGTGCCACTGCACTCCAGCCTGGGCATGACTGTGTCTCAAAAGTCAAGGAAAGTATCATTAAGCAGAAACTTTTACAAAACAAGATTACATATTAGTTTGCTGGTGAAACTGTTTTAATGAGAGGCTAGCAAGGCCCAACTTTATATTTTCTCTAGAAGACATGATTCAGTATTTGCTAATTCAGTTTTAATGGCAACTTCATGGAATCTAACTACAGTGACTAATAAGATTCAACAGTATTATAATTTTTCTTCCTGGAACAGATTTTTTTAAAAATCCCTTGATTATGTCTATTGATTATAAATATACTCAATTATCTATTTTACTGTATCTTTATTTTATTTTCCTCCTTGAAAGATAATTCACTAGGTATAAAATTTCAAATTGGTAACTACTTTGGCTTAGCACACTGAAATGCTCTTTCACTGTTTTCTGGCATCCATTATTATTAAGAAATCAGCTATTAGGCTAATTGTTCCTTGGTAAGCATTCTCATCACTTTTTGACATTCTCTTTGCTCTTCTGAAGTTCACTAAACTTAATTGGTATTTTTCAGTCAGTTCTAGAAAACATACATTGCTTTTCACCTTTTGAGTTTATACCTCCTTTATTCTCTCTTTTTGGGAGAATGGAGTTGTATTTTAGGTCTTCTCAATCTATTTTCCACATCTCTAGAAGCATTTAACATTTTTTATTTCTTTTATTGTCTTGTGCTTACTTGTAAACATTTTCTTCAAATGGCTTTCATATTACTAATGTTTTCTTCATCTGTGCTATTTTGAATGTTAACAATCCACTGAATTTCTAATTATTGTTTATAAAATGTTCTAATATTAAAGTTTTACTTGACTATTTTCCTAAAACTGCCTCGTCAATTTTTATATTCTCTTGTGTTTTTTAGTTACTTTTGATACCTTATTTTATCCCAAATGTATAAATTTTATATTTTCTGCCTATTATTTCTGTAATCTGTTATTTAGTCCATATTATCCTGTTGGCTACTCTAGCTGATGCTTCTGCATGTTATTCATTCTTATGACTTATGGTTTTAGAATTTGCTTTCATATTCCTGTTTTTTAAATCTATAAGTTTTGGAAATCTGGAATTCACTTGTTTTCTTCTAGGCAAAATTTTATTTGGTTTTTCCAGGCATCAGAGACCACATCTAACTTATGACCAATTTAAACTAAATTTCCTGCTACATTCATGTCTTTGTTTGGGTTGCAATAATGAAGTACTATACACAGGGTATTGTAACTTATAACATAATAAAGATTATTTCTCACAGTTCTGGAATCTGGAAAGTTTAATGTATCAAGGTACTAGCATATTTAATGTCTGGTGAGAACCCACTTCCTGGTTCCCAGATAGCCATTTTCTCTGTGTCCTTGCATGGAAGAAGGGGCAAGGGAGATCTTTGTTGTTTGTTTGTTTTTATAAGGGCACTAATGCCATTCATGAAGGCTCCATTTTTATGATCCAATCACCTTCCAGAATCCCTGCCTCCTAACGCCATCATATTGGGGGTTAGGATTTCAACATATGAAATTTGAGGAGGAACACAAACATTTATTCAACAATTCAGAAAATGTGAATACTTGGCCTTTGGCTACACATACTCTAGTGTAACATTTTCTTTTCCCACTCTACCTAAACCAAAAATCATATAGCCACATTTCCCCTCCATACTCCCTGCAAGGGAAGTCTTTCTGTAGATTAACACTTGGCTACCATCTCTCAAAGGATCCTGATCATGTACAGTGAAAAAATGTCTCTAAACCAACCAGAACAGAAAAGGCCCTCAGCGATCAACAGATATTCCCAGGACGTGGGTTCTAGTACATTCAGATGTCACAATATTTTCCTGAATTCAAGTTTATCTTTATGCTCCCCATACATGTATTTAAGATGTTTTTATACATTACTTCTACTAGATAGCCAAAACAGAAAATCTAAATCAATGTCTCTGTTTAACAGAAATTCTTTTTACGTTTTTTTTATTACAGTAAAAAAACCTTTACTTTTTCTTGTGCTCTTATATTAACCTCATTCTCAAACCAATAAAATCAAAAATACAAAACAGATAATTAAAGCATTACAACTATAATACATTAATATATGCTATGTTACTATAGTAAGACAATAGTGATGTGTTTCTCACTAGAAAATATGATATAATAGTTCCCAGTTATCTGCAGTTTTACTTTAGACCAGTACATGACCACAGTTCAAAAATGGATGAGTACAATACAACAAGATATTTGACATGTACACAGAGCGAGCGAGCAAGCGAGAGAGAGACCATTTTCAAATACATTTTATGCAGAATATTGTTATAATTACTTTTTTGTTACTAGTTATTAATTTATTACTGTACCTAAATTGTAAGTTAAAGTTTATCATAGGGAGGGAGGGGAGGGATGGATGAATGGATAGATAGACATCTGAGAAGAATAGTAGATATAGGGTGTGTACTGTCCACAGTTTTAGGCATCCACTGAAGGTCTTGAAACATACCTATTGGATAAGAAAACACCTCTGTATATGTTCTATGGACTGAATTGTGTCCTCCAAAAATTCACACACTGAAGCCCTAACTCCAACATCTATTTGGAGATAGGGCCTTTAAGCAGAAAATTATGGTAAATGGGGTAATTAGGGTGAGTCCCTAATCTACTAGTATTAATAATCTTACCTTAATCCAGTACTATTAGTTTTCCTATAAAAAGAAGAGATGCCAGGAGTTTGTACACAGAGGAAAGTTCTGTTGTTCAAGACACTCGGCCTGTGGTATTTTATTATGGCTGCTCTAGAAGACTAATACAACATATACATGCATTAGTTTTGTTTCATGCTGTTATGAAGAAATACCTGAGACTAATTTATACAGAAAACAGGTATAATTGATTCACAGTTCTGCATGGCTGGGGAGGCCCAGGAAACTCAGTTATGGTGGAAGTCACCTCTTCACAGGGCTACAGGAGAGAATGGGCACCAGCAGGAAAAAATGCCAGATGCTTATAAAACCATCAGCTCTCATGAGAACTCATGCACTATCACAAGAACAGAATGTGGGAATCTGCCCCCCAGGATTCAGTTACTTCCCACTGGGTCTCAGTCTCTCTCAGGACATGTGAGGATTATGGAGATTATAATTCAAGATGAGACTTGGGAGGGGACAGAGCCAAACAATATCATTCTGACCCTAGCCCCTCTCAAATCCCATGTCCCTCCCAAATCTCATTTTAAAACACAATCATGCCTGCCCAAAGTCTTCCAAAGTCTTAACACATTCCAGCATTAACCCAAAAGGCCAAGTCTAAAGTCTCATCTGAGACAAGGTAAGTCCCTTCTGCTTAAGAGACTGTAAAATCAAAGCAAGTTATTTACTACCTAGATGTAATGAAGATACAGGCATTGGGTGTTGAATAATGAGAACACATGACACAGGGAGGGGAAATCACACACCAGCACCTGTTGGTGGGTAGGAGGACTAAGGGAGGGATAGCACAGGGTGGGATGATTGGGGAGGGATAACATTAGGAGAAATACCTAATGTAGATGATGAGGGGATGGATGCAGCAAACCACCAAGGCAAGTGTATACCTATGTAATAATCCTGCATTTTCTGCACATGTACCCCAAAACTTAAAGTATACGAAAAATCAAAAAAATTAAAAGCTATGAAACAAAAGATGTTAGTAAACATAACTAAGCAACACATACACATATTATGATCAAGCAAAGTTTACTGAAAGAATGAAAGGTTGGCAAATCAACTTGAAGAGAAGAAAAATAATGGGAAATACATTACATACCTGAGTTTTGGGAGTGAGAGGTTTACCATGTAATTTTTTTTAATCTCAAAAATTTGTCTTTCTGAGTCATCTTAAGATAAAAAGCCAAACAAATCAGAACATGAAATCACATTAAAACACTCAGTATATTTACAAATATAATAAATCAGAATTTACTAACATGAAAACACAAATTCAGATCTAACTTGAATTTGCTGTTGCATTTTATCTCAGAAAGCAAAAGTAACTGATATAATATTTCTCAGAAGTATTCTATGTTCTTCTCTAATAAATCTTTTTTTATACAACAGCCAATTACTAGGTTACCCTTGTAAATAATATTTATAAATTTATAAATCCCCAGTGAATTACAAATTGTTCTAGGCTATCATCCACAAAAATAATGTTTGCACTTTCTAACTCAGAAAAATACACATAATTTTTAGTATAAGTGAATGGCCAAGATATCATCAGCTATTGTACAGACAGAATTTACTATCTGTTAACATGATAATGCCACATTTAAACCTGTTAACATCAGGCAGCTTCAACATATCTGTCATCAGAAATATGCTGGGTTTATATTTCAAGAATATAGTGTACAAATTTAATTTAGCTATAAACTGAATTTCATTGCTTTCCAAAAGATCTACTTCTATAATAAAAGAAACTTTATCTCTCTGGAGTTAATTAATTGAATGGCAATCATGTAATCAAATTTTAACATAGTCACTGAAATTTTTAAGTAGGTTATTCTACATATGAGTCCTCATAGTAATAAATTACAGTTAAGACCAATTTAATAGTACATTTCATTAAGATTTTTGAATGAACTATTCATTGTAACTTTGTAACTAACGATTTAAAAGTTTTATGGCTACATACTGTTGTTAATCAAGTTTTATTTTCTTTATTGGTCATAATAAAATAATGACTGCCCCCTTAAATGTTCATAAACCTAATTCATATTTTTACTTGAAATATTTGTTCGATCATCTTGGGAAAGTCACAAATACACATTGAATAGATATAAGTATCCATTTTTCCAGTCTCTTAAAAATTAAAAATCTTAAAAATTAGGGTAATATATTGTCAAGTAGACAAATGCAGTGCTCATGATTATGATACAACTTTCTTAAATACCAAGAAAAATTTGAAAAATCAATCTATTTAACACCAGTACTAATTTTGTACCTAGTTCATTTTCCTGTTTGTAGAAGAAATGAATCAAGTAATATTTGCAGGGGAAATAAATAATAAATTCCTCAATTGTCTTAGAACATACATTTGCCCATATGGATGCAGATATTATCTCTAAAGATGTCGGGGGTAAGACTATAGGTCAAGGGTCAAGGCCGCCAAAGAATACGGCAGATTTACTGAGTGATAAGAAGAAAACAGCAGCAAGAGGGACACTGGATCCACCTGTAATGCAGTGGCATATATCTGAAAGTAGAAGATTGTAAAAGTGGAGACAGGAACAAAGAGAACATCAAAAGAAGAACCTAAGTCAGTGCCAGTCAAAGATTATACATTCATTAGATATTTGTTCAATAAACATTTGCTGAATAGATATTTGTTGAACAAATGAATGAATAAATGTGCTAACACCACTCCTGCTTCCTTCAATATCAGGGTGCAAGAAAACAAGGCTACAGTCAGAAAGAAAAGAAAAAAAATCTGTAAGGTCCTCAAAGAAGAGTTTGATGTTTGTGAAGTCAGGAAAGCAAGAGCACTTTCTAAAAAGACAGGAATTTGAGAATGGTAGAGTGTTATAGAATAATGGGAAAGGAGGCAGATCATCAGTGTCTAGAATGTTGATAAGCTAGTCATTGCTGCCCAGTAAGTTTTTGTTGATGAAATAAATGGAGCACATGAGGAAATTATTATTGAAATACAAGGGGATGGTTCTTTTTTTCTTTTAGTATATTTTTTTACTTCAACTTTCGTTTTAGATACAGGGGAAATATACAGAGGTTTGTTACATGGAAATACTGTATGATGCTGAGGTTTGGAGGCTAGATTTTGTCACCCTAGTAGTAAGCATAGTACCCAATAGGTAGTTGTCAATCCCCACTTCCTCCAACTTCTAGTAGTCCACACTGTCTAGTGTTCCCATATTTACGCCCATGTGTGTTCAATGCTTAGCTCCCACTTATAAGTGAGAAAATGCAATATTTGGTTTTCTGTTCCTCTGTTCATTTCAGAATTATGGCCTCCCGCTCCATCAATGGTGCTGCAAAAGACATGATTTTACTTTTTTTATTGCTGCACAGTATACTATGAAGTATATGTATTGAATTTTCTTTATCCAGTCTACCACTGATGGGCACATGAGTTGATTCCATGTCTTTGCCATTATGAACAGTGCTGCAATGAGATGATTGCATGTGTCTTTTTGGTAGAATAATTTATTTTTTGATACATACCCAGTAGTGGAATTACAGATGGTAGCTCTGTTTTATGTTCTTTGAGAAATCTCCAGATTATTTCCCATAGTGGCTTGACTAATTTACATTCCTAATTTGCATTACTAATTAAGCATTCCCTTTTTTCCACAGTCTCAAGAGCGTGTGTTTTTTTCTTTTTGGACTTTTTAATAATAGCTATTCTGACTGGCATGAGATGGTAATCTCATTGTGGTTTTCATTTGTATTTCTTTATGATTAGTGATGCTGACCTTTTTTTATATGTTCATTTGCCACTTGTATATCTTCTTTTGAGAAGTGTCTGTTCATGCCTTTGTTCATATTTTCATGAGGTTATTTGTTTTGTGTTTGTTGATTTAAGATCCCTATAGGTTCTGGATATTAGGCCTTTGTTAGATGTGTTCGTTTGCCAATACCTTCTACTGTCCTCTATTAGTCAGTTCTCATACAGTGATAGAGACGCACTTGATACTGAGTAATTTATAAAGAAAATAGATATATATCATCAGCTCATGGTTATGTGGGCTGTACAGGGTTCTGCTTCTCGGAAGTCCTCAGAATATTTACAATCACGGCAAAAGGTGAAGGGGAGGCAAGCAAATACTCACATGGTGGGCAGGAGAGATAGAGAAGGGGGAGGTGCTACACCCTTACAAACAAACAGATTTTGTAAGAACTTTATCACCAGACAGCACTAGGGAAATGCTGCCAAACCATTAGAAACCACCATCATGATCCAATCACCTCCCAATAGGCCTTTCCTCTAACACTTGGGATTACAATTCAACATATTTGGGTAGGAAAATGGAGCCAGATCATATCAGGTCCCACGTGTCTATTTTTGCTTTTGTTGCATTTGCTTTTGGGGACTTAGCCAAAAATTCTTTGCCAAGGTTGATATTGAGAAGTGTATTTCCTAGGTTGTCTTCCAGGATTTTTATAGTTTGAGGTCTTACATTGAAATATTTATGAGTCAGTTTTTGTATATGGTGAAAGGCAGGGATCCAATCTCATTCTTCTGCATATAGCTAGTCAATTATCCTAGCACCACTTATTGAATAGGGTATCCTTTCCCCTTTGCTTATTTTGTCAGCCTTGTCAAAGATCAGGTGGTTGTAGGTGTGCAGCTTCATTTCTGGGTTCTCTATTCTGTTTCATTGGCTACGTGTCTGTTTTTGTACCAATACCAAGATATTTTGGTCACTGTGGCTTTACAGCATAGTTCTCAGTCAGATAATGTGATGCCTCCCGTTTTTATCTTTTGAGTTAGAATTTATTTGGCTATTCAAACTCTTCTTTTTAGTTCCATATAAATTTTAGAATAGTCTTTTCTAATTCTGGGAAAAATGATGTTGGTGCTTTCATAGAAATAGCATTGAATCTGTAAATTGCTTGGGCAGTAAGGCCATTTTTATATTGATTCTTCCAATTCATGAGTTAATCCGCCACAATCAAGTAGGCTTTATTCCTGGAATGCAAGGCTAGTTCCACATACATAAATCAATAAATGTGATCACCACATAAATATAATTGAAAGCAAAACCAATTTGATCATCTCAGTAAAAATAGAAGAAATATTGATAAAATCCAATATCGTTTCATGATATAAAACACTCAACACACTAGGCCATTGAAGAAACATACCTCAAAATAATAAAAGCCATCTATGACAACCCCACAGCCAACATCATACTGAATGGGCAAAAGCTCAAACCATTACCCTTGAGAACTGGAACAAGACAAGGATGCCTTCTCTCACCAATCCTATTCAACATTGTACTGGAAGTCCTAGCCAGAGCAATCAGGCAAGAAAAATAAAAGGCACCCAAATAGGACAAGAAAAAGCCAAACTCACTCTCTTCCCTGATGACATGATTATATACCTAGATGATCTAAAGACTCAGCCAAATGACTCCTAGAATTGGTAAGCAACTTTAGCAAAGTTTCTGGACACAAAAACAATGTACAAAAGTCAATAGCATTCTACATATCAACAACGTTCAGACTGAGTAAAATCAAGAAAACAATTGCACTTCTGATAGCCACAAAGAAAAGGAACCAACCAGGGATACAGTTAACTAAAGAGATGAAATATCTCTACAAGGAGAACTACAAAATATTTCTGAAAGAAATCAGACAACACAAATAAATGAAAAAACACTGTATCTTTTTCTTATTAATAATCCCTTTTTTAGTATTTTATTTGTTAAAGTTCTGGGATACATGTGCAGAACATGCAGGTTTGTTACACAGGTATATACACGCCATGGTGGTTTATATGGGTTTAAGCCTCTTTTGCCTCTATTGAGACAATCATGTGGTTTTTGTCATTGGTTCTGTTTATGTGATGGATTGTGTTTATTGATTTGCATATGTGGAACCAGACTTGCAACCCAGGGTGAGTAAGTCTTTTAATGTGCTGCTGGATTGGGTGTGCCAGTATTTTACTGAGAATTTTCACATCAACGTTCATGAGGAATACTGACCTGAAAATTTCTTTTGTTGTGTCTCTGCCAGGTTTTGATATCAGGATGATGCTGGCCTCATAAAATGAATTAGGGAAGAATCCCTTTTTCTATTGTTTGACATAGTTTCAGAAAGAATAGTAGACCTCCTCATTGTACCTCTGGTAAAATTTGGCTGTGAATCTGTCTGGTCCTGGGCCTTTTTTGGTTGGTAGACTATTATTTACTGCCTCAATAACAGAGCTTGTTATTGGTCTATTTGGGGATTTGGTTTCTTCCTGGTTTAGTCTTGGGAGGGTGTATGTGTCCAGGAATTTATCCATTTCTTCTAGATTTTCTAGTTTATTTGCATAGAAGTGTTTATAATATTCTCTGATGGTAGTTTGTCTTTCTGTGGGATAAGTGTTGATATCTCCTTTATCATTTTTTATTGTGTCTATTTGATTATTTTCCTCTTTCTTAATCTGGCTAGTGATCTGTCTATTTTTATTAATCTTTTCAACAAACCAGCTCCTGGATTCGTTGATTTTTTTAAGGGTTTTTTGTGTCTCTATTACCTTCAGTTATGCTCTGATATTAGTTATTTCTTGTTTTCTGGTAGCTTTTGAATTTTTTTGCTTTTCTTTCTCTATTTTAATTGTGATGTTAGGGTGTTGATTTTAGATTTTTCCTGCTTTCTCCTGCGGGAATTTGGTGCTGTAAATTTCCCTCTAAATACTGTTTTAGCTGTGTCCTAGGAGTTTTGTTCTCATTGGTTTCAAAGAACTTACTTATTTCTGCCTTAATTTCATTATTTACCCAGGAGTCATTCAGGAGCAGGTTGTTCAGTTTACATGTAGTTGTTCAGTTTTGAGAGACTTTCGTAATCCTGAGAATTTTCAACCCAGAATTTCATATCCAGCCAATCTAAGCCTCATAAGTGAAGGAGAAATAAAATCCTTTATAGACAAGCAAATGCTGAGAGATTTTGTCACCACTAGCCTTCCTTACAAGAGCTACTGAAGGAAGCACTAAACGTGGAAAGGAAAAACCAGTACCAGCTACCAAAAAAAACATGCCAAATTGTAAAGAACATTGACACTATTAAAAAACTGCATCAACTAATGGGCAAAATAACCAGCTACCATCATAATGACAAGATCAAATTCACACATAGAAATATTAACCTTAATTGTAAATGGGCTAAATGCCACAATTAAAAGACACAGACTGGTAAATTGGAACAAGGGTCAAGACCCATAAGTGTGCTGTATTCAGGAAATCCAACTCACATGAAGGGACACGCAAGAGGATGGAGGAAGATTTACCAAGCAAATAGAAAGCCAAAAAAAAAAAAGAGAGCAGGGGCTACAATCCTAGTCTATAAAACAGACTCTAAACCAACAAAAATCAAAAAAGACAAGGAAGGGCATTACCTAATTGTAATGGGATTAATGCAACAAGAAGAGCTAACTATTCTAAATACATATGCACCCAATACAGCAGCACCCAGATTCATAAAGCAAGTTCTTAGAGACCTACAAAGAAACTTAAGACTCCCACATAATAATAGTGGGAGACTTTAACACCCCACTGTCAATATTGGACAGATCAATGAGACAGAAAATTAACAAGGATAGTCAGGATTTGAAGTCAGCCATGGACCAAGCAGATCTAATACACATTTCCAGAACTCCCACCCCAAATCAACAGGACTTACATTCTTCTCAGCACCACATCATACTTAAAATGTGAAAGAAATCAGAAGAAAGAAAGAATAAAGAAAGAAAAAAGTGTGGATAATGGACGATATGATAATGAAGGTAAAGCCACTGATACTACTTCAGGTTTTGGCAAAATACAATCTTGCTGACTCAATTCAAAACAATGCAATAATTGTATTTCCAAGGTTTCTGGATCAGCATTTAAAAATTTGTCTCCTGTTTTTCCCATAAATGCATTTTTTTCCTGACAGATGTGGTATCTCAACATTCTAAACTAAAATTTTTAGCCATCAATAATTTTAAAAAAAGGAATTTTATTAATTTTACTTACATTGTCTTACCTTAAAAGTCATAAAGTTTTATGTTTGAGAAGAGCTTTGGTCCATTTTCCCACCTAAGGCAAGAGACATTTTGAAAATGTCTGAGAATCACAGCTTCTGTTTAAACTCCTATACTCCCAGGAAGTTAGTAACCTAAAGTTAGTTACCAATTCCTTCAGCACATTAATAATTGTTCTTTATAAACATGCCAATTTGCTTGTGTCTTTGGAATAAAATAGTAACTGAAGTATGGAAATTATATGTCCATCTTCTCATTCCAACTTTATAAGTGGAGAAAAATTCAACTCAAAGATCATTCTGTGTCTTTGTGATGATGAAGCATGACATTAGTCTTCCCTAGACTAAGTCAACTTGAAAACCTACCCCCATCCTCCTGCAAGTCTGACTGCGCATGTGTTCCTATTAGATATTCCCTTGGCTGTCTTGGAACCCTTCTTATAGACTACTGGAAGAGGTCCATAGCATTTTGAGTCACAGCAGTGTCTCAGAAGAAGGAAAGTAGGTCCTCACATCTGCTTTCAAGTTTCCTTCAAATATGATCACATAAAATAAACTGAACTATGAATACAACTTTTAAGTAAAGCTATGCATTTGTGTTAAGGTCAACTTTCTATGCTATGGTGAACATTTAGGAAAAATATGAAAGATAACTTAAAAATACTTGTCCTTATTTAACATAAGGAAAGTAGGGCCAAAATAAAAGTTTGCTTTAAATCTCAGTATTTCCATTTGTATTCTTGAAGGCTAAGATTTTAGAAAGAACACAGTATGAAAACATTCTGCCAACTGCTGCATTTAATAATTGTTCTTGGGCATAAACTCTTACTTATTTTATGTGAACCCTTTTATGTTTCCTAGAAACATTTTGGGACATTTCTTGGTCTGCTGCATCAAGTGATATCCTCTAGAACATTTAGAGCTCTGAAAGAGACAATTTACTAAACAGCGAAGTAGTGCCTGCAGTAAAGAAAGATGTAGATCAAGTAGAAAGCCATCTTTTTCAAATGTATTTTCTATTAGAAAATTGTATCCACTTGTTACACAATCTTTTGCTTAGATGACTAGTTTGATTTCCCTATTTTCTTTCTAAGGACTTCTAAAACGTACAGGCATCCAGTTATCTTTTAAAAAGCACTTACAATTTCAGGATTGTTCAATTCAATTTAAAATTTTTGTTATTCTTTCTTAAAAATATCAGCAAGAATTAATTTATATATGAGTACAAAATAAAACACAATGAATAACTTTGTCCCTATAAATACAGATACTCAAATCAATGCATCTTTTCTCTCCAAGTTTTTCACATGTCTATATCATGGCTTTATTCTAAACAGAGGGAACAATTTCATCATTTGAACTGGTAATGTCATTCCTCTTAGACCTGTGTTTATTCATTATTTCCATTCTGGTCCTCTTTTTTAGAACTTTACATTTAGGATTGAATAGAGTTCTCAGAAAAAAAAAAGTTGTGTCTGAACAGTGGGCATTCATTAACCCTGATTGACTGGGTACAAACATATTTAAAAGGTCTTTGCTTAGTAAATGTGTGTCTCATTGCATTTGGCAAGAGTCTACAATTCAAATGCCAGCAACTCCCCATGAGCCTTGGATTTGTCAGCTAATTTCAACTAAAAATGATTCCTGCAATGGGTTTCTCCCAGCAATTATGCTTAAAAACCAGTTCATTGTCAGAAGGTGTTAAACAAACTTTTTCCAAAGATGTCTCAGTTGCCTGAAAGCCCATTTGCACTTTACTGTCACTGAAAGCCATGATACTCACTCCACTGAGGTGCTGATCAGCAGTCTGTCTCGTCTTCCATGGCAGTTTATCTGTGTACCGAAGTGACAACGCTGTGCAGCAATCCCAGTCTTTCCAAAAACCATCTTGCATGATTTTTTTATTTTTCAAGGTAAGCCCTACAGAGGGAACTACTGGCAGACCTCTTTTCATCATCATTATTATGACCATTGTCAAACTCTGAGAATTAAGCAATGAATGATTTCCTGAGTTTTCTTCCCCCAACCAAAAAGAAAACAAAACAAAAAAAGCAAAAAAGCAGTGGCTTAGCATCCACATCAGCACTTTTAATTTAGCTCAAATTAGTTTAGCTATAGCTCAAAAAAAAATATTCGTTGTTTCAGGTTGTTAACCACAATGCCTTATAAAATGAAGCGTGTTTACTGTCATTTTGCAAAAGTCATTTCTTCCTTTATGAATTTGGCAACGAAGAATTTCAAAGATACCAGTGTGGGTTTGTTATCATGCAACAGCCAAAGCTGTCAGGCCTCATTACCTCCAAGACAAAAATTACAGACTAATGTATTAAATGCTTGAATAGAAACACGCCGTGCACCATCTTCATTCTGTGGTAATGGGATGACACCAGCAGCCTGTAGGCTGAACTACAGCCGTCTCCCCTCCCCCTTCACCTCTCGGTGCACAGAAGGGGAGAGATGATAAACATCCAAGTAAAATCGAATTGCTGGATTTATTGTCAGCAGGACCCAGCAGCGCTTCTGTTCCTGTGAATGCAGTGCATTCATTTTAACAAACCCCATTTCAAGGGGTCTGTCACAAAGCAAAACACACTTCTTATCTGGCTGAATATTTAACACAGCAGCTCTGGGTCCCAATTTATCTCCTCTAAAATGGGAACTAGAAGTCAGTTTGAGGTTTTTTTTTGGATTTTTAAAAATAAATTGCTTTCAATGATTACATAAGGATGCCAACCTAGCTGAAGTGGATTGATTTTTAAAAAATATTTCTGATACTCCAGTCACTTTTTAAGAAATTCACCTTTGTTTTTCTACGAGGTTTATACTTCCAGACATTATAGATAAGTCTTTGGACACATTTTGTATCCCCAGAATGGAATGATGAGGTTACATTTTAAAATCTACCACACTGACAGTGATGGTGAATGTTCTCTCCTCCTGATTATTAACCTATAATCCACAACTGGCAAACAAAGAACCCCAAATTATTTCTTCCTGGTTGAATTTAAGCTGCAAACTCCTGACTTATTGTCTCAATTTGTTAATGTTTATGATAAAAGGAGGTAATGGAGCTTAAATGTGCAAGAGACAAATAGCTTGGTCTGTCTGTGGTGCAGGGGGACTACGAACTTCACCCCGAACTGGAATGACTCATTTCCTGGTTTTCACCAGGCAGATGCCTTAGCATGGCTCTCAACTTGAACATTTCTAAAACTGAAAAACCACGGAAAACTGATGGGAAAATGGATCATTTGGGAGGGAATAAAATAAAATAGGAAGAGCATGAGCTTTGGAGCAAGACTGACCCAGGTGTGAAGCTGGCTCAACTGATTACCCACTGGGCAGCCTAACCTCAGTTTTCTTTTCTATAAAATGGAAGGAAATAATGCTTACTTAATAGGGCTTTCTGGCAGATTAAGAGATATAGTGCATGCAGCTCACTTAGAGCATGGTACATTGGAAAAATTCAATGTATGTTAGCTCTTATTTGATTTTGAATAATTGTTTCATCTATTAAATATTTTGCTTGCCAAAATATTGAACTTTCTAACAATAGGAAGAAAAAGCTGGGCTATGATGCCTACTTATAGCAATTGTTTTTTAGTTTAAGATTATCTTTCTGTCTCTTTCTCTGATTAATTACACGAAATGTTCAGCTGTGAACAACTTCCAAGTCGTGAGGCTTTGTGTGTGTGACACTGAGTTCTTACGTATATGTTTCATCTTTTCTTAAGTACCCTTCTCCCTATTTATATGACTCTACCATGGCTGGTTATGAATCAAGGTGAAATAAATACTTTCTGGTCCATTCATGTTTTGGTTCAATATTTAGATCATTGTTTAACCTAAGAGTTTTTTTTTAAATTCAGCACTTAGGATTATACATGATATGTTAGGTGCTAGAATAGATCATCAGAACACTGTCTCTTCCTTCCAAGAGGGTGCATTTTAGAAAGGTGAAATAAAATAACCAAATGATTAAAATATAAAATGAAATGGCAGAAGTGCCGTGTGGAAAAAAAATTGTCTTGAAGACATTTTATATATTATGGGGATCAGCGACAGCTTCTGTGAGATGGCATTTGGCAGGAGCCTTGATGTTGGCATAGGCTCCCTTTAAGTTGAAAAAGTTGGGTGAGGTGGGGAAGAATGGGTACAAAAGAAAGGGGAAAAATTTAAGCAGAGCAAAATTTGTGTATAGGGAGTAGTAGATATAAATCATATGGTAGAGAATCTTGAATTCTTAGGTAAGATTTTGTCTTTATATGCAATGGGCAAAAACAAAATGTTTGAACAAGGGAATATGATTTTTAAAAACCTGCCTTAAAAAGATGAACCTAGCAGCAGTGTGAAGGCAATAGGGTGATGGATAAAGAGATATTGGGACATCAGTAGAATCCTATTTCAGAAATTAATGAGGGCCTGAACCATAAGCCTCTAGGTAGTACTACACAGTTCTGGTAAAATGCCTATTACAGAACTTTGTGCGATTAGGTACTTAACGGTAGTGAGGGGGGTGGATGCTTTCATAGTAAATCACTAGGTAATCTCCTCTTTTGCTGCATGCCAACTCATTATCATATTCTCTCTCCCACGTGTGAGTAGAAAAGCCTAAGACGGCAGCCCTCCTTTCCTGATCCCCTCAGTGCTGCATTAAAACCAGGCCATGGTAGCCTGTCGTTCTGCACTGTCGAGAAAATAGTGATGAGTGTAGCTAACTCCATTCCTGAAGTGCTCTTTTCTGAGAAGCTTTAACAGGCCATGTAAGGCACCAAGCAGGTTGGGAATATGTCTCCTTTTCTACGTTCCTGAAGAATAAGTAAAACTTTCTCCAACTCACTCAAATGCTCTTTTAATGATCCTTTCAATAGCCCTCTGAAGAAAAACTTTGAACCAGAATTATCATCCTCTCCTTAACAGATAAGGAAAACTGAGACAGGGAGATTGAGGGTCTTGCCCGAGGTCCTGTAGCAAGCCAGTTTAGAGGCAGAAGTAGTCATCTTTCCTGTGACTCCAACCCCTTAGCGTAATATTACATCATTCTATATATGCTCCTTGTGGTTATGTGAATGGCACTAAGTTTTAAAATGATACCAACATTCAAGGCACTGATAAAGATACTTCATTCTGAATGTCAAGAAAAGAAAACTAAGCTAAGAGTTAGATCATTGGCTTGTACTCCCTTATCTTCCTCTTATTTATAAGCTTCTAATGTAACTTATACTTCGCCTTTAAGTTTTTACTTACTTTATCAAGATCCCCCAATGCTGAAGTTTATGCAATGTAAGATTCTGCCCCGTATGATAGCATGCTTTGCAGAATCACGTAATACATACTTCTTACTTTATGGGTCTCACAATTATGTTGTAATAATAGACACAAAAATGCTGACACTCCAGATAGGGTATCTATCAATTTCTGTACTTATATTTGTTAGAAGTGTTTTAGTCTACAAATAACAGAAAACCCAACTACCACGGATTTAAACAATAAAGACAATTATTGCTCATTTATTAAGAAGTCTGGAAGTAGGTGATCTCTGGATTGACTTAGCAACTTGATGTCATCAAATAACCTTCTGTTCTGCCACCTTTTTTATAATGACCCTTTTTCTTACCTCATGGCAATGAGGGCTACTGGAGATCAGACATCACATCTTTGTTAAAGAGAAGTGAGAAGTTGCAGTCCCAGCAAGCAACTATGAGGTGTTTATCTCTTATCTGGAAACAATTTTTTTTTTTTGGTAGCCTGGGAGCAATAGGCTTCACCACACAGCCTAAGGTGTGTAGCAGGTTATACCACTGAGATTTGTGTAAGTAAACTCTATGATGTTCCCGCGGTAACAAAAATCACCTAATGACACATTTCTCAGAACCTATGCCTGTTGTTAAGTGACACATGACTGGAAACAATCTTTACCAGAAGCTTTCTAGAAGAATTTTATGTCTAACTAATTGACCAGAACTGGATTACAAAGCCAGATCTAGCTTCAAGACAAGCTAGAAAGGTATTATCTTGCCTTTAGTGGCTGAAGAAGAAAGGGAAATGGAGATAGAAACTAAATGTCAGCATTTTAAAACATGTATTTTTCTTCATTTATTTTGTAAAGCTACACTTCAGGTAAGTCAAAATAATTGGAAAGAAATCAGAGAGATGAAGAAAATAAGGACAATCAATGGAGAAGTGTTTGACGAAAATGACAAAAGAGAAAGAACTTTGGTGTGATTGAACAAGCTAAAAGTTGTTTTTTATAGAAAATATCTCTACACACTTTTTAAATACACTGTGAAAATCACCCATAAAAATGGGTCATAGGACTCAACTTATCTGGCTCACATTTTGAGTTCTTAATTTTTTACCTTTTAATAATAATGACATGACCAGGATTATTTTTCAGAGAATTTTACATGGAATTATTTATACCACTTCAGCAAAATAACCTTTAACTTTCCGATCATGCTGTAAGCATTGAAAATGAATATTGGAAAGCTCACTTGCTTTACTTATTTCTAGCACCTGCTTCAAGTATACCTATGAGAGTCTTGCTATCTATGCATGATTGAGGCCACAGCAGATAATTGAGTTTTCTGCCTACAGACACTGAGAGTCAGAAAGTGTCCCCTGGGTAGCCCTAGCTCAAAGAATGACCAACCCATCAGGATTCAACAAAACTCCAATTGACAAATATGCAAAGCCTAGTACAAGAGGGCATTTGAAATGTCACCTCAGAGCTGATAATGTAACAATTTCCAATTGCTACTGGCACTCTGCTTTCTGCGTTTTAATAAAAGTATTTTATTTTCCAGTCATGCCCTGAGGCAAGTCAATCAAGAGTGGCACCAGGTTTAAATTTAATAGATAATGTTGTTCATTGTGATATCTTTCTGCCAGGCTTCTTCTCCTCTTCGTACCTCTAAGCTTAGTGTGTGCTAAGTAGTTTCACTGGTAAAGACAGAAGCTGGATGGAGCTGCTCTTTCTCTCTACTACTGTTCACGTTCATTCTTCTGGTAACACAGTAGTAACAAACCTTTCCTGAGCGATTGTGTGCAGGCCCTGTGCATAGCCTTTATATGTCTCTCTTAATTTATTCTTCACAATAATTCTGTGAAGGAGGCAACATTCGTCCATTTTATAAGTAAGGAAACAGAAATATTAAGGAACTTGTCTAGGATAACATACTTTGCCATTGGTCTCAAGGCTAGCTTTGGACTAATTATACAATCAGCGCATTTCTACCAAAGCCACTCCAGTTCTAATACTTTGTAAGAGACCATTTTCTTCACATTCTAGCATTCTAGGGGTATTATAAACCTCTCAATTCAGTAAATTATGGTATTTGTAATATTAGGGTATGTGTCAAATAGTATAGGGTTTGCCCTACAGCAGATTCTTAAAATGATTACTGAATTAAAATGCACTGTTTATTTGCTTGTATTACTTCGCTTTTTAAGGAATATTGCTTTATTAAAATAAAAAGAAATGCAATGAAATTTTTTTTAAAAGCAAGGGGTGGGGATGAAGTTGCTGTCACTAGGAAGTCTTAACATACCATCTGCTGTGTGGAATGTTCTCTAACAAGGCAGACCCAGTGCTCACAAGCAACCAAATAAAGTCAAACAGTTCACAGTTTAATTGCCTTCTACATTTTTATAGCACCAAGGAAAGTCTTGACCCTACCCAGCAAGCTGACAGAAAAATATGTCTTCTTAAAGCCTTCTGACCTTGAAATACTCATCTCAAAAAACTTCCTCCACCACTGGCAGATATGTTTATCTATCATCCTATGTGTGAAGGATAATTAGTCTATTGAGATGAGCTTCACTACAAAGATACTAGATTTAAAAAAAAGATACTTGGATACATTTGTAGCATGTCTTATTCCCAAAGGAATCCGGTGAGAAAAACTATAGAAAATGCCACAGTGAAAGTATTTCCAGAGCCTAACTCCCTGACTACATATCTAAGGGATATCTGGCTTCTGAAGAATATCTGACTGCTAAACAGTGATTAACATTTATTTACTAAACAGTATAAAAATTCACAACACATGTTGACTCAGCTTTACTTAAATTCTAACCTATTGAGGGGTATCCATTCTTTATTTTTATAAGATCTGCTATATTTTATTCTTCACCTTTAAAAAATACTTTTTAAAGTGCTATGTGCCTGAATATCACTACACACACATGCTCTCACTCACACACACACACACCACTCACTAAGGACACACACACACACACACACACACACACACCACTCACTCACTGACAAAGGAATCTGAGGTAGTTAAAATAGCAGTATTTTGGGTGTCTTAGTTGCCATCTCCGGTGGCATGATCTCTTGTCATCCACCACTTGCCTGATTGGACTCCATTCCTCTTGTGTAAAATTGAGATGGTAATAACAAGCAATCGGTTATTATTCATGGTACCTATATTCTATAAAGCCACCACAAACACTGAATTAGAAAATACTGAATTGTTGGGGGGAGGAGAGGAAGATGGTGCTCTAGAAGCAACTCACCACTGCAGCTCTCAGTCAAGATGCAGAGGGTAAGCAAACACCGCATTTTCAGATGGATAATTATAGCCCACAGAGCGGGGGGAAAAGCCCAGGTGTAAAAGGCACGCAGGACTCAAGCG
>CM052664.1:54160837-54173817 GCA_028533165.1 Leontopithecus rosalia | reverse complement strand
GGAGAGAGGGAGAGAGAGGGAGAGGAGAGAGGGAGAGAGAGGGAGAGGAGAGAGGGAGGGAGAGAGAGGGAGAGAGAGGGAGGGGGAGAGAGAGAGATCATTTAGAGATAGATTGCATGGCACTGACCTTACCCTTTCTCCTCTCTTCCTGCCATAATTGCAGATCAATGGCTGGAGTAAACATCTTACAGCCACTTGGAAAGAGCCAAAGAATCACAGAGACTCCGATTTTGACACTGGAGTGAGCAAATCAAAGCCAGAGCTTTGACCTCTTGTTAGCTAAGATTTCTCTCAATGCGTAACTGCTAGCAGGAGCAGCATCACTTGATAGCTTGTAGAAATGCAGAAGCTCAGGCCTGTCCCTAGACCTACTGAAACTGAATCAGCATATTGGTATGAGCCATAGAGAATTCATATACACATTAAAGTGTGAGACTCACTTGTCTACAAAAAATAACCCATTAAGTTGCCATGTTTTATGTTAACTGGATTTGAAATCATTCATACCCATGTATATATGTATCACATTCTCAATTTAAAAACAAATTACCTAAAAGTTAGAGAAAAATATGTGATATAATGAAAATAGTTACATAAACTTTAAAAAATGCTTACAGGATACTTCTTTATTTACTTTTAGCACAGCTACAGAACAAACTACTTATGAAACAGCATTCCTAAAAACATATTTTGAAATTAAAAATAATTTCTCAATCCGAAATGCCAGTTTTTCTCTATGGACTACTCTATATGGAAGATATGACTCATTATTTAAAGGCTCCAGTAATGAGGCTGTTTAGATGTAGATGTAAATGTAGCCATAGAAATATATTAATCAACCATTTTTTAAGTTTTACCAAATTATTCTAGTTTACTCAAGAGTTGAATTTTATCAAATGTAGGCTCTGTAATACCTGTATCCATCAGGGTAGACTCTGCATATACAGATTTTTTTTTGCTTAACTCTAAATGCCAGCTAAAAGCACAAACTGAAATCACCTGCACTTGATTTAATAAAAAAAGCTCCCACACTAGTATTTTTTTATTTCTGCTCACTGCTCAATTGAACTGCTTATGTATCCTGGCTTTGCTGTAAGGAAATTTTGGGCTCAAATCCCAGGACTGATTCCACTGCAAAAGGATTGTCAGCTACAGAGATCCATAAAATTTTTCTTCCTTTTACATTTATTTAACCAGAAACACTTGAAGTCTTGGTCACCAGAAGTTTTGCACTAACAAAAATTTCACAGGATAACTAAAAGAAGCAGGAAGAGGTGGCTGAATCATTTTTTGCCTATATAATAAACAATATTTGTAGAATAGAAAATGTATTTACTTGATATACCAAAGAGCTATACAGTGTATTCTATAAATATACTTTGTTAAATGTCCATGCAAGGTTGAAGTGAAAAAAGGCTCAGGGAAATCACTTATGCATGTAGTTTCCACTAAATAGGTCACAACATCACTGCAATTGAGATTATATAATCACATTTTTAGAAAGAGATAAAGTAGCTATTCTTTTGCTTTCAGTCTAATACTGAAAATATCAGAATCATTAGAACTCTATAGAAACCCACCAAACTGGTTGTACATTGAATAAAAAGTGTATTATTTCTTACTGAAATTTATGAGAACCTTCAATACCTACTTCTAGTGGCTATTCTTCAATAGGCAAAGTCTCCAAACTATTTTTCATCTTGCAGTATTCTATATTTTTTAGTATTTTCACATCTGTATCCGTATCTCCTGCTTGACTATGAGCTGTATCCCTAAAAACTTTCCCTGGCTCATAGTAAGCATTGAGGTGTTTTTTTAATTTAGTTATCTGTTGGCCTTACTCTTTTTAGTGTTTATAGAAATTCAGTTGCTCTGTTGTGCTTGCGATGTTCCATTTTATCCATGAGTGTGCAAAAATTCTTTTGCTTGCTCCTGAGACTTGTTTTGCAGGAGGAAACCAGGACTGAAATAATATGTTTGCCCCGGGGCTGAGTAGGATAAAAATATATGACCTTGGATTCCTGTCTGCAAATAATTAGCTGAAATATTTTTGATAATTTTCTAACCTCTCTGGGCTTCTTGCCTTCAGTAAAGTGAGAGTTTTGCTCCAGAGATGCCAGTCTCCACCCAAGGTTCCCCCCTTCTTTAACGTTCTGAGTTCTCTGCTTTTCCAGTCTTCCTACCCGTCCCCATCACAAATCCTCTTTCCCACACACTGGGCTGAGAAAAAGTTTAGATAGGGGTCAGGGTATGTGTTCATAACACTGAAAATCTAATTGCTCAGGCTTTTCTAACATGATTATTTTGAAAACTATAAATAAGGAGAAGCCCACGTACAACTTTTAATGAGCAGACACTAAACTGAAATACCTTTAAGGGATGCTCCAATTCAGAAACAGGTTTCTCCACTAAGATTAATTACCACTGTCGGACACTATTACCCATTGAACTGTTTTATAAGCCCACGATACCAAAGTGTCACACACCAGCAAGTCCTATTACTGAAAACATGAATATGACAACTGAATATAGTGTTGAGGGGGGAGGTGGCACCAGGCAGTTTTACCTGGCTGAGTTTGCACTTCTGGAGGGGATGACGAAAGCTGGCACCGACCTTGGCAGGACTACCTAGGACCTCTATGAGGTTAAGGTTTCTTTTACAATATATGGAACACAGAAGGTAAAGAGGAATTGTGTTGTCAACAACCAAATGTGTCTGCTTAGTGTCACCTTTTCTATTTTCCGACACACACATTTGCATAGCAATTGCCAAAGAAAATCTCTCTTTTCCCTTCTAATTAGATTGAATTGCTCCTGGATCTGTCTTCTAGTCCTGAAAAGCAATAATGAGGGGGTGGAATACCTTAAGCTAAAAAGCTGAATTATTTAAAATACTCACAAACCAACTTTAATGCCAAAGAAGGTGTTTCCCCTCTCTCTCTTCACTCTTTCTCTTCCTTCCCTCCTTCCCTTTGTCTGTGAATTGGTTATATTTTTGCTTACAGACATCTAGTTTCTTTTATTCACTGTGATATTGAGTGTGTAACCGTGTGCATGTGTGGCATTTAACTGTGCTAAGGTACAGGCCATTTGGAGCACCTATATTCAGAGATCCTTGCTGTACTTTGTTGTAAGCATTTTAACCCCGTCCCTACACAAACCATGGATATGGAGAGGAGAAAATTACCTTGAGACAGAACCTGTTCTTGGCAAATTTAGGTAGACTTTCTTAGGGCTCTCCATTTGCCTCTGTATGCCTTTTCAACATTTTTCATTCCTTCCTTTCTCCTCTCTTCCCCTTGCATACCCTCTTATTCCCTTTCCTCTCTAACCCTTCCTCCTTCCCTTTCTTCACATCTCCCTCCTGTCTATCCAAGATTTTCTTACAAAATATCTCTTGTAAGTGGGGAAAATTATGAACACATATACATTAGGAGAATAAATATGTAATTTATTGTCTCTCCCACAGGCATTTTCAATATTTGGACTAACTAAATATATCACTAATGGCAAAGTTTAAGATTCCTCTTTTTAAGTATTTTTGAAAGATTCTTGGGAACAGGATGCCTGTCTACCTCCTCTTAGTTCACTCTACAAAACCAGCTATTTATTCTTCTTTGGACCAGAACTGGAGTGGTGGATGGTACCTAGAGCCTCTACCTCTACATTATTTTCTTCAGTAAGTCCTCACAAGTATCCACACTACTCACACATTGATATACACAGATGTACCTCCATCTTCTGTTTATTGGCTAGTTCATTATTTATCTCACTTTTGTTGAGCTTGTAATGGCCCAATGGGTTCTCTTTGCCTGCTGTCTAGACAGAGCTGATTTATCAAGATAGACGAATTGCAATCAAGAGTTTAATTTATGCAAAGCCAGCTGTATGGGAGACAAAAGCTTTATTACTACTCAAGTCAGTGTCTCTGAAGGCTTGGAAGTTAGGGGTTTTTCAAAGATAGTTTGGTGGGTTGGGGAAAAGGATAGGGTGCATGCTGGTTGATTGGGCTGGAGATTAAATCATAGGGAATAAAAGCTATCTTCTTATATTGAGTCTATTTCTGGTGGGGAATTAGGGGACAGGACTGGTTAGCGGGTCTAAGTGAGGCCATCCAGTTGTCAGAAATGCAAAAACCTGAAAAGACCAATTTAGGTTCTATAATCACACTGTTACCTTCAAGGGTAATTGGGGCAGCTGCAAATCTTATGGCCTTTGGAATAATGGCTGGTAATTATTTAGAATTCAAGATCCCCTCATCCTAATTTGGTGGCCTTTCATTAGTTTTACAAGAAGAGTTGAGTTTGGGGAAAGGGCTATTATCATTTAAACTATAAATTAAATTTCTCCCAAAGTTAGTTTGGTCCATGCACAGGGATCAGAAAAGACAGCCAACCTGTAAGGCTAGAGACAAGACGGAGTCAGCCATGTCAGATTTCTCTATCATAATTTTCCCAGTTACAGTTTTTGCAAAGGCAGTTTCAGCTTTGGTTCCTCTGCCAGAGCAAGAGAGAAACAGAGCAATGATACCCATCATGTGAGTTTTATTTAAAAAGGTCACAGAATTGTGTGAAGATGTCATACTATCAGTATAATATTGCTTATTGGTGACAGAGATCCTTTGTAAGCAGCGTGAATGCTAGATGGCTGCATTGTAGCACATCAAATCCATGACACTGATAGTAACAGGAGGCAGAGAAACTCTAGGAAAACAGGGCAAGTCCCCCACCTTCGAGTCAAAAAGCCTAGCCCAGAGTGAGAACTTCTATCCTGTGTGCCTATTGTCCCAATTGGTTCTTTATGGATAATGTCTTCTTACCAATCAAATGTTGCCTTTCCCAAAACTATGTACAGCCTGCCCTCCCCTACCATCCTGTACCTACAAAGGCCCCAGACTCAGCCAGCAGAAAGAAGCAGCAGCTAGACTTTGGGAAAAAACATCTGGATATCAGGAAGAAGCTGCTGGACCTCCAGGAGAGATGACTTTGAGATGGCAGCTGGATAAAGCAACTTGACTTCAGAAAAGAGGGGCAGAGAGGTGACTTGACTTTAGGGGAAAGTGACCTTTCCTTCCTATCCACTTTCCAACCCCCCTCCACTGAGAGCCAGTACTTTCATCACTCAGTAAAATTCTTCACATTCACCATCCTTCATCTGTTTGACCTCATTCCTCTTGGGCACAAGACAGGAATTCAGGATATGCCATGTGTGGGTATTGAAAAATGCTGTCACACTGGCCCTTTGCCCTCACTTGGCAGAGGAAAAGGGCCTCTGAGCTGATAAAACACTGCTCTCTTTGCAGATGGTGGAGCTAAGAGAACATCATAACACAGCTTCCAGGCCTGCACCGAGTTTGCTCCTGCCAGAAGAGTTTGCTCCTGCAGGCACTGAGGTGGCTGGCTGGTTCCCACACTCATCCGCTTGTGGGCTACTCTCCTGCAAGGGGTGGAGTCTGGCGGGACGCTAGTGAATGGAATTTGCTCTTGCCAGGCTGCTGGCCGGCAACTAACTCGCTTGCTTGGGTTTCCACACTTGGTGACTCGCATACTCTCTCCCACATGGGATTACAGAGCAGGCTGAGTAAATGAAGCATCCCTGTTGGGAGTCCCACAGAGGGACCAAGAAAATATCCTGCATCAGTATGAGATAATTCATAATTAAAAATGTATACGTATCTCCATGCTGTGTGATCTCCAACCTCTGTCTAAATAGTGTGCTTCATAAAAATCCCATAAAAAAGGCAAGAGGAAAGGAAAAATAGTTGCCCAAAAATCTTGTGTATACTGTGCCATCAGGGAAAAAACCTGCGATGGAATAAGACAAGTAAACTCTGGATTAGAAAGGAAAAGGGGTATTTTCTTTCTACTTATAACAAACGTTTATCTATAACTATAGATGAAATGATGAGTCAGTTAGAGAATCCCTGTCCTCAGGAAGTCTTGTGTCTAGTATCAGAAATAAAACCAACACACATCACACAGATAATGTGCAATGACAAAGTGCCATGAGAAAACATAGAAGATAACATTTGGAAGAGAAAGTCACACATGCACATCCAATTCACGTAACACTAAATTACGCCATACTGTTATAACTGTTCATTTCATTGTTTTTAATCTTATTTTGCCTAATTTATAAATTAAACTTTAACATAGGTATATATGAATACAAAAACAGTATATAGAGGGTTTGCTACTATCTGTAGTTTCAGGGATCCAGTGAGAGTCTAGGAACATATTCCCATGCATAAGAGGAATACTGTATTTATGGGACCAAATATATACATGGGTCTTCTAGAATGTGTTAGAGTTTGTGGTCTTTCTATAAAGAGCATTTAGAAGAAATAGAACTGTTTAAGCTGTTTATGTATACAAATGATTACAGAGACTACACAATAAAGAATAAAGTAGAGGGTAGAGAAACTAGATATAGGCAGAATGCTTAACAGGCACAATGCATACAGACCATCACTCACTTGACAAGTATAGTTTGGAACAGGATGGTGCTCATGAAGAGGGAGATAAACAGAAAAACTGAAGAGATATTGAAGAGATAAAATACTCATGTCTTGATGTGGATTGAATATAGAGCCAAGAATAAGGAGTTGCTGAGGATACTCTTTACTGAGACAGGGATCACTCCAGCAAGATTGTTGGAGACTCTGCAGTGAACACATTGAATCTGGATAAAAGTAAAAGTGTCACATAGTCAGTTTACTATGGAGTTTCAAAGTTCTAAGGAGAAATGAGACCTAGAGATTTGAAGATGGAGAAACCCTGGTGACAGGAAAATCCCGTTCTTGCTATGTGAGACATTGGCTCCTTTTTCTTCTTCCATGACTTAACCTTCCTGAAGCCTCACCAGAAGCCAAGCAGATGCTGGTGCCAAGCAGATGCCTGCAGAACCATGAGCCAATTAAACTTTTTTTTTTTAAACAAATTACCCAGTTTCGGGTATTTCTTTATAGCAATGTGACAACAACCTATTACCTATACATATTTTGTGCATATTCTAATTGAAATACAACATATTATCCAATGCCTAATAAAATGAAGATAACATGCACACATATTTGCATAGGTCACTATACACACATATGCACAAACACATATGTATATAGGACATGAGTGTATATATAGAGATGTATATACACACTAATATAAGGCAAGATGTATATGGCCAAACACTCTTATCTATGTCACTTTTCCTCCCTCCAGACTACACTCTGGACAAATGACCAAGGCAATTTTATTGACATTGACCACATTACTAGGATGGAATTGGAAAATGTTACACAACAAAAGGTTATTATTTGGAAACCTGTGGCTACCAATTTCATGTTTATCCCGCACCTAATATTTTCCATCTTTTTTACGTATGATGTTAGTTTTTCTTTCTTCAACCTCCTTCTTGTGAATATTTTTCATCTCTTCTACTTTCTGCCATATTTGGCACAATGTGTGGTCACAGGGCATGAACAGAATGCAGCCAAATTCTTTGCTAAGGCATAACATGTGTGACTTTTGATTCGATAGCCAATAAATTCCACATTTCAATCTGAGACCTTCTCAGCCTTGTCAGTCTGGGCTTCCTTGTCCATATCACTGTCAGCATTTTGGTAACAATTTAACCAGTCTCAAAGAAATTCCAAAGTTTCCCTCATCTTCCTGTCTTCTTCTGTGCCCTCCCAACTCTTCCAAATTCTTATCTAGTTCCACACTTTCAGGTATCATTTTGCCCCACTCCTCAGAACCAGTTTTCCATATTATGCTATTCTTGTGCTGCTATAAAGAACTAACTGAGACTCAATAATTTATTAAAATAAAAGGTTTAATGGCTCATGGTTTTGCAGGCTTTTCAGGAAGCATGGTGCCAGCATCTGCTCTGCTAAGAAGGCTTCAGGAAGCTTACAATCACGGTGGAAGGCAAAGGCGAAGTAGGCACATAGTATATGGCTAAAGCAGGAGAAAGTGAAAGTGGGGAAAGGGACGCCACACACTTTTAAGTGATCAGATCTCATGAGAACTCACTCAGTAGCACAAAATTAGCTCCAAGCCATGAGGTATCTGTCCCTATGACCCAAACATTTCCCACCAAGTCCCAACTCCAATGCTGGGGATTACATTACCCCATGAGATTTAGGTAAAGACAAATATCCAAACTGTAGCATATGGAATAAAAATGACTCAAAACTGAAAACTGGAAAAAATAGTAAGGATTCTACCTGGATGGAAAGTTCAGATAAGAATTATTTGAGACAAGACTTCAGCTTTGGGTTCTTGGTTTTGTTGATCGCTGTATGAGAAGAAAAGTTATAAAATGAAAAGAAGATACATACAGCATATGTGTGCCTAGAAAAATACGTTTTCCTTTTGTAATAACCCACCATTTTTTATAAAAACCAATACAACTGGAAAACAAAATATTAGGGAATGTTGCATAATAAAGAATTTGCCTGGCATTTGTCCTTTCACGCAAGGACATAAAAAGCTTCCATTTGGGATTCTTCAAGACTTTACCTTCTGTCTCTCTTCACTTGGCTGGCCCTGATTTGTATCTTTTCATAATAAAACTGATTATAAGTATAGCACTTTCCTGAGTCACATGAGTCATTTTAGCAAATTATCAAATCTAAGGGAGTAGTAGAAACCCCTTAATTTATAGCCAGTTAATCACAATCTCATGTGGTCTATGGACCCCTTGTGGTAGGTGTCTGAAGAAAAAGGAGTCTTGTAGAGGACAGCGCCCTCCACCTGTGGAGTCTGTGCTAACCGCATATGGTTAATGCCAGAACTACACTGCAGGGTAACTAGCCAATTTAGGAGAAAATACTAGCTTAATTATTAATTTCTATTTGTCAAGATTTTAATTAACCTTTTTCAAAGAATCCACAAAAAAGAACCTTTTAGCTTTAGCATTTATTCCGTTACCATTTGCCGTGTCAGGCTGTTTTATTCATGTCACTTTTATCTTCCCCTGCCTCCTTCATGAAAATGGAATAAATAACAAACAGTCTGAATTATAGTCATTTTATGATAAGGTATGCTTAGAACTGTGATTGGGAGCACTGACCATTTTCAATAATAAAAAAAATTGTCAGCCTGACCTAAGCCATGGAAAAAAAGAACTACTTTCTTCGACTCATAATTCTTGATCTTCTCATTCCATTATTGGAAAAGATCAATCTCCTGTTTGCTTAGATAATCCTCTCAGTGTCCCATGATTATTTTTAATTTACTCAGTACATTCAGCCTTCATTATAAAGTTAACCGAAATCAAATTTTGAGTAAGTATATGCTAACATTTCCAGATCTGATTTAGGCCATTATCCACGTGTATCATTTGCATTGTCTGAAGTTAAAATGATCCATACAGTTTTCAAAATTCTCATTCACAGCTGAGTAAAACAAAATGTCTTCCTCCATTGACTCATACCAATATAAGTGAATAATAATCTAAGAATCTATTCCAAACTATATTGTTATTGTTTTCTTTATGGTAACATAACTTAATATAATTAACCAATAATGACTAACATGTACATCATACAAATTTCCCCCAATGCTTGTTTTTCCTAATAAAATTCTTACTTTTTTCTCCCTATAACAAAGCTTTAATTTATACTCTTTCAAAGTCTTTTTAACTATGTGCACATATATGCATGTGTATGTACATACACATGCCCATTTCAATTCCAATTTCCTAAACCATGTACCTGCTACGTCACTTGAATGTACTTGGGAAAGGAAGTTCAAAACAAATCTTGTAAGTGATTAAGATAGCAAGATCCCCCACATCTTCATACAAGGTCCCTGCAGCAAGACTAAAAAAATAAATAAATAATGAAATAAACTGTTCTCTTTAATATCCCAAAGCCTGAGTCTTAAAATACAACAAATCACTGATTCTGAATAAGAACATGGCCACCTACCAAGGATCCCTGTTAATTTGTCCCTTACTGGCATTACCTTTTCTCAGGCTTCCCTGTTTCTCAGAAAAAAAAAGAGTCTTAAAAAGATAGATAACAACTTATAGAAAATTATCCTTTAAGCCTCCAAACATTTCAGAAATAGTACATTCTTCACCAAATTACTCTGACCCAATTGCTCTGATGTACAAACATCTTTCCTTTTCATCTCAAAGGCAGACAACTATGAGTTTATCTTGTAATTATATGGATACATACAGTTACGGAAAAAGCAAGGAGGTGAATAGGTGAACACAGAGGTGGATTATCCAATTGGTGTGAGATCAGTGATTGTCCATAAATAAATAGTCCAGCTTTTGGAGAATTTGATGGCAAGAAAGCTTAAGTAGTTATCAGTTACTACAACTCCATGGTAGCAGGCAGGAGAGTCCAAGGATCTAGAGATCATCTCTCAGGAGCTGACTATACAGTCTGGAAGATTATCTTTCTTCTGATCCAGCTAATACTTTTGCTTTTACTCTTTCAGAGCAAATTTAAAATTTTGTCTACTTTTAAAAAAGTATTTTAAAATTATACATATCTATTATGAAGGAAGAATTTGTCAAACTATTATCCATGTTCCTATCTTATTTTTCACATATTCTAAATTAGTGACACCCATATCAATTAAGTTTTGCTATGTTTTCAAATGGGTTAGCACATTTACAATTCTAAAGACACCATCTAATAGTGTAATTGTCTGCTTTAGAGATATTATAAGTTAGTAGTGAAGAAACAGAAGCTAGGGTTTCACGTTTTTTTCACCAAAAAGTAAGGATACATTATGGAGAATGTATAGCACAAATTTTCCTGAAAGAATGTGGTCTTAAAGAATGTATATATAAGAAACTATTCCATATGGATTTACATTTACCATGATGGTATTAGTTCAATACAATGACATATTTTTTGTTTATATACACACAAATCTGTTTCCATATGCATGCATTAGTATTTTAAATATTACCTTTCTACCGAAGAATGTTACCCTATAATAGCTTCTAATAATGTTCACTTAAAGCCATAACTGGGTCTAAATAACTATTGTATACATTTATAAATGTATGCTAATAGACAATTCACTGAAGTAACTGATATAAAATGAACTAAGAGGAACTCCAGTCAAAAAGAAATCAAGGACTAGAGACCTTAATGCACCAATTCCTTTGACAGAATAACCCAGACAGGAAGTAACATTATCATTGTAACACTGTGTTCTTCATACATATTTTATGAACTAAGTTTTCACATACTTTATAGGTTAACGGAGCATTACATTTTTGTCTGCTGCTTGATTTAACAGAATGAAATGCCCTAAAGGCATTTATTAAAGCCAGAGGAGGAAAAAAACATGATTACTGTTAACCTCTGACTGTAACTTATAAAGTCTTTCGTAAAACAAGTATCAAAGTGCACCCTAATCACAAAGTGAAATACAAGCTGTTCTGTCACTTAACAGTCACTGTTATTTAGCATTTAAACATTAACATTAAATAGGTCTGTGTCAGCTTTAACCATGATGTCTGTGTTCCAATTTCCAACTTTCAGAGTACAAATATGTTAATATGTTAGAGTTACCAGACTTATAAAGGTTTGTTGTCTAGGAAATACTGAGTGATTTTGTTTGTTAATGTATACAGCATTAGCTATATGTAAAGTGCTGTAGAATACTGGCTCTCAAATTTCACCAACACAACCTCTGTCAAGAGAATTTTGAGTTTTTCACTCATCATGGTAAAGAAGAAGAACAACATGGCAAAGTTTTCTTAGTGCCTCAAAGGGAAAAAGGCAAGGTCAGAATTTATTGAGAATTTGAAGTTAGGTTTAAGCTGGAACTTTCAATGTGGGGGATTGATTAGAATCATGTAAGGGTCATAAATCACAGTTTAGAATTGTTGAAAACAGCAGGGTGAGGATTTCTTTGGGGAATTTTAGAGCTTAACCCAGGAGGGTGCTCTCTCTTTAAAAACTGACCAGTCTTTCTGAACGTTTCCCTTAGCAAAAGTCTCCCGTAATGGTAAGGTTATGCAACTGAGGAAAGGGAACAGTACAGCCATGTTAAGCAGACAGTAAGCTGCCTTGGGGGTGGGAATTTTTGTTGTCAATATTCTACAAGTTGTTCAGAAAGGTAACAAAAATAATACTTTCCTAAGTCTATGTCTTCAAAGAAGTGTCTGAAATGAAATTATAGCATAAATATTAAATTCAGATAAAACCAACTTAGATGTATAAAAATTGAGACCTACACAAAAGGTCAATTAGACAGAGGCAGTTAATACAATTAATAGCATTAGCGAAAATATTGAGTGAAATTGTATTTGATAACAAATGTCTTTGTACTTTTAAAAATAGAATCTGACTATATTACTCAATAGAGCACATATCATTAGCAATCTACTGACTGCATAAAATGAGGTTCAAATGTCCTGCTGCGCAGAAGCAGAAATAAAAAGGAAAGGCAGATAAAATTCACTGACAATGCTTAGTAAAGAAAATTACTATTAAGACAGTTTTGAAAGTAAATGGTGAAGATGATGTCTTTACAAGGACAGAGCAATATATAATATATGATGCAAAGGCTTTATGCTTGCAGGAAAGGGCAGGCACCGGTGAATATAAATAACGCATTTATATGGCTGGGTGTGGTGGCTCACGCCTGTAATCCCAACACTTTGGGAGACCGAGGCAGGTGGATCACCTGTGGTCAGGAGTTCAAGACCAGCCTCGCCACCATGGTGAAACCCAGATTCTACTAAAAATACAAAATTAGCTGGTATGGTGGTACATACCTGCCATCCCAGCTACTTGGGAGACTGAAGGCACAAGAATCGCTTAAGCCTGGGAAATGGAGGTTGCAGTGAACAGAGATTGTGTCACTAAACTCCAGCCTGGGCAACAGAGTAAAACTTTGTCTCACAAAAAAAAAAAAAAAAAAAAAAGAATTCATTTACATGTGGGAAGGGGCAATCAAGGGATTGACATTTTGAAGTGTACATCGAGAATTTTTTTTTTT
>CM052664.1:54141964-54154893 GCA_028533165.1 Leontopithecus rosalia | reverse complement strand
GGCAATTCTCCTGCCTCAGCCTCCCAAGTAGCTGGGATTACAGGCACGCACCACCTTGCCCAGCTAATTTTTTGTATCTTTAGTAGAGACGGGGTTTCACCATGTTGACCAGGATGGTCTCGATCTCATGACCTCGTGATCCACCCGCCTCGGCCTCCCAAAGTGCTGGGATTACAGGCTTGAGCCACCGCGCCCGGCCCATTGTGAGAATCTTAATACCTTTTCCTTCACACTCAAATCCTTAGTTCTCATAATTAGTTCATTTATCATTAGAAATGCAACAGTCTAAAGTTAGAAATAGCACAACACAAATATGTTCCAATTTACAATATCAGTTTTCAAAAGTAACCCATTTGAGATTTCAGGTAGAAACTGTTCACTGAGGGGAATCTGCCATTCTGCAATAGAAGTTAAATCTCTGCTTATATAACCTTCCATTGACACTGTTAAAAAGTGCTCAAGAAGTCCAGCCAAGTTGGAGAGTTTTAAGTCACTGCAGTAATGCAAATTAAAGTTCTGATTCCTAAAACAGCAAAATGCTGGTGTGAAGTTTAAGACCGTTCTAACCTCTACTCCCTGTCATCTTCTAAGGATGGGTGCATTTTGAGACTTACACAGTAGAGTTAGACTTCAAACCTCACTGTGAATCACGCTTCAAAGTTAGACAGCTAAGCCTAGACTTTTAAAAATCATGCATGGTGGATATTTTGAAGTGAATTTAGTGATGTACAACTAGAAAATTTAGACAAATTTTCCCCAATGTATTTACATAGTTATTTCAAAAGGTTTGCAAGAGTTTATCAGACCAAACACTAACCTCATGCACAGTCTCAAATTTTTTTGCCATTTTTGTCCCACGTTTCATCCTCTTATTATAATAATGCTGATATGCTAATTCTTCCTAAATTTCAATTAGATAATCCAAGTCATATTTTAAAAGTTAGAATAATACCTTATGGAAATCTTCAAATTGTTATAATTATTGAGAACATTTACTCCATTTGTGTACATTATATTTTCACATCTTCATTTTCAGAAGAATATTAAAGAGAAAAAAATCTTTGACATTAATCCTTTTACTCATCACACCACTATAAATAGAATACATATTTCCTCTGCTTGGAATCCATAATTATATTCTCAGCCCCAAATCCTGCATAAAATACTCTTTTGTTCTTTAAAGTGTTTATTTACATAAGGCAGAAACTAACAGCTTGCCCCTGGCTAAGAAGAAACAGGAAATGTTTTACTTGTTTTTCTGATGCTACTATCTGTGTACATTACATCATGGATACCACCAATTGCTTCATATGCATGCATGTCTCAGGCTAAAATATAAATCTATACATTTTCTGATGTACTCCAAACTTCAGGAGATTTCAATGACGCCCTGCAGTTGAACTTTACACACAATAAGACTTTTCAAATATCTGCACTTTATCTGTTATTTGGATTAATGTAGTTAGTTTTAGTGTAAAGGCAAAGTGGTCCATTTTCTGGGTCAAGGTAATATATTCTGAAAGCTTCTTTTTGTATAAGCCCAGAAATTATTAATTAAAATATTTTAAATGCTTTTAAATATCTAGCTATGCTTGAAAAGAAAAAATATATATCTGTAGTTTAAGAAATACATATCTGTAGTTAATAAATATGTATCTGTAGTTTAAGCAAAGTAGTATCTCTCAGAATACAAAGTAGTATTCTAAGAGAGAGAATGAATAGTAAGGAAGAAGGGAAGAAGAGAATGGATCAGATAGGCTGTGAAAAATTGAGGGAAGAAAAGAAAAATAGCAAAAAGGACTGCCTTACAAAGAAATTGTCCCAATCCAAGGTAATCAAAGAAGAAATCTTTTCTGGAATTAAACTCATAAAATATAATAAAATTTATGAGAAACACCTGCACCATGAAAGTGGGAACTCAAAATCCAAAAAGATTGTATCATCTAAGAAAAGAGAGGTAAAAGAAATCTGTAAAGATCTTGAAAGTACATATCTTTGAAAATCCTCATAAAGGTGTAAGTAGTATCTACAAAATAAAATGGGAAATGAACAATTACTAAATAGTGGACTTAAATATTTTTAAAAGGCTCATTAGAGACCTTAGAATTTTAAATGCTTATTGATATTTTTAGAGAGACAATGAATAAGCTAAATAGAACTGACAAAATTGAAAACTAATATAAAAATGAAACTGACAATTTGAGAAAAGTAGGACCAGAATAATAGAGATTGAAAGCTTAAACAAATTGAGGAAACGTAAAAATGGACTAAATTATATGTTCAGTGAAAAATAGATCAAAAATATATTTTCCAAATATGAAGTCTAAGAAAGTTGTTACCTTAGATGCACTTTGAAAGAACTACTGAACACCACACTTTAAAAAAAGAAAACAGTAATCTGGAAGGAAGTTGTGAGATGCAAGAATCTAGAAGTGCCTGTAAGATTTCTACTTGTTAACTCTTATTAAAATATTTTACATTTTATAGTAGAGAAAATTAGACAGCCTGGTTGAACATTGCCACCTGTTCAACCGATTGTTGTAAAATTCAGGATGATTTTACTCTAGAACACAGAGATCAAATTATTAATATTTTGAAACCTTGCTAGTTTAATGAACAGATTTCCAAAGACTGATGGACCCCTCCTTTGTGCTAGTAGCTTCTAGCATGATTTCATCTAGTTATAAGTATGAGATATGTGTTCTATGAACAAAATTCCCACTGCATGGTTAAGTCTGAATGATGACCTAGAAAAGCCCATCTCTGGTTTCTGTACACTTTGCAGACATCTGAACTAAATCTTTCTATTAGAACAGTATTGTCAGGTGCCAGCTGACAAAACAAGTGCTCCGAGAGGCAGGAAGCTAAAGATAATGACCTTTTCAGGTCTGGAATGGTGGAAGAAGAAGTATTATCTGCTTCTACTCCATCAACTACTTAATATCCAGTAAGTCAGGCTGTGGACGGTGTCAGAACCTGTGAGATGCACAAAACTACCAGTTGGGTAAATGAGCAAGATAGAAAATTGTAGGTTAAATGTTTAAAATATGTACATGATATAGAGGTTGACCAATCCTTCACCTCACATTGAGTGGTCTGGACATTTTAGTTACAGTACTTTTGTTTTTTATTATTTGTTGTTAATCTGTAAGTGCTTATTTCAGTTTTGCTAACTCATTATTTCTCAATAAGTTCTTTTGGAAGCAATGAACCAAAATAAGTTCATATGACTTAAGTATTAATCCATTTCTTAAGTTGATGGTAAATGTATAAATTGCCTAAAGTATTTGTCTACATTTGCCATGTGTCATTGGAGTCAGAGAGATCACTGATCAAGTGAAAACCAGAAGACATTATCTACTAGAGAAATTTAGTATCTCTTTCAAAAGTAAATAGTGAATTTAAGAAGATTATCCACAAAGGCAGTTTCTTAACCAACATAGCTAAAGAGGGCGCACTTAAATGTTACTTAACAAAATATGATTTTTGATTTAGATCAGACTTTTCATTTAGATCATTTGGACTTTTTAAAATTATCTTGCTCATTTGTGATTCTAAGTCTTCTTACACATATACAGAATGTACTGTGATAACTATAAATGTGTTGCCTCTACTAGCAGAAAAATAAATAACTGAATATCAGAAATTAAAGTTGAAATTAGGTAAGAGTTAAACCTGCATAACAGTAAACATAAATATGAAAACTTATGGATTTCAACTAAAAAGAAATTTCTAAACTTAAATGTACATATTAGCAAATCAAAAGGGTTCCAAGTTTTCAAAGTTTAAGCCAAATAAAGCAAAAGAAAAAATAAAATTAAATAAATGAAATTGAAAAGACTAACAGACTAATAGGCAAACTTGTAAAAAAGTTGATCACAGAAAAACGTATGAGGGCACATGCAAATATGTACATATAAAGAAATAGTACAAATTTTTAACAGAAATTGTATGCATATTTTGTGATATTAAATTTGAAAACTTGGGGGAAAAAGATACTTTAGAAAGTATAACTCACCAAAATTGACATGAAGAGAAACATGGTATGTCAATAAACTTCCAACCATTACCAAAAAAAAAATCAAATTTGAGTTAAAATCTTAAATGTAAAGCAGGCCTGCTTTATGAGAGCTTCTGAAAGAAGCATTACACATAGAAAGGAACAACCAGTATTAGCCTTTCTAAAAATATACCAAAAAAAGCATCAACATAATGAAGAATTTACATCAATGAATCGACAAAACAGCCAGTTAACATCAAATGGCAGTAATCCTAAATTTAAATCGACTAAATCCCCCATTCAAAAGATACAGCCAAAACCCAATGGTATGCTACATCCAGACCCGTTTCACATAAAAGGATACACAAAGACTCAAAACAAAGTGATGGAGAAACATTTACCAACCAAATGGAGAGCAAAAATAAATAAGCAGGAGTTGCAATTCTCGCATCTGATAAAATAAAAGCAACAAAAATATAGTGGTAAAAGGATCAATGCAACAATAAGAGCTAACAATCCTAACACCCAGATACATAAGACCTATAAAGAGACTTAGACTCCCTAGACTCCCACACAATAATAGTGGGAGACTTCAACATCAATATTAGATAGATCAACAAGACAGAAAATTAATAAGGATATTCAGGACTTGAACTCAGATCCGGAACAAGTAAACTTAATAAACATTTATAGAGCTCTTCACTTCAAATACACAAAATATACATTCTTGTCAGTACCACATCACACCTACTCATAGGTTTAAATGAAATATTGATCGGCCATTATTAAGCACAATTATTGGCAAAAAAAGAGGTTTTCAATACCCATTTTTAGAATAAAGCAACATTCCCGTTATTCCCGTTCTCTCTCCCTCTTTTTCTTCTTTCTTCCTCTTTCACTTTTTTCTTTCCTTCTCTCCTTTAAAAAAAAAAATCTTAAATGTACATAAACACAAATGCACAATCCACAAGATGCAGATAGTTTTATAAGGAATTAATAGAAAAAATTAAGGAACATAAAACCAGTATCTTTTACAATTTGCTCCAACATAGAAAAATAAATGTTAATCAACCTAATTTGGTAAGGCTAACATAACCTTGATTAAAAAAATATATTTGGGCAGCTTTATTCATGAATATGGAGCCAAATATGGTGTTCTCTATATGTAGTGTGTGGGTGTGTGTATAAATTATGATTAATTGGAGAACTGAAGTTAATCAAAGAAGCACATTAATATGATGTACCAATGTTTTTAAACATATGAAACAATATAGATTGTTTATGAATACATGTATATTGTAAAACTGGACGAACTTGAATGGGAATGATACAGAAACGTGTTCACTTCAAAGTGAATGGGATGAATTGAGGATAAAAGAAACAGGATGCTACTTTAAGAGTATCTAATTTATTTTTCTTTTTCTTAATTTTTACTTCCCCACTATACTGGTATTAATTTATTTTTCTTAAAGAGAAAACTTTGAAGCTAATATGGAAAATATTAGCGTTTTTAAAAATGTTGGTAGTATACTCATGGATATGTGTTGTTTGCTTTCTATTTGCTTAAATATTTAATAATTACACATATATTTATTTTCAATTTTTTAAGTGATACTTGTTGAAACGTCTTCATTGCTATGTAATTGGTCAGGTACCCCAAAATATAACTCTCTGCATATCTCTTCCTTGAGATTTAGTTTCTTCCAATTGCCCATCTCCTGCCTGGGGATTTGTCTGGCTGCCAGTATGTTTAAAACCAAACACGTGTTTTCAACCTCAACCTCTCCTTCCAATATATTTGGTATCTTAGTGTCCAAAATACAATTACTCCAAAATATACATAAGCTAGTTTATCTTTAGGGCCAGGCTGGACTAATAACTTTACTGTGTGAAATAAAATGGATATCCAGGGATTCTAAATCTTTAAGCCCTTCCAAATATTCCCTCAACCCCCAGTTATCACATCCTTTATTTCCATCTCTCCATTGACCTGGTTTCTTGACTTTCTGAGTTATTCTAGGGTTAGACCAATGAATCAACTGGCATTTGTTAGCACCACTTTCCCCCACAGCACCCCTGTATGTTTTTATGTTTCAGCCTCTTACCTTTCAGGTACTTCTCACCCAACTATGCACTTCCCATCTTAAAAAAAAGTGCTGATATCATGCCAGCACTCACCCATCGTTACCTGCCCCGTCATTCCCTTTGTTCTTGTGGATGTGGATGTTTTTTAAAATGTAATTCGTTATTTTTTATTTTTCTATGAAATATTTTTGTATAGCACTACTAGATGCAAAGTTAAGAGAAGGTTCTGAAGTTAATAAGATATTGGAGCGCCAATGAAATATTGGCCCTTAGCTAAGACTTACAGGTATACAATGCTTCAAAGTCATGCATCTTAATCTGTTTTAAAGTAAAATAAGTAATTGGCCCCAGCAGATACTTAAATCTTATAAGTTGGTAAAGAAGTTCTGTTTAAATTTATTTCCTTCATCCTATTGTTGGATTTTCTTACAGACAGCCAATTGGCCATTTTAGTGAGGGGTCCAATATATGATTTTCTTGGGGATATCAAAGTTTCCTTTCAAACACTAGATTAGAAATTTCAAACTTGTGGCCTGTAGATTTAACCAGTATTTTGTTCGGTTTTTGTGTTAATAAAATTGAACATGCATTTAAGTGAGATGTGTCCTGTCCTGTTCACAAGGAATGCCATACTCCTGCTTCAGTTTCCTCCTTAATTTGCATATTTATCTTCCTGCACCCTATAGGTAATTCGAGTTCATAATCCCTGTATGCAATTCTCAGCAAACTGAACCAGAGCCTTTCAAATGAACCCAGACCTCAATAATGATAGAAAAACCACTAAGCGTCTATATTACAAAGAAATTTGAAATGATACCTCCCTTTTACAGACACCAACAAAACATGAAAGAAAAGTACAGGTTCGGTAAGTTACGCCACAACCCACAACTGTTTATGAATACTTTTCTGACACTGTCAGAAAAACAGATTCCCTTTGTTCTTACTCCAGATTAGTTGATGAATAAGCTTTAAATATTTAGGTATGAGGAAAATACTCATTTTGTTTGGTTAGAGGCCTAAGAGTTTCAGTTAAAAGCTGATACTTTCACCTTGAAAAGTCTCATCTCCTTTCAGGAGCTGGAGGACTGGCTCCCCAAGGAAAAGCCTGGCCAACAGAGCAAAGCCCAGTGAACACCCCATCTCAAGTTTTATGAGTTCTTAATGGCTTGAATCACTTGAAGGTGTTTTTAATACCTGCTGTCAGTTTGGAAATGTTTCTCACTTGGTAACTGGATCAGGACAATAAACTTGTCAAACAGGCAACTAACTATTCAATCTATTATTAAAAACATAAAATCCAAAGAAATGGAAAAGCTGTTTAGGTATGTAGCTTCTCCTCACTAGCACTTTTCAGCTGTAATATTTTTTAAAACCACTTTCTGAAGTTTATTCCCTTATTAAAAGAATTATCAGAGAAGAAATTATGTGGTAATAACCTGGTGCTCTTTCTAAACAGCAAAATGGAGCAATAAATATGAGATATTTATATTATGTGCTTTTAATAACTGTTTCTAGTCACAAACACATTATTTTAATTAAGGAAAAGCTTAGCAGAAATAGGTTATGATAAGTAACCGTGGCTAAACCTTTTCTCTCCAGGAAAAAAAAATATAAAGACAAATTTAAATATTTGTTTAAGAAAATAATTAACTTCCTTGAACACACAGCTTCAATTCCCAGACTCAGGTTGTATCTTGTTGCTCCTGACAATAAACTTCAAACTCTCCTTCTACATGCTAAAATATAACTTTTTAAAAATAATTGGTATCCACTGAGTAACAAAATGGTGCTTGAAATGTTGTAAGAATTGCAATTATTAAGACCTCTCCATTATTATTCAGGAATAGAGCTAAAATTTTTGAAAGACATTAACTCACCAGAGATAAGTACTCTGCCTATTGAATAAGACCAAGGGTTGCAGAATTACTAAAAAATAAATAAATAAAAGCCTTGCAATCAAGCTTTGGCCTGGTAAATTCCGTCAAAATCACTTATTGTCATGTGGACTATTTCAATGTGAACAAACAGCAAATTCATTTCTGTCAGTAATCTGTCAGCTTTTACTTAGTTGTAACGAATTTATTAAGGGGTCACAATTCAATAGATTATAAACAGGAAATAACTTAAGGGTTACAACCTCATAGTCTATAGATCTAAGCAGTATTTTGTTTAGCCTACAGTGATTATAAGAAAATACAATTTGAATTTAGGTGAGGAACATACAGTCTTAATCTTCACAGGTACCAAAATTCCTGTGGTAGACATAATTCTAAGATGGTCCCCAAATTCTTACTCACTGAAGCATATCACCACTTGAATGTATCATCCTCCTTTTGAATGTGGCCAGGACCTGCAACTATGATGATCGCTTTCATGATGAGGTTGGATAGATTGCAAAGGTGAAGGGACTTTTGCAGGTGCATTTAAGTTTTCTTATCAGTTGACTTTAAGTTATTCAAAAACATTTAATCCTAAGTGGGCCCGAGTTTTCAGCTGTGCTCTTTGAAAGAGGGTCTTAGCCCTTCCATAAGCAGCAGAGGTGCTTTCCTACTGACCTTGAAGAAGCAAACAGTCCAGTTGTGAACTACCTGTGGAGAGGGCTGCCTCTAAGAGTTGAGGACCTGAGTCCCACAACTGTAAAGAATTGTGGATCACGAGGTCATGAGATCGAGACCATCCTGGTCAAAATGGTGAAACCCCTGTCTCTACTAAAGATACAAAAAATTAGCTGGGCATGGTGGCACATGCCTGTAATCCCAGGTACTTGGGAGGCTGAGGCAGGAGAATTGCCTGAACCCAGGAGGCGGAGGTTGCGGTGAGCCGAGATGGCGCCATTGCACTCCAGCCTGGGCAACAAGAGCAAAACTCCATCTCAAAAAAAAAAAAAAAAAAAGAAATTCTACCAACAACATGACTGAACTTAGAATAAGATCTTGAATTCCCAGATTTCTGGCTTCCTGAAACTGAGATCATATACATATGTCACTTTAAGCTGCTAAATGGAAGATAATTTGTAACTCAACAATAGAAAACCAATATATTTCATAGTGCCTCAGTGCCCACTGTAGTTCATACATACTTTTTCCATTCTTTTACAACCTAGAAAGAGTCTATGATGTTCTGATCAGTTTCAGTTACTAAAACTTAGCCCTGTCCAGTTTATAATTTCAACTTCATATCCATTTACATATTCCTCTTTGCTATGCATGGGGGCTCATGCCTGTAATCCCAGCACTTTGGGGGACTAAGGCAGGAGGATCACTTGAACCTAGGAGTTCAAGACCAGTCTGGTCGATATGAGACCCCCTCTCTATTAAAAAAGAAAAATCCTCATCCAGTGCAAGTTACAGCTGTCGTGTTGTCTGGTTGGAGTGGTATGGATAGAATTTTGCCTTTTCCTCTAATTTCAGGTCTAAGTTCCTGTGTTGGGTGAAATAAATGGGAGTAGGGGACCCAGAGACACTATCACATGTGTGTATGTGGTAGATGGTTTGATCTAGTTCATCTGGCTTATTCGATCTGCATATGTGTTGTGCATGCTTTTCACAGGACCATATTCAGCTTCACTCTGTCCTCCCCTGTTGCTAAGATTCCCTCAGAGAGGGGCAGCTGGACTCTCTTGATCTCCTGCCAGTTGACTATTCCCCAAATGACTTCTCCAGATGAAAGGGACTATTTGTGGTCATGGCACCTGTCTAAGGAGCCCAAGAGCTCCTGTCCCTTCTCTATCCTCTACACTCCCACACCTGAGAGCCTTGGTTATGTGGAGGTGCTTTTCTGTGGCTTCTGAGGATTATGGAGAACTGGAAGGGACAAGGTTTTCCCCAACTCCAGCAAAATTATGCTACGGTCTTTTCAAGCCCTGCTGGAAAGTCCCTTCAATTTTCCTGCCTTCTGAAATAAATACGAAGAAACAGGTGTGTATGTTCACAAATACTCTTTAGTTTTAGGAGACCCATGTTAGCTCCTCAGAAAACCAGGAGCAATATCAAGTTTGGTCTACAAATCTTTTAGCGCCATGTTTTTTCATCCAGAGAATAAAAAGAGCTTTCTTTCCTATAAGCCTCTTTATACACTTACCAGTCTGTCTATGCCGGTGTTTTGTAAACCCTCATCCATTCTATCATACAAGACAATAAAGAACAACCTCTCACCTTGAGAATTTCACTCTCCTCAGGGCTGGCTTCCCCTTGCTCTACCACTTCCCATATTCTTTTTATATAGACTGGAAAATATTTGTTTAGAAAACAGAGTGGGTGTCCATCTGTGAGGTAACACCTTCAGTTTGGGTCACGTGTAAAGCCCTTTAGGGTGGGGTTTGGATTTAAATACTGTGTATCAGTTGTACTTTTCTTTAGACCTCAGAATATAAGATGTTTTTCCTCAAATGTGAGCTTTAGCTCAACTCCCTGAACTGCAGGAAAAGTCTCACAAAACATCTCATTGCATAGTTAGTGATTTCAAAACAGTCAAACCAGCTATCTGAGAAGAGGAAACTGTAAAGCCTTCAAGGCCAGCGACATCCATGCTCTTTTTCCTCTTCCCACAAAATAAAATGTGCTTATTTGCTATTGATAGAGCAAGCTGTCAAAACATTTCTGTTCACTCTCCTTTCTGATATGAGAAATGAAAGGGAAAAAACTCAGATTTTAAGTTTGATTTTTCACACATTAGATTCTCAGCCAGTGACAGCACCAACTGGACACAAAACCATTACAAAAAACAAAGTTCATTTCAAATAACTGCGGATATGCCCCCGGTTTGATCGCAGGGCTCAGACCATCTTGTGTCTGTGATCACTTCTAGACAAGTCTCAGGTGTTGAGAGTATCTCCCACAGTTACAAATGAAACACACATCAAACCTTCAAAGCCGCACATCCATTCAGGAAAGTATACTTTTCAGTGTTAAGTCCTTTTTTAATTCATCAACTTTAAAGACGACTTTTAGGTTCATAGCAAAGTTAATCAGAAGGCACAGAGATTTCCCATGTATTGGTACCCCACAACGTGCATAGCCTCCCCTTATCAACATTCCCCCCCAAAGAGGTACACACGCCCGCACTGGAGAAGCTGAAGGTCTGTTTATGGGAGAAGTTCCTGACTTTACTTGGAGCTGAGTCAAGTTAGGGAGCCGAGCTGAGCGAAATACAGGGGTGGAGGAAGCAGCAGGGAGGCTCTGGGAACTTGCTGAATCCCCAAGCAGCCCATTCCCCTCTGGCGCCACAGGGATCCTTCAGGAAAGTGGCTAGAGGAGCAGGAGGTAAAACTCCACGAGGAAAAGGAATTCCCCAGCTGAACTTTGTAATAATTTGAGTGAGGGAGAAGCCTCCTGGCCAGAACGTGGGGGAGGGCGCAAATCTGGTTTGCAGACTTCACAGGTGGGGGAAAAGCTAAAGCCGTTTTCTTTCGCAGCTGGTAGGATGAGAATGAGACCGGTCCTTAAGTTTCCCTGGAAGCTGGGTGAGGCCTGTGATTGCTGGCTTTCCCCCACTTCCCTGACAGCCTGCATAACTCAGCAGAGGCAGCTGAAATTCTCTTAGGTACACAACTTCAGTGACCTGGGAATCTCACCTCCAACCCCAACAGCAACCTCAGCAAGACCTGCTCAAGGAGAGTCACAGCCCAGACATGCCCAGCCCTGCCCCCATCTGATGGTCCTTCCCTATCTACCCTGGGAGCAGAAAACAAAGGACATAATCTTGGGAGTTCTAGGGCCCTACCCACACCAACTCCCTCCCCTACGACCACAGCTAATGCTTTCTGGAAAGCACCATCTGCTGGCAAGAGGCCAACCGGCACAAAAATACAGTATTAAACCACCAAAGCTAAGAACCTTATTGAGTCCATCGCACCCTCCGCCACCTCCCACCAAACAGGTCTGGTATCCACGACTGAGAGATCTATGGATGGTTCGTATCACAGGACTTTATGCAGAAATCCCCAATAGCAACCCACAGCCAGGTAGACTCACTGGATGGCTAGACCCAGAAGAGATCAACAATCACAGCAGTTTGGCTCAGAAAGAAAAAAAAAAAAAGAAACATCAAAAAGTGGGCTAAGAACATGAATAGACAATTCTCAAAAGATATATAAATGGCCAACAAACATGATAAAATGCTCAACATCACTAATGATCAGGGAAATGCAAATAAAGACTACAATACGATACCACCTCATGCATGCAAGAAAGGCCGTAATCAAAAAATCAAAAACAATAGATGTTGGCATGGATGCAGCGATCAGGGAACACTTCTACACGGCTGGTGGGAATGTAAACTAGCACAGCCACTATGGAAAACAGAGTGGAGATTCCCTAAAGAACTAAAAGTAGAACTACCATTTGATCCAACAATCCCACTAATGGGTAGATATATCCAGAGGAAAAAAAAGCCATTACTCAAAAAAGATACTTGCATATGCACGTTTACAGCAGCATAATTCACAATTGCAAAATCATGAAACCAACCCAAAGGCCCAACAATCAAAGAATGGGTAAAAAAAACTGATATATAGAGAAAATACATATATTTTTCTGATATATATAGAAAATATATATATACACACAAGGATGCAAAGGCATAATGCAATAAACCTTGGGGACTTGGGGGGAAGAGTGGGATGGGAAGGGATAAAAGACAACAAATTGGCCGGGCGCGGTGGCTCAAGCCTGTAATCCCAGCACTTTGGGAGGCCGAGGCGGGTGGATCACGAGGTCAACAGATCGAGACCATCCTGGTCAACATGGTGAAACCCCGTCTCTACTAAAGATACAAAAAATTAGCTGGGCCCGGTGGCGCGTGCCTGTAATCCCAGCTACTCGGGAGGCTGAGGCGGGAGAATTGC
>CM052664.1:54116439-54141464 GCA_028533165.1 Leontopithecus rosalia | reverse complement strand
CAGCACTTTGGGAGGCCGAGGCGGGTGGATCACGAGGTCAACAGATCGAGACCATCCTGGTCAACATGGTGAAACCCCGTCTCTACTAAAGATACAAAAAATTAGCTGGGCCCGGTGGCGCGTGCCTGTAATCCCAGCTACTCGGGAGGCTGAGGCGGGAGAATTGCCTGAACCCAGGAGGCGGAGGTTGCGGTGAGCCAAGATCGGGCCATTGCACTCCAGCCTGGGTAACAAGAGCGAAACTCCGTCTCAAAAAAAAAAAAAAAAAAAAAAAAAAAAAAAAAAAAAAAAAAAAAAAAAAAAGACAACAAATTAGTGCCGTGTATATTGCTTGGGTGATGAGTGCACCAGGACTTCACAAATCACCACTGAAGAACTTACTCATGTAACCAAACACCACCAGTACCCCAGTAACTTAGAGAAATAAATATATATACATCCCCAGAAAGGAATAAAAAATAATACAGAAACACAAATAATAAAGATATAATACAGTATAACTGCTATACGGTATTTATATTTTACTAGGTATTATAAGTAATCTAGAGATGATTCAAGATATACAGGACTGTGTAGGTTATATGCAAATATAACTGTTGCACTAAAATAGTAACTGGTTGCAGCTGGTGCCAGGGACCGGCAGGCTCCCACTAGATAGAAAACACCTGAAACTGGTTATCAGCAGCGTCCCAATAAGTCACAGGTGTTGGGTGAGTGGGCTCGAGTGTGCAAACTAAGGGGCAAAAGGGAAGTTTAACTGGTATATCACACCTTTCTTTAGGAATACTTGACTAGTAAGGAAAAATGCCTCAACTAAACATACACAAAAGTTCAGTAAACATACTGTGTATGTGGACCCTCCCAAGTGCTGCAGACAACCTGGAAACCAATCCTCCTCGGATACCAAAAGACATCTGTATAACTACTCCTCCTTTCTTTTAATTAGTGTTAACATGGTGTCTTAGTCGGTTCAGGCTGCTGTAACGAAGTACCACAGATTGAGTAGTTTAGAAACAAGAAAAGCTTATCACTCACAGTTCTGGAGGCTGGAAGTTCAAGCTGAGTGTGCCAGCATAAGGACACTCTTCCAGGAGGCAGACTGCAGTGTCTTGCAACATCACATGGTAAAAAGAGGGCGAGAACGTTTTCTGGAGTCCTATCGTCCATTCATGGGGCTCTTCTCATAATTTAATGATCTCCAAAAGATCCCATCTCCTAAAACCATCACATTGAGAGTTAGGATTTTATCATGTAAGTTTTGAGAGCACATCAACAATACATAACATTCCACCATGGAAGCTCCAAATGTATGTCATTCAAGCTTGCAAAATACATTCTTTCCATCTCACCAATCCCAAAAGTCTTAAATTTTTCTAGAATCAATTCCAAAGTCTAATTCCAATGTCACCTCTAAATATCTTCTAAATTAGATGTGAATAAGACTCAAGGTATGATTTATACTGAGGCAATACTTCCCTCCAACTGAAAGCCTGTGAAATCAAACAAGCTATATGCTTCCAAAACACAGTGTTGAAGTAGGCATAGGACAGACTTTTCTACTCCAAAAGGAAGGATTAGGAAAGAAGGAAGGGATAATGAGGCCCAAGGAAGCCCAGAACTTAGCAAGACAACATGAAACCCTAAGGCTTGAGAATATCTTCTTTGGCTCAATACTCTGCCCCCGAGTCCACTAAGAGGTCCCATTAGGTACCATGTAGGTAGCTAGCCAGACATGAGCAGGGCGGAGAGGCTTACCTTCCCGGGAATGTTGGGAAACCACCAGGTCAGGGTCAGGAGGTTTTTATATCATTGCACTAAAATAGTAATTGGTTGCAGCTGGTGCCAGGGACTGGCCAGCTCCCAATAGATAGAAGACACCTGAAACTGGTTAGCAGCAGCGTCCCAATAAATCTCAGGTGTTGGGTGAGTGGGCTCAAGCATGCAAACTAAGAGGCAAAAGGGAAGTTTAACTGGTATATCACCTTTCTTTAGGAATACTTGACTAGTAAGGAAAAATGCCTCAACTAAACATACACAAAACTTCAGTAAACACACGGTACGTGTGGACCCTCCCAAGTGCTGCAGACAACCTACCCCAGGGAAAATCAAGGTAGGAGAGCTGTAAAACCCCAGAACTATGCCAGTGTGTAAAAGCCCACGTCAAGAGTTAGATAGAGCACTTGGATCTCTCAAGTCACTCTCTTGGCCCTCTTCCAAATATACTTTACTTACTTCCTTTCATTCTTGCTACGTCACCCCCACAGCCCAGCAGGGAACTGCCATATTGTGGCTCTCTTCAGAGGACCCGCTCATTCTATAGTTTTCTGTTTGGTACAGGTGTTACACCCTTAGGATTCTTCCAGGCAGCACCACCCCCACGGCTCAATTAAAGGGCTTCAATTGTAAAGTATGGGACCAATAGTCAGCTGAGCCAATGCGGGGGGTGATGCTTCCAGGAAGCATCACCCACCGCATTGGCTCAGCTGACTATTGGTCCCATACTCAGAGATTACCAGGGTTACTACTCCCACAGACCCGAGGTCTGTGCATTCTGAAGTTGTAGTGGGAGTAGTAACCCTGATAATCTCTTAATCTCCTTCAGGGCCCTTCTTCCCTGTCTTAAAACATGTATTTGCAGATGAAGAGTTCTATGATCCAATACTTCGGAGTCTAACAATATCCATAGTCTTCTTTAATTTTGTCCTATTTTCTTTGTTCCCTTTCATTCCAGGTGGAAAATAGTTTCCCTCTCTATTTCTGATTTTGGTTGAAATGGTTGAATAAGCCCACATTGATACTATTCTCTTTATCAAATGGCCACTTGGCCACACCTTTACTATGTCAAACATCCTTCTTTATTTTTTTTACAATGCAAATAGCTGAGAATTTTCCAAGTCTTTAAGATTTAATTCTTTTTGATTAATAATTTTATCTGCAATTTATTTCTCTCTTTTTGTATTTTACCATAAGGAGTCAGGAAAAAACAAGCAGCTCCTTCTATACTTTGCTTAGAAATCTCAGCTACATATCCAGTGCCAGCGGTAGCAGTTTCTACTTTCAACAAAATACTAAAACATGAATACAGTCAGCCAAAATATTTACCACTGTATAACAAGAATCACCTTTTCTCCATGTTCAATTACATGCTTGTCATTTCCGTCTCAGAGCTCATCAGAATGGCTCTTAGAAATTTATATTTCTATCAACATTCTGTTCATGGTTACTTAGATATTCTCTTAGAAGGCAGAAACTTTCTGTACAACTATCCTCATTCTAAATTCTCACCAGGATCACTTTTAAAAGTCCATGATGGCATAGGCTTTCTGTAGCACATATTTCATAACTCTTCCAAACTCTGCTAATTTCCCACTTTCTAAATCATTTCCACACTTTTGGGTATTTTTTACAGCAACACTCCTAATTTTCAGTACTAATTTCTGTCTTAGTCAGTTTGAGGTACTATAACAGAGTATCCTATACTGAATAGTTTATAAACCACACAAATTAATTTCTCACCTTCCTAATGTCTAGAAATCTGAAATCAGAGTGTCAGAATGGTCTGGTTCTGATAAGGGCCCTCATCCGGCTTGTGGACTATAGTCTTTCTTATTGTATGGTGGAAAAAAAAAAGGCTAGAGAGATCTTTCTAGTCTCTTTTATAAAAACACAAATTCAATTTATGAGGGTTCCCCTCAAAACTTAATTACCTCGAAACAGCCCTACCTATTAATATTATCACCTTGAAGTTTAAGTTTTTAATATATTAATTTTGGAAAAAAAACTTTCATTCCATAGCTTATAATATACAATTCTCTATCCCTTTACTTTTAATCTATATGTATCTTTATATTCAAATTAGGTTTCTCATAGACAACATACGGTTAGGTCTTGCTTTTTGATCCACTGTAACAACTCTGTCTTTTAATTGATGTATTTAGACTATTACTGTCGAAAGTGATTATGGATGTAGTTAGGTTGGTATCTGCCATAGTTATAACTGTTTTCTAGTTGCAGTCTTTGTTCTTTTTTTCTATTTTTGTCTTTCACACTTTTTTGCCTTTTTGATTTCAGTTGGGAATTTTATGATTCCATTTTCTCTGCTACTTTTAGGATATCAATTATACTCTTTTTTTACTCCAGTAAAATAATCCTTTAATAATAGGGTGGTAAGGAGTATCGGGAGAGGGAATTTTCTATAATTGTGTCATTAGGTCTCAGGTTTTTGGTGACCTTCTGCCCCTGGACTTCGAACTTCACCAATGCTTCTCAGTTCTCCCCTTGGAATCCACTTAGATTGGACAGGATGGCAAGAAAGTATTTGAAACTGGGTATTTCCCTTTCCCTAGATACATTAAGCTTTGATAAGATCCTAGTAGGTTGGGCTCTGGTAAAATAGTTTCTCCTGAAGGCAGGCCTTGTTAAGAAAAACAGAATATTCTAACATATATTCAAGTGATTTTTTTCCTATCTGCTTGCCTGAAGCATTAAGGAACTCTTCTGTGAGAACCTGGTGTTGCTCCTGGTAATAAAACTCTGGATGAATGGACCTCCCTGAAGTTTTTAACTCTCAAATGGTTTATTCTGGGCTTTTAGCAATTCTACAATTACAAGTCAGGTTTTTCTGCCACTATGCTGGTTCTTACAGAGGCTTTTGCTTATGAGTTTCTGCTCTGACAAGTTATAATTTTCTGTTTAGTTCATCTCTCTCCAGTTCTGGGGGCAATTTGCCCTGGGAACTCACTTCTCTGAGAGATCTAAGTAGCATTGTTGATTTTTTCTTTTCAAGGTTGTTTGACTTTTTACTTATTGAAGGGTAGAACGACAACTTCCAAGCTCCTTACAAGCCTGAACCAAAACCTGTGGGGGATCTTCAAGCATTTCTTACAAGGAATTAATATGCAGACCTACTCTCAAGATTGATAAAAACATCATCACATCAAAGTACATCTATCCACTGCTTTCTCTAAATCTAGGAATTTGTTCCTTGTTGCCTTTCATGTGTAGCTTAACACTGATTAATCCAGCTCCAAAAATTTTCATTGTGGTAGCTATTGCCTTTGTCCAAAAATGCATACACTCTCAAAATTCTACCTAACTCTCTCTTTGCCTCTGGTCTCTACTTGTTTCCATGTATCCTATGTGTCTTTTCAAAGCACAACTCTAATGCTATCAAAGATTCAATTTTCTACGACACCTGATCTACTCCATGTTTGGTAAGCAGGGCCCTCTGCAACACCAACCCAAAATGATCTTACCAGTCTTAACCTCTGCAATATCCCTAACATCTTAAGCTGCCATCTCATCAACCTTATCATAGCTATCCAAATGCCTCTTACATTCTCTGAACTCAGCTATTCTTTTATACTGCTTCATTGATTTGTAAATCTCATAAAAATATATCAAGGCCAATAGCAAGCCTTTCTCAACATTATCAATGATATTCTCTCTTCTTTCTCCAGTATCTACAACAGTATATTTGTGTGGAGAATGATACTTATTGGCACCACAGTATAGTCAAGTGTGTCCTCTTCTTATTTCCCAGATTTAATGGAAGCTTCTCCATTGAACCCAATGCACCTTGAACATTTTCTCTCCAGGCACTAGCTGGTATACTATGTAACAAAGAGCAGTAATAAAACAAATCTATGCCTCAGTATAAAGTACACGGCTGTTTCTAAAAACAAAACAATAACAACAAAAACCTCTTTAAACAAAAGTCTCTTACCCTTGTGTCTTAATGACCCCAATGTGTGCTCCAATAGATACATATACATATACCCTTAAGAAAAATGAAGTAAAAACTGACACATTTCAAACTAATGATCAGCAAAATCAACTGATTGAAGTTAAACACCTTCTAAAACAAGAAGCACTTCTGCTAAGTACATAATTACGTACATGCTGTTTTAAAAATACAAGTTGTCATCAAATAATTAATTGTCATTACTAGAACTATTGTCCCATAAAAGAAATAACCACTTTTAAATTTTATCAAAATTAGATTTAATAGTGTAAATATCTTTGTTAAGTGTACCTATAATATTATGCTGATAAAACCCATTCTGACTATAAAGCAATGTCTGATCATTTTAATAAAACACTATAACATGCTCTCTTGAAAGACTGCTGTCTCAGAGCATTAACAACAGGAGAGTCTCAACTCATCAAAAGACAATGCGAAGTTAAAACCATTCTAGAAACCCATTTTGAGCCAGCCTAACAGCCATGTAACACAGTCTGTCGAATCCTTCTATTTTTGTATTTTAATACCACAGTAGCATTTATTAAACCACCCTCAACTCTTGTTTAAGTCACTTGACTCTGATTTTTTTACTGATGATTTTCACAAGTAGAATTTACTCTCCAGAAATGAAGACATGACTTTCTAGCATGTCTTTAAAGGATGTGCATATGCTGCCTTCATGAAAAGACATTTCAAAAGCAAGGTTCCAAAACTTTCTGATTCTAGTTGTTGGAATGTAGCCTCTATAAACAACTGCTTAAAATATGCACCTCATGTGTAACTTTGGTTCATGATGTTAAAATATAATAATAGTGATCATGTGCCATGGTAAAGTCAATGTATCCTATAGGATGGTACTTATTTCTCAATATGCTTATTTGCAGCAATGGAGAAAAATATATTGCATGAAAACTTGGGGCAGAATATGAATAGATTTTAATTCTAGGCAAAGGGTAACATATACAAGAGAGGAAATTTCTAATACGGTGAGTTTCCTCAATACTTTGCTCACTCAAAACATTTTAAACTCACATATCACATGCAGAGCTAGATAAAACCTGAAAATCATAATACACATGTTTAAGGAATATCCATTTATTTTCACCAACTAAAAACAGATAAAAATAAACAGTAGAATTATTATTGTCTAAGAAATAAGCCCAAAAGAGTAGTATATTTTAACATTCTGGGAATACCTTAAGCTTTACAATTGTTGAACCAGGAAATTTTCATGCAGGTTTTATTCATATATGATCAAAATTTCTGATCCAATTTTAGCTTTCTCATTTTCTATTCCAGTCTTTTAGAAAACGAAATTCTGATTTATAAAATTAATGAGATTTGTAATAATAACAATGATAAGTAATTTTACAAGAAGTTTCTTTTCAAAGCTTTTAAATCTAGACAGTTCCATATGTAAAACTATATTCAAAGTCACTGCCATGGCAAAGCAAAGACGAACAACACAAAGCCTGAAAATTATCTGAAGCCAGTGGCCTCCAAGATAAACTTTTAACTGTATTATTCTTCCGTTGTCACTGATTTAGACTAGGTGGATTTGTACTCTAAAACAAAGTTTTTCTTCTATTGTTAGCATTGGCATTTTCACAGCATTTTGTATCATATTGATTTTATCCTAAGTATTTACTGTAACCTTTATTCAAATTCAGTCAACCTTTAAAAAGCTATCTAGTACATCTGGTTTCTTGCCATTATTTCAAAATTTAAGTATCCTCCTGTCTCAAGGTCTTTGTACAATGTGAAGACCTGCTTGGTACAGTCTTCCCTCAGATACCCTCATAGCTTATTCACTTGTTACCTCCAGGACACAGAAGGCTGCTTCTCAAATAAATCACCCAAAGTAAAGTAGCAGCTCCACAACCTAGGCACTCTCTAGTCTTCCTTACTGTTAATTCTCCACAGCTCTCTCTATGCTCTAAAATTTCCTCTTTAATAACTTACATATTTAATTATTGTGTATGTCCCCACCCAACCGAAACCTTCCACTAGTTAGAAAATATAGGTAAATTTTTGTTTGATTTAATTTGTTTATTTTACAAATAGCAGCTAGCACATAGTAGGCACTCAGTTAATATTTCCTTTATTTATTTATTTATAATATGATTTATTTATGAGATGTGTGTGGCATAATAAAGAATTACTCTGATTTTTGCATTAGGTTTCTGGCATGGAGTTTCAAAAACCCTTAGAATTTTCTAAGTGATAGTAGCATCTCTGTTATGCTAATGAAATGACCTATCTGGGCATATAGGTAGCTTCAGGTTAGGAGCTGGTCAACAGAGACCAAGTATGTGATTAGAGGGTTAAAATTTTCAGCCCCCTTAACCTGGAGGTTGAATTCAATCACAAAGCTAATGATTTAATCAATCATGCCTATGTACTGAGATCCCAATAAAAACTCTGGACCCTGAAGATCAGTGAAGCTTCCTGGTTAGTGAACACACAATATATCAGGAGGGGAAAGCACCCTAACTGCATGTCTAACTGAGATCATGGAAGCTCAGTATTTGATACCCTTCTAGGTATCATTGTGTCATAATAATAAGTGCAGGATTTTCCTGAATTCTGTGAGCCATCCTTGTGGATTATCAAACTTGCAGGGGGTTATGGGAACGCCATAATTGATGGCCACTTGGTCTGAAATGCAAGTTCTGGAGACTCCCTAAAACTTGTGGCTGGCATCTAGTGTAAAGGTAGTCCTATCAGGGACTATGCCCTTAAGACAGTAGAGTCTGACACTAGCTTTGGGTGGTTAGCATTAGAGCTACATTGAATTGCAGGACCCGAGTTTTGCAAAGTAATACTGTAGATTAAAAAAATAATAATAATTACATTTCTGTAAGTGTGTTTATTTGTTTGGCATCTACTTCTAAGGCCAAGTCTCAATCAAATTGGAAACCCTCACAATGAATGTATAGGATATTTCTTAAACTTGTTAAAGACTTCAATGAAATGACAAATAGAAGTACAATGCATTATTTTTTTTTCTGTATTGCTGAAAATTTGCCTCTGTTTACTTTAGCTGGTGGCTTATGTATATATTTTTGTCATAAAAATATATAGATATTAATATGTAAATGAAATCAAGATGACAGGAAATAAAATTTTGAAATGTATTTTTAAGGTAAATTAATCCATCATCAACAGCGGCTGAAATATATTGTCATTACAATAATATCAAAGCACAATGGGACATGTTAATTTTATGCATTATATTCTAATTATTTCTGGGTTTGCAGGGGTAAGTAAATTAAGCAAGACACTGGACAGACATCAGAATAGCCAGTCATTCCTATTACCCTGAATTTTCATGGCTGAGATAAAGATCCACAATAGAGACAATGAGCTACTTTAAAAGAAATCCAAATGTAAAAAAATCAATAACTGGCTTTCCTCGTGCAAGGGGAATATCTAATAGCAGCAATCAGTAGCTAGGGCAACTTCTATCCTGATACATTTAGCCAAAATGATTTCAATTTCTATCTCCAAGCATATTTTAGTGCTTCTTTTCCATCTTATTACTTTGAAAAATTTTCATTAGAGATTCAAGGCTTTCTGGAACTAAAAGGCACCATAGAAATGATTATGAGAGAGAACATCTGCTGAAGATACCTTATAAAATTAAATTTGAATACAGGTTTAAACATGTAACAACGGTGATTGTTATATTATACTAATCCTTTTGCTTAATGAAAGCAAAGTGATGTTGTGTTTTATTTTTAAGGACTGTAAGAATTTATGGTATTTTAGAAGTGCTGGGCAGATTTCACCCTTATGCCACTATAATATAAAATAGATTTGTCAGCAAATCAATAGTGCAAAGGAGGAAAATTCTTCTTCCACTGAAGAGTAAAGGACTACTGCTGTTTCAATCACCACTTTAACAGCAGTGTTTGCATTCAGTGAACTGCTAATTAAAAGTGATTGTTATCTGTGTGTAAAAGCAAGTTCTCAAAAATATATAGTTTATCTCTTCCTTCCTGAATTTCAACAACAAAATATCTCCATGCCCTTGAAGACAATAAAACTATATTTTATTTTTTTAAATATTCTATAAAATTGACTCTTGTTAGTCAGATTAATCTCTTAACCAGTTCAAGTTAAGAAATGTTTTCACTGTGTGAAAAGGAAAAGCAGCTAGATGGAAATCTCATCTTGATTCTATTTTTCCAGTGGAAAAATTAACTCTAAATTTGAGAAAACTTTTTAAAAAGAAACCCAAAAATGAGCTCAAAGTAACTAATTCCAATTTTAATATTTTATTTAAAGTTCTATATTTTTCTACCTTTAGAATAAAAACCATTTAAAATGTGTTGAAAATGAATACATGAATAAATTAAAATATAACTGAGGGTAAACACCAAAGATAGATGAAACATGCTGGAAAATCAGCTTTTAAACTGTCCTGTGCATAACATGGTTTTCAACATCAGTTCCATTGACAGTTCAGGCTAGATAATTACTTGTCTTGAGGAGGTGGGGGGGGGCCTTTGCATTATAGGATGTTTAGCAATATTTCTGGCCTTTACTTGTAATGTACCAATAGCACACCACCCCGCCCAACACCTGTTCTGTCCCAGTTGTGACCACCATAAATGTCTGCAGACATTGTCAAATGTCTTCAGGGGATAGGGACAAAATCTCCCCCAGTTGAGAATCACTGAATCTTTTGTTGAAAATATAAATCCCTTAGTCCTATTTGAATTCAGCAAGTCTGAAATTTGGATTCAGCAAGTCTGAAAGGATCTCTGTTTTCTTACAACTACTCTGGATGTGTTTTATGTAGGTAATCCCTGATCCCATTTTGAGAATCACTAAGTATTTGTTTATTTGCAAGAAAACTTGATAAGGAAGTGAGAGACAGTCACAAAGGGCCCACTAAGTATGCAGGAATATGACCTTGGTAACCTTATTGACTCTCCAAAGCTAGGAGAGGCAAAGGAAGAGACATAAATGGCCTCTTTATTAGTCAGAAAACCCTGTATATTTTAGAGTGTCACAGTGTATAAAATGATTTTATGAGTTCTCCAACAATCCTCTGAGGGAGATAGAAAAGATATTTTACAAATAGGCTTCCACACCCATTTCTACCTCATTAGGATTTATATTTCTAGTTTCTGTGATTATGAATAACAGCACAACAAAAGCTAATCAACTCTTTCAACTATAGTGCATCCCTAGGAGAAACTAACTCAGAGGTTGTCTTGCTTAAAATTACACACCTGAAATCAGTCAGAATTTAAAGTTCAAAAAACTTTTCATATCTAAATAGTATTTGAGGGTTTTTTTGCTCTTTTTCAGCAGGTACAAGTGAACCAAACAGGTCACTTTATCATAGATTGGGCATTGAGGGGTTCTATATTCTTAACTAAACACATCTCTAAAATTACATATGAATATGTTTAACTGTCAAGTTTGTCTAAAATTAATTTTTACCTTTTGTCCATCAAATCATTTAAGAATATAGTACTCATTTCAGTTAATACACCCCTTCTCAGCAGGTTAAACTATATTTTTTTTTTGTTTTCAGCAGTGACATTACTCTTTATTTAGTTTATTCTCAAATAAATTATTTTTTCCATGGTCTACTGTCAAACCTATCCTGCACTGTGCAACTGACTTTTATGAACTAAATACAAGACTGTACATTTATTCTCGTCAAATTTATCTTCTTGGTCAAACTCAAATATCCATTCTATATATTAACCAAACTGGTGACAAAGTTAGATGTAAATTCCTGAACAAGCTTGATATAGCCTCTATCTTCCCTTTTTATCTTTTCCCCAATCATTATTGAGTTATTTATACTTCTGAGATCCTCAGAGCAAGATGGAATCATAAGGACATGTCAGGCAAATAGAGCAACACCATAAATAACTGAGTGGACCAGTCTGGAGAATACTGGCTTTCAATGGCCCAATAAATAAGGTCTGAGGATATGCTATTTTAGTACCTCACTACCAGCTTCCAATCTCTCCTTCCAGACATGCCTTATATTGGTCCTTATTCTTTACTCCATATGGCTGATAGGTCTGTTTCCATTGATTTAATTTAACATGATGTTCCTACCTCAAGCCTTCTATTTACTCCCTTGAGCTTTAGGGGAAGAAAGGTCACGATTTCTGGAGCATCATGTGGGTTATGTCTGAAATTTCTCTAAGAAAAGACTGGTTAACAAGGAAAAAAGCCTATTAAATTTGTTTAATCATGGTTTTACTTTATATCGGAGCCTTTAGAAAGAAAACTGAAAAACACAGGGGAAGCCATCTGATTTTATGCTTAGGTTTAATGAAGAAGAGACAGACATGTAGAAATGTGATTGGACAAAAAGGGTATTGATATAGTAGTAACAGGTTGATGCAGGGTGGCAAGCCCAGAAAGGCCTGTCCCTTTCGATTCTTCTTGGCCTCTCTGTGCAGCATTCCTTCCTTCCAGGTATGGGGCAAAACCCTCTCTGCAATAGGAGTCTTAGAACCTACAGTCAAATAAGGTAGGCCAGATTTACACAGAAAGGTGGGGGAAAACTCAAGTATTATTTTTAGTTTTATGACTGGCTTTGAGGGAAAGTGGTTTCTATGACTCACATTGGAAAAAAGAGATTCTAGTTTCGATGGCTAGCCTTAGGGGAGAATGAGGCTGAGACAAAAGGTCAGAAGGTCAGAGAGAAACTTTGCATCTGAGGTTGTTTCTGAGGGCCTTCATTTGGGGTATTGTTTTCTGAGTCCCAACAGATCCATCTCTAATGTCTTCTGCAATTCAGCCTATCTCTGTCTAGTGAGTTCTGCTAATCCCTCAATGTCTAATATAACCACCTCCTCCATAAAACCTGCCATCATTACTTCCTTCATTGCCCATTCTTTTTGGAAAGAAATGACTTCTACTGAATTCTCATAGAAATAGTTGAACACATCACTCTTAAGGTACTCATCATTTGCTTTGATTCCTTATTCATGTGTCACATCTACTAAATACCTAGTATAATGTTTCTCAACTGGAAATTTTTGTTGATTTAATGAATAAATTAAAATATACCTTAAACTTGAAACATATTTAAAATCTAGAAAAGTTTATAGCTAGAGTTACCACAAATTAAAGAAGAAGCTTAATAGTAAAAACAAGAGTGAATGAATAAAAAATATTTGTAAACAATCCTATGTTGATAAGGAAAATAAACAAAAATGTGCATCTTCTAACCTATATTTTAAAAATAAGAGTAATCAGTCTAATAGGCTCCCATAATCATCTCAAACTCCTTGGGCTTTATCTAATTTCTGTGATCATGAATGACAACATAACAAGAACTTATCAGCTCTCACAGATGTAGGACATTAAAAGAGGAAATAGAAGTTTTTAGAAAGAACACTTTAGAAATGATACAAAGCTTATAATGGTTAAAGTGAAAAAGTAGGTTTGGGACAAACAAAACATTTCTTAACCAGTCCTCAGGTCACTAATTTATTTCAAAGCTATTAAACCTAGAATAAGCCTGGTGACGCCAACTCTACTTACACTGAGATAAGAACCATTTAGAGGAACCAGGCAATTTATTCCCCTGCTTTAAAAAAAACTCTAATGGAGAAAAAATGCCTTAAGTTAGATAAAGATAAAAAATAATCTCAGAACTACAGTACAGATCACTTGTTTTTTAAAATTATCGTAATTTCTAAAATATAATTTAAGTTGGAAAATGGTTTCAATGAAAACCTAGATTTTTCCTAGATTTTTAAGCCAATGTGTTAAATTTATTTGAATTCATCATGTTTATCTAATAAAATAATACTAGTCAAATATATGTCAACAAATAACATTACAGCAAAATACTTGTATGATAAAACTATTGCTTAACCCAAATAACTTTATAAAGTTAGAAGCCCTTTTAATATTAAGTAATATGCAGATGGTAAAATTTTAATAATCTTCATCATTTATTGCAATGAGATAATATCTATTTTGTGAAAACCAATTGACATGAATATGGCTTATACAATTAGCATCAAATTTAAAAGTAATATCAGGTCCATACCAATATAGTTCATTAATTCATACATACAGTTCATAGACCCATATCAATGTAACTCATACTGCCTGTGTCTAAAATACAAATGCACACAAAAGTCAATGCGATACAATAGAAATAACACATGCTTGAAACTCTGGAGATCTCTATTCTAAATCTACCGTCTTTGACCGTAACTTACTCTGTCTTGTGGTCACTCCACCTCTTTATGTGAACTACACTGAACTGTATGAATTTTGGAATATGTGAGCTTACAGTATGAATAATGTATACCTTCATAATCTTGTATAATGAAGGTATATAGAGATGAGATGATCTATACTTTCACTACAAGGGTGTTAAAAGTATTCTCCTCAGCACTACTACTTTAATAAAACAAGAAAAAGAATGATGTACAACTAACTAATGAAATAAAATAAGAAGACCTCCCCCTCCCCCACTTCCACCCCCAGCAAGTTACCTCTGTGTTCTGGTATTCATTCTTTTCCTTACTCTACAAAAGCATAGAAAATCAAACGTTTATTTGTTCATTGAACACATTTTTTTTAATCATCAGTTTTGTGCCAGGGACTACTCCTAGGTAGTGGAGACACATTGATAAACAATGCAGACAGCTATCATAAAGCTTATAACCAGTAGGGTAGTGGGATAATAAATAACAAGACACAGTAGATATGGAGTTTGGTAAGAGCTGTGGAGGTGGCTAGATAGAGAGCCGGATGATCAAGGAAGGCCTCTTTGAAGCTTTGCTTCTTTGAGCTGGGACCTGAGAAGAGGCTGGGCGATGGGCATTTCAGCTGAAGGACTAGCAGAGACAATGGTCCTGGAAGGACCAAGGAATTGGTTTGCTGGTCATGAGGATCCACTTGTTAAGCAAGGACATGGAGCACTATATTAGAATTTCTGTGAATTGCTGTTATAAAACCATTCCTTATACTATAGTAAGAACAGTAGTCTAGGCTTTGGAGTAGTTCTTGACACCAATATCCAGTTGATCACCAAATCCTATTAATTTAAAGCGTGATCACTAACATTAATTGAATGTTAAAAGCTGCAAGTTAATCTTTTAAGAGTATTATTTTTTAACTCATTTAATGCTCACAACCTCCCTGCTATCCAGGCACACTGCTATTATTATTGCAATCTTATATTTGACCCAATGAGGAATACATATCTTGAGCATCTTGCAGGGAGGCATAGATGTAAAGAGGTAAAGCCAAGATTCTAAGCAACATATGTGGCTCCAGAGCTTATGCCCTTCTCCAGTGCATCTTACTGCCTCCTAAATATCTGTCAATTCTGTCCCCCTCTTACTATTCTCACCTCCTTGTTCAATGGCTCATCTTTTCTTGACTGGATTCTTGCAAAGGCATTAATCATTTCTCTTGCTCCTTACCACCTACCCCTTTCCAGACAGTACTTTTGTCCATACTGATGCTAGAGTTATCTTCACAAAGTTTTGCTGCCTAATACTGTGACTATTATCTACCTGTAGCTATTGAGCACTTGCAATGGGTTGTAAGTATAAATTACACTATATCTCAAAGACTTACTATAAAAAAAGATGTAAATATTTCAGTAACAATTTTTACATAAATTACATATTGAAATATTATTTTGGATATAATGGATTAAACAAAATACAATATTAAAATTGATTTCATATTTGGTAGGGAGGGAGGGAAGTGAGGGAAAGAGGAAGAGTATAATGAGCAGCAAAATAGTGAAAGAAAGTTAACATACACAGGAAGTCTTTGTTTCCTATGGATAATTAGAACTGAGAAAGAACACTTAAAATGAAACCATAAAAATGAAAAGCCAAAACTTCATCATAACTATCTTTAATGTTTAATGCAGATTTTATATTGAACAAAATGAAGCCCCAAATACTGTTCATTTTTATCTTGTGTTTAATAAAATTCATGTTGTTATTGAATCTATCCTGGATTCTTAAAATGAATTAAGAATGTACCAATGGGCAAGGCTACTTTTACAAATATAGGTAGCACAACAGAGCTTTCTGCACAAATCATTCACTTTTAAAATCATTATTTTGCTTCCATCCTTGTCAATTTTTGTGATCCTTGTTGTTATCTGGTTTAACTTTTGGATCCTCACTTGTCAATGGCTTTGTTTTAAGTAATTTGCTAGTACCATTTGTTGTGTGCTTTATTCTGTAACTCTTAGATAAATCATTATTTTATTTTTAATCATTTGCTTTTTATTTTCCTAAATTGTGAAAAGAGACTGACCCTCAAAGATGTTGGAACCATGTCCAGAGACGGTAGCATTGAACATCATTTGAGTGAGGCCTAATTTTTCTAAGTGATTAGCTCATTACTAAATGACTTCTGGTTACAATAATGATTGCTTCTCTATAAAATGTGGTAACTTCAGGAATGCTGAAAACAAAAGTGTAGTTAAAAAAACCCATGTTTGGTAGAAGGGTAATATATAAATTATAGTTAAGACAGTATGACATTATACAGAAAAATGTAGTAACTCAGGATATATAACCTAGTATATTAGACAAGATTCTTCCTTTATCAATTAGGAAGAGTCTGTCAAACCTGTAAAGAGAAACCTTCTGAGGAGTGGGAAGCCTCTGATAAGAAGGGCAAATGACTGGGGAGAATATCTTTTTTTTATTATTTTTATTTTGAGACGATGTTTTGCTCTTGTTACCCAGGCTGGAGTACAATGGCGCAATCTCGGCTCACTGCAACCTCCACCTCTTGTGTTCAGGCAATTCTCCTGCCTCAGCCTCCGAGTAGGTGGGATTACAGGCACACAATACCATGCCCAGCTAATTTTTTGTATTTTTAGTAGAGACGGGGTTTCACCATGTTGACCAGGATGGTCTTGATCTCTTGACCTTGTGATCCACCCGCCCCGGCCTCCCAAAGTGCTGGGATTACATGGGGAGAATTATCTTTTACCCCTACATGAAATGCAGAGTGGCTCTTTTGGGAAACAGAAATAGATCACAGAGTTGTTCCATGAACTAAAATTATCCTCTTAGCAGCAAAGTATGTTATTATTCTACAAGATGCTCAGAAAAGGACCAAAACTGCAAATCATGTATAAGGCCTGAAGCTGAGAAAAAAATGTTTATGTTTAGAACTAAAACATATCCAGTCTGAACACAATGTGTGGGAGGAGAACTAGAAACATAGTTCCCGGGTGTCCAAATGGACATCGAGCCCATTAACAATGCTTTTTCCCTCGAAAGAAGTTTACCCTGCCTCAGGCTAAGCAGGTTTCTAGCACAGGGTGACACTGATGTGGATGGAGAACACCATTACAATCAAACAACTGTCAAGGATTTGCTGTTGGGGTTGACAGTGCCTCAATAACAATCTTTGCAAAGAATAATTGATAACTGTAAAAATCACAGTTAAAAATCAAATCACAGTGTTCTTCTAAAATACAAAAATCAATCATATCTACTCATCTTATAAAAAAGACAAAGAATTAATGAAACATATACAAAGTATTAGCAGTGAAGTATTTGAGAATGAGCTCCTCTCAAAAATGCATTGTATGTCCATGTCTATTTGGCTGTGTTCACCTTCACATACCTAACAAAGGCTGATTCAACCTGTAGCATCAGGCCCTGTGCTAAGAGCTGGGCAACATGGATGAAAAAGACTTCATTATCTCCTTCATACAACTCAGTCGATGTATAAGCCAGTTTCATCAGATTGTCAAGCCAGTAGAATACAGTTTGACTGTTGTTCCATTGATTTGAGATCGGTTTTATCTTGATTTGGGGAATGAATTTTGTGGCATGATCTGCATGACTCCCAGTCCCATATGCCCTACGTTGGCATATGCAAATACCCCACCACCACTCCCACACCTGAAGGATAAGTTGTCCCTCAATACCTGGGATAAATATTGAGCCCAAAATATCAATTCCCTCAAAACAGCCATGCCATTGACTGTGCCCTGGCTTTAGTAACATACTGCCTAGTAAGTCCCATTCTCCTAAGCTTCTGCTCCCTCATTCTCTTTCGGCTCGCTATGCTATGTTTCCTGACCCTGAACCATCAGGGCAGACTCTCAGACACTCATTATCATGCGCCAGTTCAGTGTTTAATAAAGCATTTTTTACGAACGCCTGCATCAGAGTCACCTGATTTCTATGCCCCATCTCGATCAGGTGAACCAAATTGTGTGTGTGTGCATGAAAAGAGAGAGAGATTGAGAAAGAGTGGAAGGTAGAAAGACAGTGTTGTTGGGTGGAATGTCAGAGACTGAATTTTATAAACTGCTGCCAAGACAATTTTTATACCTTCCAGGATTCCAAACTAACTCCCTAGCTTTTCTCCCACTTCTGCCATTCATTCTTTCCTAGTCTTGTTTGCTGGTTTTTCTCATCCATTGATCACTAAATCATGGTAAATGTCACCAGGCTCAGTTCTTGGAGTTCCCCTCCTTTCTTTAGATCATTTCCCTGCAGTCTCACAGCTTTGTATATTATCTGGTCACTCCCAATCTTAAAGCTCCAGCTTGGACATTTCTGTTGAAATCCAGCTGCTTACTTGACATCTCCACTGAATGTTGAAGAGGCATCCAACACATAACGTATCCAAACTGAGTTTCTGATTTTTCTCTCCAAACCTATTCCTCTTTCCGTCTTTTTTTATTACAACAATGGTAGTTCTACCAGCACGTGACTCAACCCTGAATGTGGCATCATTCTTTACTTTAACTTATTTCCTCTTCCCTGTATCATCTGCTTTATTTTTTCCATAATCCTTATCAACATAGAATGTACTATATATTTTATTTATTATATCAACTGTCATCCACAATCTCATAAGTTCAAAGATTATTTTCTGTTCTTTTTCCCCTCACTGGTATGTCCTTACTTCCTAGAATGATGCTTGGTACCTAGTTGGCACTCAGAAATCTGGTTTTTGGTTTTTGTTTTTGAGACAGAGTCTAGCTCTGTCACCCAGGCTGAAGTGCAGTGGCATGATCTTGGCTCACTGCAACCTCCGCCTCCTCCTCTACCTCATGGCTCATCCATTTCATTAGCTGGGATTATAGGTGCCAGCCACCATGCCTCGCTAATTTTTGTATTTTTAGTAGAGATGGGGGTTTCATTACTGGTCTCAAACTCCTGAACTCAGGTGATCCACCTGCCTTGGCCTCCCAAAGTGCTGAAATTGCAAGTGTGAGCCACCACACCAGGCCTTTGTTAAAAAATAAACAGAACAGTACCTAAGACATAGTAGGCACTTATAAATATTTAGTAGGAAAAAATAAATGAAGTTTTACCTGATTATTCTTACAATAACAGATTCTTCAATAATCTCCCAAGTTCCTGAGCACTGCTCCCACCTTGTAGTTCCAGGACTACCTGTAGTCCATCTTATTTTTTCCAAGTCCAAGTTTTGCTACAATGTGGAAATCTATGAAAAAGTAAATGCAAACCTGACCTCAGAATCTACACCCAAGCAACAAGAGAAGCTATACGTCTTCAGCATCACTACACTAGGGTTAACCAACTACTGATAAGATTACATCTAGGTGGAAAATGCTTGCTATAACGTCATGTGTATATACTTCCTGGGAAAAAATATCTTATTAATTCTGAAAGAAGATATTTTATTTGAATTAGGAGATTTTTTCTCAAGCAATGTTTTCTAAACTGGCAGACATCAGACTACATATGTATTTGTTTGACCTACACACTTGTTTGAATTTTTTTAATGCAATACCAATACTTAAACGTTGGGAGATACCATGTAAAAATCTGGATTTCCAGTTTATTCTGAAGGATTGATAGATCAGTGTTGCTGGGCCTGCATATCTGCACTACAGTCAGCAGATCTATTGGCTACTTCCTCCTGATGTGCAATGCTCTCTCCAACTTGCCACCATTGTTATTCTGCCAGATTCACTAATTCACATTACCTTCTCTGTCCCCGTGGGCACATGAGTTGGCAACAATGACTTAAAAGCCCAGATTCTTGCCAAGAGAACCAGTGCTTAAAACCCAGACTGGTTAGTGCTGTGAAACGAAGAAGGAAATATATAGGCTAACATATTACTCCTCTGGGGAACATACATGGGCTAAATGCTCTCTCAAACTTGGGGCTTACAATTTTGCAAACCAAACCAAGCAGAAATGCTGTGCAGTATTCTAATGCGCTCTCATTGGTGATAGTCTGCAAGCACAGAAACAAATATAAGTCTTTTGATTTCATCCAAAACCATAATGAATAAGTATGCCAAAGGTGGGGGAGTGAATCCCATTACTTTCAAAGGAGTTTGCAGTGAAAAATCCTATTCCTCTTACATTCAGCACACAGCATGCTTTGGTGACAGATGGTCATTCCAAGTGCTGTGGTCTGTCTCAATATATAATGACAAATATATAAACCTTCTGTTGCACAGCATAGGCGTGAGGCTTAAACACCTGTTTCAAATTACTCTCATACCATAAACATTCTTGGAAATTGGAAAGCCCTGTGTTTTAAGAAAGGGAGAGGCGCCACAGCCAACTACACTTAACTGGGTAGGCTTGGGTCCAGTGAGCAGTAAAAAGAGAAAATTACTCTTGGAGCTATTGGCAAACAGCTAATGGTAATAATAATATTGCTGAGTAGGAATGCAGTTAAAATCAATTGCTGCAGAAATCTTGTACATTCTCAAATGTGTACTTAAACTAATAATGTATATTTTATTTTTTTCATCTCTCAAGTTTTCTTTTAAATGTGTTATATCTGAAATGCTTCTGGGGGGAATTTTAAGATGGTGATGTTTTGATGTTCTAATTAACAGAAAGATTAGTGACACTTTCTAATATTATTTCTTCCTATGTCTATCAAATGATTAATTACCAATAGTTCACTCAAGAACTAAACTGCTAACGTTTCAGCTCACCTAGCAATTCTATCACAAGAAGAGACCTGAATTCTTGTCAGTCAACAATGAAGTTGTCACTGCACTTTCCTGATTCCTTAAGGGAAACATCTGCCTACTTGAAGCTCTCATAATGAAGCACTGTCAAATTACTGAAAGGCTGCACATCATCCAGTAATTAACTTGGAAAGATTACTTGCCAATGGCGTTATGCCATGACAAACAGACGTTCCTGCTACCTATCTGAAAAAGAGGTCAAAGGTTCTAAAGTAGACACACTCTGTGTTCCTTCTTGTGGGTAGGCATTAGTCATTTATTAAGCTTCTCCTTTTGCACTGTGTGAAAATTAAAGGTAGTTTTCAGTTTATTGATTGACTGACTAGATCATTTTAAAAGCAGACATATCTTTAGAGTAATTATGTGATTGAGTCTGACTTCAAGATTGGAGGGCTGCAAATAGCTTGTCGGAATGCACGTCGCTTGCCACTGCCTTTCATATTCATGACAGTGTATATGAACACCGTAATCAGAGACCTGCCAAAATACACCAAATAAATCCAGTATTCATAAACGAACATTTGAAGCCCAACTTATTTCCCATATGTAAACACTCAGGCTTAGATTATCACCATAGATCAGGCTGGTCAGATTTTTAAAATTCCGTTCCACTGGGCAAATATTTGAAGAAAAAAATGCTTGCTGGGCCAATGGCAATTTCAAGGAACTAAAAGAGCATTTACTAAAATATATTAGGATCAAAGCACTGTATTCTTAGTAGACCAAAAATATATAATTTATGTTCCTATAGACATTACTTCTAAGCAAATTTAGCAATAGTATTTAGGAATTAAACCTCTTTAGGCAATTAGCTGTTAATACTTGAACCCGTAGAGTAAATATTTTTTTCCAATATTAAGAAATAGCTCTCTACTGTTTTATTCATTTTAAAGGAAGTAATTTATATGTATGATTTCAAAACAATAAAACATACATAAAATAAAATAACAGCACCCCTCTCAACTTCACATTCTCAACCCCCAGAGATAAGCGGAGAACAGACATTTTTATATCTCTCTAGGAATTTTTATGCCCATATTGTGAATGATACCATACTCATCATTTTGTCCCTGCTACTTTTCTTTAACTATATACTTTGGACAGCAGTCCTTATTATGTGAAGATAGATTTATTTCATTTTGTTTAACCAATGCATACTATATGGAAATACCATGGGTATTTCAATATTCTCTTGCTGTTGGTCATTTTGTTTCCTGATTTTATCTATTAAAAATAATGCTGCAATGAAAAAAGGAATAACTTTCTAATAGTGTTACTTAAAAATGGAATAAATTTTCTTAAAATGTTGGGAGAAATTACTCAATCTTCTATAAATGATCAGAGCCAGAGAAGAAGTTCTAGTGAGGAGGGCCAGAGAAGAAATTCTAGCTCAATGATTGTTTCAAGTAACATTATTGTTAGCATCAACTAAGTCCCATAAAAATTATTCCCAAATCTTCATCTATGTCCAATCTTCAAGGGTGTTATCATAGCTGTATCTATAAACTAAAAGGTCCCATAGCTATATGTAACAGAAGTATATGAAGGTTTCAAAAGCTTGTGGGGTGTGTGTAGGGGTGTGTGTGTGGCGGGGGAGTTAGCTGGATGGCTGTCTCTTTTTCTCTTTCTGTCTCTATATACTTACACCTATTCTGTCTCGTGTGTGTGCGTGTGTGTGTGTGTTTGTGTGTGTGTGTGTATTTCAAATAGATTTGTGGGATGTTCTTATTATAATTGTGCTACATATTTGAGGCCTCCCCAGACCTCTTTTATAACCCTTTGGTGTGGGGAAAACCTAAAAGAAACCAAAAAGTATTCTGACTTGCAGAATCTTAGGAGACGGTAAAGATCCCATAACATCATGGAAGTTAGAGCGTGGGCATACTCAGCTTAGATCCAAAATTAACATTCAAATAAAAATCTCAAAACATCTTTCTTTACTTTCATAATGCCCCTTCAATTTACGAGCCTGCTTTTAACCAAAATTTTCTGATGATTATAGAATAAATAAGGTGATATTGGGGAAAGAACAAAAATGTCTGTTCTCTGCTTATTCTGGGGTTTGAGAATGTGAAGTTGAGAGGGGTGCTGCTTTTTAATTTTATATTTATTTATATCTATTTTATTGTTTTGATATATAGGCAATATTATAAGGTGATATTGATATTAAAGATGAATGTCACAATGGCTAGCTGGCCATTCATCTTTAATTCAATGCCTTTGTTTTGAAGGGTCTTCTCTTGTCTTTTCCTTATGATCTTTAGGCATCTTATGACCCCCAACTTGAGCCCCTCCCCAATTTTCACTATCAGTCAGACAAATCCTAGGGGAGAAGGAACTTGTGAGTTCTCCTTCTGTCAATCAAAGGATAATAGCACTTTTGCATTGTAGTAAGCACCCTGTAGAGTCAATTGGTTACTATAAATTCCATATTTGAGCTGCCTGCCAATGTGTCAATGACTCACCAAGTCATGACAACTTTTTTCTTCACAAATACACTACCTTTTATAGTGTACAGGGAAAGTCTGTAATTTTTTAATATGCCTCTGCATAATCAACCATATATTGTGTTTGACCACTTTATTATACACACACACACACACACACACACACACACACATCTTGTTAATATTTCAATGTACATACTTCTTTTCCCATTTACCCGATGATTTTCTTAGGCAAATATCAATTTCGACATAGTTATGGTAATCTCTTAAACATAACTTTTATTTGTTTTGCTTTCAGTTAATTTTCTTTATTACTCAAATCTCCAGCCTCATTTCAATGTCTCTTTTTGTTAAATCTGGTTTACATTTAAAGGTGCTGTATGTTCTTTTTTTTGCCTGGATCCTGACCTGCACTAAGCATGAAACAAAGCATAATTCTTCGAACCTTAGCAGACCACTCCAAAGGACACTGGACCAATTGCCCTATCCGGTGATTTCTGGCTAGAGAGGACCCAAGTAGGAGCTTTGGTAGGAGTTGTAACTGAGAGAGAAGGCAAAATACCACGACCCTTTGGATGCACATCTTTGCTAATAAATGAATAAATATATATTAAATGATAAGCAGAGCATCCCCTATTATAACCTTTCAGACCTCTGCTCATCAGTCTGGGCTATATATCAGAATCATCTGGTGTGCTTTTAAATTTTTCTTTTTTTTTTTTAATGCAGAAAGGTGATTTTATTCAGGTAGAGGAAAGAGAAGGAAAGGAGAAGAGAAAGCTTCACGAAGAGTGTGGAAGGGGATTCCAGAAGGGAAATCCCACTTTTAAAATTTTCTTATGTTTGGGCCATACCTGAGAATTGTTAAATCAGATTCCTTATAGGTGAGGCCCAGGTATCTTCAGTTTCTAAAAGTCCCCAAGGAGTTCCAATGTGTAACTGCATTTGAGAGCCAGTCACTCAGAGTACAGTAAGCAGCCATGTAATAGAAAAACGTCAACCCTTTTGAGAGGAAAGCTGTGCCCATTGGTGATTAGTCCAGACGTTTTCACAAAGAAGATGGCATTTCACTAACATTGGTTGATGACAGTGATGTGACAGAGACTAAAGATATATTGTTTCATTGGATCCTTCCTGTGATATAAGAAGAAATATATATTTGTTCTCTGTTCCTGGTTCCAGGCACAGAGCTTTGAAACCTCTTATAGGCAGGGGCACTAGGAGAATATTTTATGATACAGGAAGAAATATACATTTGATCTCCACTCCTGGTTCCAGACACAGAGCTCTTGCAACTCTTATAGATAGGGGCAGTAGGAGAGTTTTTCGATACTATTTGATCTTTGACCTCAGTTCCTGCCACAGAGCTCATAAGACCTGTGTAATTTCCTGAGTGACAGGAGCATCTGACACAGAGCTCCTAAATCTCTTTGAGTTTCCTGAGTGATAGAAGCATCTTTTATTCTAATGAGGGGACTTTTGGTGTGCTTCTGGGCAGATTTGGGATGAGGTCTGGTTGCCAGGGGAACCAACTGTGTGATGAGAGGGTTGGGAATTTCAGTCCCACTTCCTGATCTTTGTGGAGTGAAAAGGGACTAAATGTTGAATGGATCACCAATGACCAGTGACTTATCAGTGTGACTACTTAGTGAAGCCTCCATAAAAACCTAACAGAACAGGATTCAGGGAACATGTGGATTGCTGAGCATATGGATGTACCTGAAGGGTGGTGCACTTGGAGAGGGCATGGAAGCTCCATGTGCCTTCTCACATACCTTGTCCTATGTGCTCTCTCATTGGGATGTTCATCTATATACTTTGTTGTATAATTTACATTAAGTGTGTAAATATAAGTGTTTCT
>CM052664.1:53982481-54116339 GCA_028533165.1 Leontopithecus rosalia | reverse complement strand
CACGAGGTCAAGAGATCGAGACCATCCTGGTCAACATGGTGAAACCCCGCCTCTACTAAAGTTACAAAAAATTAGCTGGGCCCAGTGGCGCGTGCCTGTAATCCCAGCTACTCGGGAGGCTGAGGCAGGAGAATTGCCTGAACCCAGGAGGCGGAGGTTGCGGTGAGCCGAGATCGTGCCATTGCACTCCAGCCTGGGTTACGAGAGCGAAACTCTGTCTCAAAAAAAAAAAAAAAAAAATATAAGTGTTTCTCTCAGTTCAATGAGCCACTCCAACAAATTAATTGAACCCAAGGAGGGAGTCATGGGAGCCTTGACTTATAGCCAGTTAGTCAAAAGCCCAGGTCACAAACTGGGGCTTGCAAATAACATCTGAAGTGAAGGCAATTGTGTGGTATTGATATTGATTCTTTTTTTTTCTTTTTGAGATGGAGTCTCTCTCTGTCACCAGGCTGGAGTGCAATGACGAGATGTCGACTCACTGCAACCTCTGCCTCTTGGGTTCAAGCGATTCTCCTGTCTCAGCCTCCCAAAGTGCTGAGATTATGAGTGTGAACCACCACGCTCGGCTGTGGGATCGAATCTTTAACCCGTGAGATCTGATGCTTTCTCAAGGTAGATGGTGTCAGAATTGAATTGAACTATAGAGCACCCAGTTGGTATCCACTGGAGAACTGCTTGGTATGTATGGAACGCTCTCTGCCACATCTGTTGTTAGAAGTGTGTTGAGTGGAGTGTGAGAGCAAGAAAAACAATTTATTTTTTCAGACTCACATAAGTTTTTGCAATCTCCATTTCAGAGATGAAAAAAAAACTGAGGCTCAGATAACTTGCCCAAAACTGACAGATTTAAGATTGAACCCCAAGACTGCAATGCTCCAGGGTCCATGCTCTTTTGTGCTGCACCACACTTTCACTGCATTCCAAAACAGAGGGTAGATATCCATCACCACTGCAAATCCTATCTTATTTCAGGCCTCCTGGGGTTTCCTGTCATTGGGTTTCATATCTGGCTTCTGGATATTCTCTCAGAAAGGAAATGAAGAAGTGAAGGAGTTCTAAACACGCAGAGAATTCTATTTTACTCACAACAGCCATTCAATCAACCAGGCTCGGTGTCTCTGACATTCTGATAACAGAAAATAATTCCTCTTTTTTTTTTTTTTTTTTTGGTCAGGCTCCCTGCCACATCAGTAGCAAGTTTCTCATGTCACGTCCACTTCAATTTCAATTTTACCCTAGGACACATACACCTCAGCATGGTCAGCTCAGCAGCATATCAATGACAGCAAAATTTAACAGCCTTTAAAAGAGAGCTGAATGAAAAGGATTCCTAAATGCTTTTCAGCACATCCATGAATCATCAGCTCTCAATGGAGTGATATTTTAGAATCACCCACTCAAGTTGACACCAGTTCTGAATGGCGAGGTCTCACCCTTCTTATGAAGATAACTTCCAATGCCATTAGTCTCCTTAATGCAGGCTTAGCACCAATGAAACTATTTCTGCAGCTGCCTGGCATGAACAGATAGAAGAGTGTTTTCCTTGGAAAATACTAGAAATCATTTTAAAGCTTTAACCCCATAGTTTAACAAAGCCCAGTAAGCTATATGCCTTGACTATATCACTCCGGCTTCTGACAGAACTGAAAAGATCTGAGACTTAACATTATTTTTTCAATAGTAAGTAAAAGCTAGTGAAGATCTACCTGGAATTCTTTAATACATGATACTAGTGCATATTTCACAGATTTATGGTAAAAATTAAACAGGGGATGGGAGAAATTAAAGGTTACTCAGCAAATTATGTGGCAGTTCGTAAAATTCAATACCTTTTAGCATTTTCCCTCGATTTTTTATGACTTTCTTAAGTTTCCTTATTTAAATATTCTAAAAGCAAATTTCACTCAGGGAAAAGACTTTCATTGTAAACAGAATATTTACTTCTACCAAAAAAAGAAAGCTGTGTAGTCTATCATATTTCCTTCTTTTCTCTAGCTCCCAGCAGTCTCAGTGTTTTTCTTTGTTTCAAAGTAAGTGAAGGAGCATGCTCCATAGAAGCATGAATTTATCAAAAATAAATAAAGAATTTGTATACAGCAAAATAAATAAATACATTTATTAAAATAGAAGCGTTTCTTACACTTAAGCTTTAAAAAAAAGAGCCATTAGGGTGAAGAGAAATTGGTTTAATATCGACCAGTCTGCTGTATTGATAGACAGATTACAGGAAGATTAGATAGAAAGAGAGATCAATAGATAAAATTTCCTCTTCCTGCCTATTCTTTTTGTTACTTCACTTTTGTCTATCATTTAATATTAAGGGCTTTTGACTTACATTGTCAATAATTTTATTTTAAGCTAGCTCAATGCTTCCAAAACGTGCAATAAAAATACATGCATAGATATATATACAAAAATGTTCTCTCTGTCTGTATTTCTTATTTTTGTTTCAGCACCAAAGAATGAGAATTAAATCCAATTTTATTTGTTCAATAAATATTATGTGCCAGTCTTTGTCCTAGGCAATAGGATTACAATAGTGAAGGCAACCTTTCCTGAGGATAGCACTCTAGAGAAGATCTTTTTAATTCCAGTTGGGGTAAATCAATGAATTAGAGCTGTACCAAGATAGCAATCCCCTCAGCTCTTTAGGTGATTGAGATGGGCTCTGAATTTTCTAAAGCATTGAAATCTGGAGTTATATATCTAATTAGGTGCTAAACTGGACATCACTATTTAGTGTTTATTAGGCATGAAGCCACTTGTCCATGGATCCCTCTGTGCTCTACAAAGACAGTCAATTCTCATTATTCACTAATTCCATATTTGCGAATCTACCTACTTGCCAAAATGTATTTATAAACCCAGAACCAATATTCACAGTATTTTCACAGGTGTTTACAGACATTCACAGAGAGGTGACTATTTTGACATCTTTCCCTGACATGGTTCTCTAACATGTACTTTCCCGGCTGAGACTGAACAAGATGATAATCTGCCTTCTTTAATATACATATAATATATATTATAATTATATATTATATATATATATGTATATAAAATTTTACTTTAGGTTCTGGGGTACATGTGCAGATCATGCAGGATTGTTGCATAGATATATACATGGCAAGGTGGCTTGCTGCCTCCATCCCCCCATCACCTATATCTGGCATTTCTCCCCGTATTATCCCTCCCCAACCTCCCCACCCCCTGCTGTCTCTCCCCTACACCTCCAACAGACCCCAGTTGTGATGCTCCACTCTCTGTGTCCATGTGTTCTCATTGTTCAACACCTGCCTGTGAGTGAGTACATGTTGTGTTTGATTTCCTGTTCTTGTGTCAGTTTGCTGAGAATGGTGGTTTCCAGATTCATACATGTCCCTACAAAGGACACAAACTCATCATTTTTTATGGTTGCATAGTATTCCATGGTGTATATGTGCCACATCTTCCTTGTCCAGTCTATCATTGGTGGGCATTTGGGTTGGTTCCAGGTCTTTGCTATTGTAAACAGTGCCACAATGAACATTTGTGTGCATGTGTCTTTATAATAGAACAATTTATAATCCTTTGGAGATATACCCAGCAATGGGATTGCTGGGTCAAGAGGAATTTCTATTTGTAGATCCTTGAGGAATCGCCGCACTGTCTTCCACAATAGTTGAACTAATTTACACTCCCACCAACAGTGTAAAAGTGTTCCTATTTCTCCACATCCTCTCCAGCATCTTTTGTCTCCAGGAAAATCTTTCTTCTTATTATGGATCTCATACTATAAGCAAGTTTCCTTTCTGTCCTATAAGCAAGAGTTCTATTTAAAGCCACATCCTGCACATTTTTGGTGTATTTGCTGTTTAGTATTACTCCCAAGCACAGTACCAATGTTCTGTCTAATGCTCCTAACTGCAAGAAGACTGACATGCCTTACAGAGCTTAAAAAAAACACCTGGTATTAGAAAAACTTTATTCAGAAATGCGTTATAGTGCTGTTGGCCATGAGCTCAGTGGTAATGAATGACAAATATGTGTATTTTAAGAGTATCTTCAAACAGAAACTAGAATGGCATGACTAGAATAAAGTTATACATTGATAAGTTGGTGAGAATTTTGGACCAGAGACTTGTGGAAACCTAACTCTGCATTTCCTGTATGAGCAATGTGTTGGTATTTGCTAATTCAGTGTTTGCAGACAAATGATGAGAATAAATTGTATTGCCATTTCCTAGATATGCTATCATACAAAAAAGGCTATGAAAAAAATTATTTTAGATGGGAAAAGACAAATTGTTAATATGTTAGTTATTAATAAACAGAGTGCTTTCAAATATCAAAAACCATGAGGAAAATTAAATGGAGTAAAGATAAAGACTGAGAGGGATGGGACTGTATAATATTAGATGGTCAGAAGAGTCCTCAGGATAGGGTAGCATCTGTGCTGATCCCTGAGTACCTAGAAGAAGCCAGTCATAAAAATGGAGTCAAGGGGCAAGGGATTCCAGGCAGAGAGCAAATATAAAGACCATAAAGCAAGAATAGGTTTGGCATATCCCAGGAACAGAAAAAAGGCCAGTGTGCCCGCAGTGTAGTTTATTGGGGTGTAGGAAGGAGGGGAAGGAGAAGGGAACAGAAGGTAGAGGCTGCATCATAGAAGGACTTCTGGGCAGTGGTAAGAAGTTTGTAATTTAAATATAAACAAAAACAATTTGAGAACTCTAAACAAGCAAATTATATGATTTCATAAGCATTTTTAAAACCTACTGTTGGCAGCTGTGTGAAGAATGAACTATAGATAAGCCCGGAAGAAAACAGAAAGAACTGGCCGGGCACGGTGGCTCACGCCTGTAATCCCAGCACTTTGGGAGGCTGAGGCGGGTGGATCACGAGGTCAAAAGATCGAGACCATCCTGGTCAACATGGTGAAACCCCGTCTCTATTAAAAATACAAAAAAATTAGCTGGGCATGGTGACGCATGCCTGTAATCCCAGCTACTCAGGAGGCTGAGGCAGGAGAATTGCCTGAACCCAGGAGGCAGAGGTTGCGGTGAGCCGAGATCGGGCCATTGCACTCCAGTCTGGGTAACAAGAGCAAAACTCCGTCTCGGGAAAAAAAAAAAAAAAGAAAACAGAAAGAACTGTTAAAAGGCCATGGCAGGGTCTCAGATGAGAGACAGTGGTGGCACGACTAGAATTATAGCAGTAGGGATGGAGAAATCATGGGTCCTGCTGGAGATGTCTGGGATGCAGTTGGAAATATAACTCTAAAGTTCAATGATAAAGTCAGAGCTGGAAATATAAATTTGGATATCATTGGCAATGATGTGGCATTTAAAGCCTAGTTACTGAATGTGATTACCCATCAAGAGGAGCAGAGAACTAACAACAAAATCTTGGGTAGAACAATATTAAGGACAAGTATAGGAGAAAGGAAAATCAGCAAAGAAAACCAAGATGATAACCCCAGCTGAAGTAAAAAGCAAACTAGGGCTTAAAAATATCTTAATTCTCTCATAGGTATTAGAAGAGTCCTAGAATTATATAAATTTGGTTGTCTATATTACGGAAGTTTTATTTCTGTGTTCATTATGGAAGTTTATCTCTGTATTATAAAACAGAGTGACCACTGTATCATCATGTTGTTATTTTTATTATTATTTGCTTAATCAATCAACATGGATATTAAATATTTACCTCCCCATCAATGTGGTAAATTTGTTCTTGGAATTTTTTACCTGAATGATTTTTATAAGTTTATTAAGCCAACAAATACATACAATGAATACACTTTTTTAAACTGCAGATAAACTATTCATTGCAATAAGTTGCAGGAGACCTTTAATTCTCAGGCAGTGAAAAGGAGCATAGCAACTAAGTTCATTCTCCAGGATACCCAACTACAGCCTATATGCTATGTTTGGTACTCCTACATTTGACATTCTCAATTGTTTTTGGCAGCTGAGGTTACCTATTTCTAAATTAAGCAATAAAATGCTGAAATACGGCTACAGCTACAGATGGGCAAGTACAACAAACCTAATGATAATTTTGTTTGTTTGTTATCCTTATTATTATCGTCATCTTAACAACAGAACTTAGGGGATTTTTATTCATTTAAAATCATTTGCTGTTATAAACAATGGAAAACTAGGCCTGCTGCCATCAACTGCAGGCACAGCCCAGAGCTGGATAAAGATGCATATAGCACCCTCATGCTGCATCATTTTACTCCACATTGAAACCAAATCAAATCTGCAATGACCACCTTTTGAAAGGAAAGTATCTTCTACCTCTCTGCCAGAACCCTCACGTGACCTCACTCTGCCACCCATCTCTGCTCCCAAACAAGCTCAGGTTCCTGTTTAGAAGCTTTCTCCTTCTTTTCTTTCATTTGTATCAAGGACTATGTCTAATTTATCTCTCTATACTCAGTAACCAGCACAGTGGCCAGTTAATTCTAGATTCTCAATAAATATTAATGAAATAAAATGGTACTTTCAATTTACAATTATCTTGCTCTCTAAAGCCTTCTACGTTTTCATGCAGAATCTTTTATTCTTTTAGTTTAATTAATTATGATTCATAGAGTTTTTTTTCTGTTTTATAAAAAGCTCAATAGACATTTTGTAGCATGTACTATAGACAGGATCCTACATTTGAAGGAGTAGCAGTTTCGAAGATCTGGCCCATGAGAAATTGACCAGCTAGTTGTCTGATGAATAAACAAGCTACTTTTAAGATATCAAATTAAGTACATAAGTGCTAAACATGTAGAATACAACAACCATACCAAAGTAGCTCAAAGGAAAGAGAGACCATTGTTTCCTGGAACCACTGAGGAAAGTTTCTTAGAAGAGGCAGGATTTAGGTTGAATCTCTATAGGACAGAAGAGAAGGAAGAGGAATATCTTCCTGAAATAACAAATATGAGCAAAAGCTGGGAACTGGGAATGCATCGTAGCTTTCAAGGACTAATCAGTAAAACAATTTATTGGGAGTAAAAGATCAGAATATGAAAACAAACTAATAAAAAAGCAAAAGTAGAAAGATAAGTTAGAAACTTGGGGCCATGTTCCAGAAGGCTTTGTCTTCATTAATAATTACAAAACTCTCAGTTGCCTCTATCTTTTAAAAGCAAGAAGTAACTGAGAGTTTTGTAATTATTAATGAGGACAAAGGTCAACTGGAAGACCATTTCAGATGCTTTCAAGAAAGGTGATATTACTGAGGGCAGTAAATCTAGTCAGAATATTGCTAACATAATATGAAAATTCAGGATTGGTTGCAAAAGGTAGTTGAATATATTGATTGATTAAATGTGGCTGAAGGCAAAAGACAGGAAAGTTTGAATCAAGGTTTCCAGCTGGGGTAGCTAGATAAATGATGGTCTTATTGACAGATATAAGGAAGTCAGGACAGTTCAAAGGGGAGCTGTTTGGGGAAGAAAAGAGAATTCTAATTTAGACCTATTGACTCTGGGTGCCATCAAAACCAGACGCCTGCTTGATAGAGACATCTGCTAAGAAGGTAAAGATATGGGACTGAATATCAGAATGGAAATCTTTAAAATCTCCCTGAGAGATGCAGGTGATCATTTTATTTAGCCTCCTATTACATGTATGTCCAGCTTTCAGTTAAGGCCAGCTTTTAGACACTTAATATATTTTGATAGTATTTTGAACTAATGTCTAAGAGGAATTCATATGGGCCCCTGTGAACCTAAATAAATAAACAAATAGACAAGTCTCTTCCCTTTAAAATATCTCTAAGTACCATCATTTATATGCATATTTACCCTGAAAAAGCATTTAAAATAGCTACCAATAGCAGGAGAAAATGTGGTCCAAGAGAATACCTTGTACTACGGGAAACCTGGTGTTAGCTGTCATGCTAATGAACATCTGATGACAATTCACAAGTTGCTGGGCCTTTGCTTTCTCCTCTTTAAATGACATTAGGCCAGATAATCTAGAACATCACCTCTAGTTCTGATCCTTATTCTTGTTTATTTCATTTGCACTAAATTTCATAACTTATAAAGAAAGTTGTGTGTAAGAGAACAAGAAAGCAGAGGAAAGAAAGGCTCTTTCTGACATAATAAAGAAAGGCTCTTCACTAAAAGCCACTTGTCCATCAGGGAAAGCTGCCTCCTTTGCATTATGTCAGTCTTATTAAAAAAAAAAATTTTTTTCTGTGTCTCTGTTGACTATTTAAGGTAACCAAAGGGTTCCTTAAACATGCAACAACATCGATCGAGGAAGAATTCTAGTGGAAATGAATAATAAAAGAATCTTTTAATGTGTGTACATTTAATAAGTAAAAACACATAGACGATTTTCTCTTAATGTGACTGATTCTTCCAGGAGAAGCAAACACATTCTGTATTCTTACTGCACAAATCAAAGGACAACTAGAGGAAGGGATCTAATATCCACTGTTACCATTTGTTGGTCATAATGCTTTATATATATATATATAATATGCATAACTTTATTGATTCTTCAAAATAGCTATGTAAGATAAGTACCATTCTGATGTCAGGCATTTTCAAATGAAGAAGCTGAGGCTAAATAGTTTGATTAACTTACTCAACTGTCACTTGATTAGTATATGCTAGAAACAAGATTCTAATACAAAGTTTATTACAAAAGTCTTTTTCTTGCTATACTTCTACTATTACCAAAATTTAAGAAAATAATATTATATCAATATTAATCAAAAATAAATATATGTTGTTGGTTTTTCCCCAGTTCCTGACACACAGCTCCTAAAAGACTTGGAATCTCTCAACTGATGAGTGTCTTGAATGCTAGTGATATGACTGGTGGCTGGGGGCTCCTAGACAGCTTCAGCATGAAGGCTGGTAGCCAGAAAGACCAGGGTCTGATTAGAGGATTGAGACTTTCAGTACCACCTCCTGACCTCTGGAAAGGGACAGGAAGCTGGAGATTCAGTTAATCACCAACGAACAATGATTTCATTAACCATGTTTCCACAACGAAACCCCCATTACAACCAGGAACGCACAAAAACTCTATACAACCCTCAGCCCATATCTTCCTTTACACGTTTTTTAAAAATTCAGCTGGTCTTGAGTTGAATCCTTTATAATAAACCAATAAATATAAATAAAATGTTGCCTTGTATTTTGCAAGCCATTCTAGCAAATTACTGAACATGAGGAGGGGGGTAATTGGAATCCCCGATTTATAGCATTTGAGTCAGAAATATAGGTGGAAATCTGGGACTTGTGACTGGTGTCTGAAGTGGGAGCAGTCTTGTAGGACTAAACCCTTAACCTGTAGGGTCTGTGCTCACTCTAGGTTGTTAATGTCAACACTGAATTGAATTGAATTGAATTCTGGGACACCCGGTGAGTGTCTGAAGAGTTGGAGAATTTGTTAATGTAAAAAAAAAAGAAAAAAACCCACGCACTTGTCAGGGTACTGTGAGTAAAAATAGTTAAATTACTTAATTATAAAACGCTCTCTAAGAGGCAATAGTTTACAGGGTCAACTATGGCACTAAACTGTTTAGGGTCAAATTTTTATGAGGCGATCTGATACGAGTCATACAACCTTACTGTGCCTCAATTAAAATGAGGATAATAATGATAACGCCCACAACATAAGGCTGTTTTGAGGGTTATACGTGTACACATAAATAACTTACCTCCCCATGCCTGATCTATCAAAATGCTAGCTATTATTATACCAGACACCAAGATAAGTGTTTTCTATACATTATTTTATTTAATGCCTACAACGACCTTATAAGATAGGCAGCATTAGCATCCACATCTTACTGATAAGAAAACTCAGGGTCAAAAAACCAAAAAACTGGTCCAAGATTGCATCACAGTAAATGGCATAACTTGGATTTTAATCTAAATTCTGTAAATCCAAAGTCATCATTTTATCTAGCAAACTACATTTAAAAGGATTTATCAGGGTGATTAATGCTAGTTGTCACAATAGAAAAAAATTTCAGGGGGTTAAGTAGAAGTTTGTTGCCTTTGTGCAGTCTAATGTTAACTAATGTAGAGTAGGTCATCTTACTCCAAACTGAAGCTAAACACACGAACTCCAAAATCTCTGTGGGCAGGTACAAGAGAGATGAAGAATGTACACTAGCTTTTAATGATGCCTGGGTCACACAGGCACATCGTATATAATCCACACACCCAGACTAGTTGCATGTTTCTAATCTAACTGCAAAGCAGGCTGGGAAATGCAAAGGAACAAGTAAATATTGCTGTGAGATTTGCTTTTACCAAAATAAACTATGCTTATAACAAATTATTTGGATTCTTAGGTATTCTCTCTTAAGAGTTTTTACATTTGAGAGGAACCCATTACCTTGGCAATTTTTTTTTTCTAAAGCAAAGTCAGAAAATTAATCTAACAATAGTTATGGTAAGAAGGCTTTCTTGGGCTGACACTACCCATAGAAATTAAGCCACTCCAGTATAAGGAAAATAAAAATCAAAGTTAAAGAAATGGCAAGAGATGGAAACACTGCCTACAGCATCTAAAGCCATATTTCCAGTCATTCCTGGAACTTGGGCTAATTAATATTCAGAATGGCTGTACCAAGTGTTTATGGTTCAGCTCTAATCTGATTGGGCATGCAACCATACTGATTGGTCAGTAACTGTGACACTCAGGTTGTTAGTGAAACATTAATAATAATATAATAATATATTAATAACTATATAAATATAATAATAGTTATTATGTAAAGACAGGTCTCACTATGTTGCTGAGGCTAGAAATTAGTGTCCCAAGCATCATCATAGTACACTACAGCCTTGAAATCCTGGCCTCAATGGATCCTCCTGCCTCAGCCTCCTGAATAGCTAGAACTACAGGCGCAGGCCACTTTTCTTGAGTTCATTTTTTAAATTGACGTGTAATTAGTATATATATATTTACTGGGTACACAGTGATGCTTCCACACATATAATGTGTACTGATTAGGTCAGGGTAATCAGTATATTCATCATTACAGACATACATCATTTCTTTGTGTTGTGAACAGTTAATATTCTCCTTCTAGCTGTTTGAAAGTATGTAATATGTTACTGTTATCTATAATCACCATCAAGTGCCATAGAAGCTAGAATTAGCCCTGCCTGGAGCCCACTCGCAGTCTTCCTTCTACTTACTTGATTGGATTATTTGCTCTAACCCCTTTTGTATTTTAGTTTGACATTGATTTCTTTTATTTCCAACTTAAAATATCTGATCTCCTCATTGACTTATTTGACGAATATTTATTGAGCACTCAATGAACTAGATAGTATTCTACATGCTGAGGATAGAGTAGCACACAAAATAGAATGACTGTTGCTAGAATATGTAGAGTAAAGCATGATTTTTTTAAAAATAGTCACAAATTCACAGTTTATACTATGCAAAGTGATCCCAGCCTGTTCCTCAGTAGTTGAGATCCAATAATAAGAACTTAGTGTAGAATAACTAAGTAAAGTGTCTCATTTTGTAACCTCTGATACAAAAAGGGTATCAGTCATGGACTCCTTTCCTCCCAAATCATTTCCTTTAGACAGAATTAGAGCTATGCATTGATTAAGAGAGAACAGGGGAGCAGTATCACATTAAATATATATATTTATATATTATATAAATTTATTAGATATATAAATAAATAATATATATTACTAAATTTACAAAATATGTAAATATATAAAATTTATATATTTATATTTACATACTTATAAATTTTTATATATTTTTATGTCTATAAATTTTATTTATATATATAAAGTCTCCGAATGATAAATTACTTTCTAGAACATTGGCAGTAAAGCATTTATAAATCTTTTAATAAGTAATACTCTGCAGTTATTATTGCTGGCACCTTGCTAAAGTCTCAAGGAGGGTGAAGGGAGATTCAGAAAGGGTATCAGTCATGGACTCCTCCCTCCCAAATTATTTCCTTTAAATTATGAAGCATTGAAATATTTCTAGTTTAATCTAGATGCTCAGGAACGAAGAGGCTTATGAAAAATGATTTAAGTATTTTCACAAGTACAACCTTTCCTTCTGTCCTTAAATACGCATTTAATGACTACCTTGTGTTTGTATAAATATAAAAAAGTCCCTAGATACATGAAGATGCAAAAACTTAAAAAGTCAGTAGTTGAAGAATATGCAAGTTCAATTAAAAATAAAATAATATTTTGCTACATTTAAAACTCATTTAAATATCATGTTTCAAAATGTTAAAATTTTACTTATATTTTTCCTAGAAAAATCCCAGTTTCCTTTTTTTTTTAAGATATAAAGCTTTAGAGGATTTAAAAATAAAAGTATTTCTAGGACATCAAAGTATATTATGCAAAATGCATATTTAAATCACGAAAGTCTTAATGAATAAGAAAGATACAAATTCAATCTTTGCTAAATTATATGTTACTTCAAAAATTATGGTGATGATGCTAGATATACATTCCTAAAAATACAGTATCCAACACTCAATATAATCCTAAATTTATGGTTCATCTCTGGGATTAATGACAGACCAAGAGTTTTGCCTTCTTTTCACTCAACCGTAAAAGTTGAGTTTATAAGTTCTTATTTTTGTGCCAAGGAATTCACATTTAGAGTATTTCTTTTCACTGTGCTGGAGCATCTTGTCTTACACTGTCATTATACACCACTCATCACTATCAACATCAGATGCAATCATACCAGCTGGTACTGCCTCAGACAAAAATTCTCTAACTTTAGAGTATAGCTGCTGACCATCCTATAATTTCTGTACTACTTATTAAGCTGTCAATTTGATTAGTAATGAGAATTTCCAACTGAACTTAAATAACTATACCTTTTAATTTTATGAATATGAACTGGTATAGCAGCTCCACAGTTTCTTCAGAGCCCTCCCTGAACCTTGTCAGGTTTGTCTCCCATACCCCTTAGGTAAAACCCTTATCTTTTTAGTCCAAGATGGCTGCCGTAACTCTAAGTACCATGCTATTATTCCCAGTCTCAAATGGCCTGCCTCTTTCCTTTAAGTAGATTTTCCCAAAAGACACACACAGTACATTTATTTATAACTGATAGGCTGAAGCTTTGTCCCAGGGCTGAGCACTGGTTACAATGGATAAGGGGATGTATAGACTTTTTTACATCATTGACAATATGCCTAGCTAAAAATACAAGTTACTATTAAGAAGAAAAAGGAGAATGAATAGTGGTAGACAGCTAGCACATCTGACAGATATTTGAATGAAACTTTACACTTACAAAAATATTACAGTAATTATCAGACATGAAGGAGTATATATCACCTTCACTTTATTGATAGAATTTTAATTTAGCCAAAGAAAAAGTTGTGCAATGGGGACTGGCTGGAAACTAATATTCTCTATGTGTTTTGGACAGAATGTTTGTATCCTTCCCAAAATCCATATGTTGAAATCCTAACCCTCAATGTGATAGTATGAGGAAGTGGGGCCTTTGGATGGTGATTATGTCATGAGGATGAATCTCTCATAAATGGGATTTTCACCCCTCAAAATATTCTTAGAGAGCTCTCTCTATGTTCCACTGTGTGAGGACACGACTAGAACTTGGCAGTCTGTAATCAAAAGCAGGCCTTTACCAGAACCCAAATATTCTGGCACTCTGAGCTCAGACTTCCAGTTTCTAGAACTGTGAGACATAAATTGTTGTTTATAAGCCATTCAGTCTATGGTGCTTTGTCACACTGGTCCAAGCTTGCTAAGACTCCATGCATAAAGAAAGCTGTCCAAAATGAGATAGAAAGTTAATAAGGAACAGATAGAAAATATGAGTACACTCGATTTTCCTTAAGCTAATTTAGTGTGCCTCTGTTCTTAGCCATCAAAAGTTCACTGAGTAGAAAAGAGTATCAGGCATACAAAAATAGAGACGGATAGAGTTGATATTTTTTGAACACTTACTTTGTATCAATTACTATGGTCAGTATGTTTATGCCTTACAGCTGATATTTAACCTTATAAGTAGGAAGGCAGCATCTACAGAGTCATTAATTAGCAAAGCAATAGACAAATGCAGGGAATCCAACCTCAGTGGTAATAGGACTATTTTTTTAAATTCCGTGTTCCAAACCAACACAATGAAAAGAGACCCATCTTGACCCACATCACTTCCTACCAAGTACTTTGTCCTACGTAGATTGCTAATGTTTGGGCTATGTGCCAGACGTGGTAACCTGCCCACTAAAAACAACCAATTTCTCTCTTACTATCTTCTTTTAGAGAGCCTGGAAATATAAACATTTAATTTAGATTTTACAGTCAAGGTAGTGGTATGATAGTCCTGTGCAATTCTTCAAGTAAGTGAATGTCTCTGGAAGGGGCTTTCCTTCTTGAATAAAATGATAAATCCTCAGGAAAAGAATGACTTTGGCTTTTCTACTTTCTACCTTTGCAGAATTTTAATGTGTAATATGTACATAATATATCATCCATTTTCAAATCATAAGGGAACAAGCCAAAAAGAATGTCTAGGTGGAATGATAGAAACTATTCAGTTCTTTCATGGCATTTTGAACATTGGCACCAATCCTTGACAGTCCATTTTAGAATTGTTACTATGCAAAAAAATAAGTACTTAGTATTCAAAGTTATTCTTGGTCATGTTTGCTCCTGGTTGCAGCTAAATACTTTCTTAAATTAACAGGTAGGTGGTTTCAAACATTTGTTTATTTTTAGGGATATTTTTTGCCATTATGTTAACCCTAGGATCTACTAAAATCACTGTACTCTGTCCCAGAGACTGCTTCTTCATGTCACCACCTCCTTCTCAGATTTCCCACAAAGTTTCTTCTTCTCTTCCATGGTGGAGCCTACCAGTGTGACCACCAGCAGTGCTGCCATGGGCTAACCTGTTGCTGCTCTGACATTAGCAGTTTTTTCACTAAGAAGGGTATGGCTGGACCCTGGTCTATACAAATAGAAAGATACATCTTTACTTCACCCCGAATTTGTCCCACTTACTGATCCATTCCTTTTCTACATGGGCTAGGTGCCATGACAAGCCAGATACTTGTCTACCACAGTTTCTCCAATTCAATTTACAGGAGGGGCACATTTCCTTTCCTCACCATTCCAAGGCAGTTGCCACTCCTGGGGAAATTCACACACACACACACACACACACACACACACACACACACGAGCTTGATATTTAGAGATGCACTTCCATCTTTATTTGAGTTCTTTGTTTTACATTTTGCAGTTCATCACTTAATCCCACAACAATCTTGTAGGATTATTGTTATTGCAACTTTGTCAAAAATAACTTGCCTAAATTCCAGCAGCTGGTAATGAAAGAAGACAAGATTAAATGCCACAAATGTGGCATTTAATGTGACCCCAAATCCTTTATTTTTTTTCACCTTATTTCATTTCCTCCAGAACAAGTATGAGTAGCTTACTTGTTCTGCTTCTAACTAAATTACAATGGTGAAGAAAAAAGTAGGAAAAGTTAAGTAACTTTTAAAGCAGCAAATAAGTACCAAATGAGTGTTATAGACAATAAATTACCTTAGGAACTCAGAGGAAGAATAAATGTCAAGAGGAAGATTGTTTCAGTACTTAACAATTACCAATAAGATGAGTCATAATTACTTTCCTAAATAAGATTTCAACTGTTTGTCATGGCTCATGTTGTCTTTTGAGTAGTTCTCTAGCAAGTATTACAGGCACAGAATGAACAGATTATTCAACTCTTTTTGGGCTGCTTCAGATGATTTGAAGGAAAGGTGATCCAATCTGCAGCAACCCCAGAAAGAGGAACCAAAGTTGTTGGGCAGCATTGGGGACAGACTTCCTCAATGCTCTTTTGCTTGTTCCTGATTAACGTTCACCTCAACATGATCTATGTTAAATCTTAATAAAGAGCTGTGAGATTTGTTGTAGCATGTTTCACAGAAGGAGATACAGTTATTGAATAAATGTAGCTAGTTAGGAGTTGAATGTTTTTAGGAGATATTACTATCCAGGGTGAGATTGTGGACATGGGACTCAGTTTCTTTGTTCCCTCATTCAATAAACTTTAAGTACCTTTGATATGTGACACTGTCCTAGCATTTTGACGTTCAGAAATAACTGAGATCTTGTGCTCTTGAAAAAAAAAGAAAGAAAGGTGATGTCCCCATTCAAATCTCATCTTGAATTCCCACATGTTGTGGGAGGAACCTGATGGGAGGTAATTGAATCATGGGGGCAGATCTTTCCCATGCTGTTCTTGTGGTAGTGAGTAAGACTCATAGATCTGATGGTTTTAAGAATGGGAGTTTCTTGGCACAACCTCTGTTCTCTTGTCTGCTGCCATGCGAGACAAACCTTTCACCTTCCACCATGATTGTGAGTCCTCCCAGGCATGTGGAACTGTAAGTTCAATAAACCTCTTTCTTTTATAAATTGCCCAGTCTTGGGTATGTCTTTATCAGCAGTGTGAAAATTGACTATAATACAGTAAATTGGTACCAGTATAGTGGGGTGCTGCTGAAAATATACCTGAAAACATGGAAGCTGGGTTGCATGAGTAATGAGTAGCTGAAAGTTAATCACCAAGACAATGGGGAAAATGTCTCCAGGGTATGTCAGAGAGGTTTGCTGCAGCCCCTCGCATCACAGGCATGGAGACCTAGAGGGGAAAAATGGTTTCATGGGCTAGGCTCAGGTTTCCCATGCTGGGTGCAGTCTAGGGACTTGGTGCCCTACATCCCAGCTGCTCCAGCTGTGAGTAAAAGGGGTGAAGGCATAGCTTAGGCCACATCATCAGAGGGTGTAAGCCTCAAGCCTTGGAAGTTTCCATGTGGTGTTGAGCCATTGGTTGCACAGAAGTCAAGAATTGAGGTTTGGGAACCACTGTCTAAGTTTCAGAGGATGTGTGGAAACATCTGGATATCTAGGAAGAAGTTTGCTGTAGGGGCAGGGCACTCATGGAGAACCTCTGTTACAACAGTGCAAAAGGGAAATGTGGGGTGGGGGCCCACCCACAGAGTCCCCACTGGGTCACCGTCCAATGGATCTGTGAGAAGAGGGCCACCATCCTCCAGACCCCAGAATGGTAGATCCACTGACAGTTTGCACCGTGCACCTGGAAAAGCTGCAGACACTAAACACCAGCCCATGAAAGCAGCCTGGAAAGAGGCTGCCTAAGACCATAGGAACCCACCTTTTGCATCAGCATGATCTGAATGTGAGACATGGAGTCAAAGGAGACCATTTTGGAGCTTTAAGATTTGGCTGCCCCATTGGATTTTGGACTTGGAGGGGGTGTGTAGCCCCTTTGTTTTGACCAATTTCTCCCATTTGGAATGACTGTATTTACCTAAAACCTGTATTCCCGTTGTAGGTAGGAAATAACTAACTTGCATTGGATTTTTTTCTTCTTCTTTTTGATACAGTGTCTTGCTCTATCACCCAGGCTGGAGTGCCGTGGCACAACCTCAGCTCACTGTAACCTCCACTTCCTGGGTTCAAGCAATTCTCCTGTCTCAGCCTCCTAGTAGCTGGGATTACAGGCATGTGCTACCAGAGCCAGCTAATTTTTGTAATTTTAGTAAAGATGAGGTTTTGCCATATTGGCCAGGCTGGTCACATACTCCTCAGCCTCCCAAAGTGCTGGAATTATATGTGTGATTTTACAGGCTCATGGGTGGAAGTGACTTACCTTGTCTCAAATGAGACTTTGGGCTGTAGACTTTTGGGTTAACGCTGAAATGAGTTAAGACTTTGGGGGACTGCTGAGAAGCATGATTGGTTTTGAAATGTGAGGACATGAGATTTTGTAGGGGCCAGGAGTGGAATGATATAATTTGGCTGTGTCCCCACCCAAATCTCATCTTGAATTCCCACACATTGTGGGAGGGACCTGTAGGAGGTAATTAAATCACGGTGGCAGTTCTTTCCCATGCCGTTCTGGTGATAGTGAATAAGTCTCATGGACCTGATGGTTTTTAAAAATGGAAGTTTCCCTGCACAAGCTCTCTTCTCTTATCTGCTGCCATGTGAGGCATGCCTTTCACCTTTCACCATGATTGTGAGGCTTCCCCAGCCACGTGGAAATGTAAGTCCAATAAACCTCTTTCTTTTGTAAATTGCCCAGTCTCAGGTATGTCTTTATCAGCAGTGTGAAAATGGACTATTACAAAAGGGGAAAGGAAACAGAGGAAAAAAAGAAAGAAGGGAGAGAGGGAAAGTTAGAGAAAGAGAGGGAAGGAAGAAGGAAAGAAAATATTTTATTTGAGACAAATATAAATGGTTAATTATATTATAATTGAGGTAAATTAATTTATTTATTCAACAAACAATTATAAAAATCAGGGCTGAAGGTACTATATTGAAAAAGTTAGAGATAAGGTTTCTGTCCTAGTGGAGCTTATAGTCTAAAAGAAGTGAGAAGGAGTTAAGAAGTCTTCATGGTGGTATGGTTCCTGTCCTGGTTGTATCACATTATCTGTTATCTTAGGCAGGTCACATAATTGTCTAGGCTTCAGTTTCTTAATACGTATGATAAAGTAGCTTTTTCTGCCTTTCCTAACTTGCCAGGTGGCAGAAAATAGTAAAAGAAATAGTGTTTCTTGAATAATTCTCTCTTTTGGATTGTAAATCATTTTACACATGCAAATGAAATTCTTTTCACTTGGCTATCCTTCACCCAGTGAAATTTAGTATTGAACAAGAAAATTATATGCTAGCAAGAGTGAATTCAGCACTGTAAACTCACAGTCGACACTAAGAAAATCAAAGGGAACAAACATGAAGAGCAAGCTTTTCCAGCATTTGGTTGATGGCAGTTTTTCTTGAAAGCCTTTGCTGTAACATATCACAGCAAAAAATACCCATCATGACATCCATATAATAAAGCATCTGCCCACTTGCCAATATATGACTACAGAAAAGTTTCCCTTGACCCTACTAAAAATATGCCCCATTCATCTTGAAATTTGGTAGCTGTGCCAGAGCACAAAGAAAGGATGATTAAATGGCACATTTCTATGATTAGATACACAAACTTTCTGGAAGATTTACCACCCACTACACTGAAGACCTAGAATCTTCTGATAAAACCCAATCTCCTGCAGAAGAAAAAAATAGTATTTTTGAGATTAAAAAAAATCTTTGTGCATATCACACAATTTCTTGTAAGATCCCCTAAACATTACCAGCGACGGCTCTTCTATTTCCCCTGGATGACTTATGTTCTGGAAACATTTCTGAGAAGACATGTAGATGTTACCACTGTGACATGTTTAACCAGTCCCAGCGTCCCTTTCCATAATCTCAGCCGAAGACAATCATCTCAGCTACTCTCATAAAAATTGGAAAAACACAGAAACTTAGTTAATATTTTGAGTTAAAATTATTTGTAATTGTTCAACAATTTTTCTCTAATTACTAAGGGTACAGGGAGCTCAACTCATGGTTCTGCCACTTGAGTGCCATTGGGCAAGATACTGCATGAATCTCTTTGAGCCTCAGTGATATCACCTATATAATATGTTTTACAGTTTAATTTCCATTTTTACAATTAATCCTTCTTTCTCAATGCTTGTCTCAGCTTTTCACCCTCACCCATTGGTTTATTTTAAGTAGAGACAACACTACATGTCAAGGAGGGGAAGGGTAAGTATAAGGCTGGATGGAAGACATGTTCTTTAAAAAGTCATGGGGAAGGACAGGAGCCCAAAGAACAGTCTGGGAGTCAATTACCCTCTGCTCTCAAGAGAGCAATAAAGATTAATAATGCCCATCCAGGTGGAAGGTTATACTAGCAATTAAAGGCCAGGAAAAGCAAGAGTCAGGAATGCAGATATGTAAGTAGCTTGATGTAGGAGACTAGCAAGTAGGAAAATCCTGACTGATTCTAATACTAAGACATTGACTTATTTCCCTTGACTTTCCATACTTCTTGCATAAGGTAGAAATAATAGGTAAAAGAGGAAGTCAGGGCCAAGATAAGTAGAAAAGCAGTTGAATCAAGGAAGAGTAGAAGCCTATTTTGCAATGGTTAGTCTTCAGTCACTCTAATTTTGCTTTTGTTTTGATTATGTGATAGGGAGCTACTGTTAGACAAGAAATAGGCTTCAAGGCGATAGCTGTATGTAATCTTTACCACTCATTCAACAAATTAACATTGAATGACTACTATGTTTCTGAAATTGGAATAGTATCTATTCCAAAATACACAACAGACTCTCTTGCTCACCAGGACTCTTATAATCTAATCAGGGAGATATTAGTTATATTCAAAAAACTTCAAATTCAAAGTGTGTAGAAGAGGAACTGAAATGCCGTATGAATTCAGAGGGAAAAGAACCATCTGGGGTAATGAAGAGATGTCTCATGAAGACAGAACTTCGGTTGAACCTCACAGGATGGGTAATAGTTCAAAAGATAAAAATGACGAAGATGAATTTAGAAAGAATGTGTAAAAGTTAAAAAACCAAAAACTTCAGAAGTTTGCAGTTTTTGGCAAAAGTACTAAGCAGAACTCCTTAAAAGAAGAAATGAGAGGTGAATCTGTAAACAAAGCTACCTAATAAACTCAGTTAAAATAAAAGGGCTAATTATGATTAAGAAAAAGAAGAGGTTAGCATAGGTCTAAATACAAATTAGTGCAGATCAGTTTCTTAATTCCACTAAAATTGGAGCATCTCTGTAGTTTACCAAACTTAAACCCTAAAAGGGAAATTGCACCAGATAGTTAGAGAAACTATTTTTGATATAGAGGAATCTCATTGCTTGGACTACAGAGTTTCACATACAAACATAATTTTCCCCAGTCCTCTAGTTATAATAATGCTAAACTGTTTCTAAGACTATATTAGAAATATATCTATCATAATACAGAAGTGCTGATGATATGATTTGGCAACACATAGGCTGAGGACTGGTTCATCCCTCTTGGCAGTGACATACGGAAATTCTAAATAACTTGAACATTTGGCATTAAGTTCTTTGTTCTCCAATTTTCATGTTGCAGAAAATTAGAAACTGTCATATAAACTGGCTTAGAAAAGGAATTTATGTAAACATTGAGTACAAAAAGAAGGGAGATGGGTACAATGGTGAAACCAGATGGTTTTCTGGGAAAGCTTGGAAAAGATAAGGGTAACTGAGGTCAAATATATCTTGGTTTCCTGCATCAAATAAGTACAAATACGTGAAAAGGGCTGGCAAAGCCAGAGGAGTCTGCTCTGCCATATTTGCACAAAATCAGAAAGAAGAGAGCAAAAATCAAACAACTCACTTGATAATGAATGTGTTTTGATAAGAGGCTTTAATAGATTTTTTAGGATAAACCTTGAAAGTCTCCCTAATAAAGATAAATAGAGTGAAAATGACCCTATTTAAGAAGATTTGGGATTTTCTCTCCACATCTTAAGCACTGAAATACTCTAATTTCCTGAAAAAATGATGAGGACCAGAGGAATAAGTCAATAAAATAAAGTCATAATCATTCCTACTGTTTTTAAATGGCCAGAACAAAATCACTCTCCATGAATAAAATAAATGAAGTAAAACCATTCATAGAAGTAACAGTCAAAAGAAAGTTAACACTTGAGTTTTCCCTAATGTAGAAGGCTACTTTAACAGTAACAAACCTAATTTCTAAGTCCTCTGGGTATTACCAGTTTCTTTTTTTTAAACTAACCTATGACATCTATGTTTGCTATAGCAACATCAATGCTGTATAAAATATCCAAATTATATATAATTTTTAAAAACCATAATGGAACAATAATTTATTGAGTTATTATTTGTATTTAATTCTGCCTGTAATTTTCTTTCTCTTCTGTTTTCAAAAATTAGCCAGGTTTAAAATCTAAAGTTGTCTAAGGAACAATTACCAATCTTTGTTTCTGAAAATCTAGATTGATTAAGGGAATTATGCTGGATTATCCCAAAAAAGGGAGGACAGAGGAAAGCTCTTGAGATAATTAGATGTGTTAGACATTTGTCCCCAGATTAAAAGCAACTGGGGGGTTGGAAGTTTCACCACCAAAGTTCTCTGCCTTCCCAGAGATAAGAATTAGCAATGACTCCAAAGGGATGCTTGTCCAAAATCCTTGTCTCAGCAAAGGCTGCCTTCAAGAGATGCTGTTGGTTTAGATAATAGGATCACCAAGTCTATATTGATGGGAAATACTTCACTCCTCATTAAATACTCTTGACCTTTCCAAGACCGGGGGAGGGGAGGAGTGGAGGGAGGATAATCCCAGTAAAGATTGAGACTGAATTTCCCATCAACCCAATGGAATGAGAGCTTAGAATCAGATTCATTTATATTTATAAAAAGTACTGTGACATTTCTTGCACACTTTTTCAGTGCAATTTATACTAGCTACTGAGTAAAAGCATGTGACAAAAATGAGCCATCTTCTTTTTCCTTCTTTCTTTTGTTCGTTCTTTCTTTCTTTCTTTCCTTCTTTCTTTTTCCTCCTTTGAGACAGAGTCTCACTCTGTCACCCAAGCTGGAATGCAGTAGCATGATCTTGGCTCACTGCAACCTCTGCCTCACAGGTTCAAGCAATTCTCATGCCTCAGCCTCCCAAGTAGCTGGGATTAGAGGTGTGTGCCACCATGCCCAGCTAATTTTTTTTTTTTTCAGTAGAGACAGGATTTTACTATATTGCCCAGGCTGGTCTTGAACTACTGAGCTCAGGCAATCAGCCCACCTCAGTCTCCCAAAGTGCTAGGATTAAAGGCGTGAGCCACCTCACCCAGCTGAGCCACCTTGCCCAGCTGAGCCACATTATTTCTAATTGAATACAAAAATTTCTATCTGGAGTTATAGATTTTTAAGCTAAACAGTTTCTTGGCTTATAGGTCCTGTTTAACAATTAGGAAACAAAATGTTAAAATAAAAATTCCCCTTGTTCTTCAAACAATAATTTAAAAAACCTTCACTTTGCAATTTTTTCTATTAGAATGCATTAAGTTATACTTTTGTGCTTTCTGCCATCCCTCCTTACTTGCTACAGAAGAATGCAAGAAACTTCAAATTGTCATCTTTCCCATATGCCTGGGAACACTTCCCATTTTCACTTCTAATAAAGTGACACTTATTATTTGAAAATGCTTATGGCAGAAAATGTATTATTTAAATTATCACAAATTTCTGCCAAGAAATCCGCAATGCTCTCCAGAAAGTGTTTGGTGTAGTGCATTGAAATTTAGAAATCAGCTTTGCATACTGAGACCATTTTGTTTTCAGATCACCATTATTTTCAACTTTTTGTTAGTTCCCTCGAAGATGCCGCTTTCATTTTCCTTTTTTTGGCTATAAATAAGTACTGTGGGGCACTTACTTATGGTATTCAAGTTGGCAAATGAGTTTATAGAAGAGAAGATACGTTGCTGGTTGTTAGGATGTAAGAATTTAGTCACTAACTTGCAACAAACTCTTAGGCAATTAATAATTTATTGAACCTCAGTTTTCTTAACTGTACCGAGAGTAAATATATGTTTGCTAACATTCCTTTCAGATTTTAAACTCAAGGTCTCTAAACAGTAATCAAACAAACCAATCTACCATTAGAAGGTGAGGAGGAAGTTGTGTCTCTTGGTCTTAAGACATTAGAATATGATTCTTCTCTGTTACCTATGTGATCCTCAAAAGAATCTGGACCTCAGCATTATTCTTTTTTTTTTTTTTTTTTTTTTTTTTTTTGAGACGGAGTTTCGCTCTTGTTACCCAGGCTGGAGTGCAATGGCGCGATCTCGGCTCATCGCAACCTCCGCCTCCTGGGTTCAGGCAATTCTCCTGCCTCAGCCTCCTGAGTAGCTGGGATTACAGGCATGCACCACCATGCCCAGCTAATTTTTTGTATCTTTAGTAGAGACGGGGTTTCACCAAGGTGACCAGGATGGTCTCGATCTCTTGACCTCGTGATCCACCCGTCTCGGCCTCCCAAAGTGCTGGGATTACAGGCTTGAGCCACCGCGCCCGGCCTAACATTATTCTTATCTTCCTAATAACTTTCTTAGAAAAATAACTTTATTTTTGTAACATTTTGTAAGATTATTTATTGAATTTACTGGAGGTATTAAAGTATAAAAATGTGGCAGAAAAATATCCAAAAGTTAGAAATAAGACAGAATGATGAGGATGACGATTGTTAATATCATGACAGAGTGCTTCCTGATAATTCCATCATATTAATTCTTTCTACTCTCTTGAGGAAATGTAACTTTGTATGACATACTACCCATAAATGATGCAGGCCTAAGCATTTTGCAGCCCTGTAAAGTTAGAGGTTAGTTTATAGGAAACTGATAAGCAGTGATTTTTCTACCTTGCCTAATAGAAATAGTTTACCTAGCATTGCCCTATAGGACATAAGGCTTATATCATAACTTCTTTCCTTATTGACTATGTTAATCACAGTTCCTCATAGATTCCTCAAAGACAAATCCTTGTCGTTTATGAGATAAATAAAACTGTAACCCATGTTTGTTATCTATTTGTATGAGGGTATGTTTTAACAGTTTAAAAGCTGATCTTTTAGAAGCAGGATACTCCTTTCTTTAAGGAAGCACTAGCAAAGCCCTCTCTAGGCCAGTTCTCTACTTTTTTTTTTTTTCCCAGTTGGAGTTTTGCTTTCAGCCCAGGCTGGAGTGCAGTGACTTGAGCTCAGCTCACTACAAGCTCTGCTTCTCAGGTTCAAGCAATTCTCCTGTCTCAACCTCTTGAATAGCTGGAACTATGGGTGCCTGCCACCATGCCCAGCTAGTTTTTGTATTTTTAGTGGAGACGAGATTTCACCACGTCATCCAGGCTGGTCCTGAATGCCTGACCTCAGGTGATCCACCTGCCTCAGGCCTCCCAAAGTACTGGAATTGCAGGCATGAGCCACCTTGCCCAGCCCCATTCTCAACATTTCTAAAACTACACCTTGTTAAAATAAAGTCCATATAGCAGGGTGTGGTGGTGCATGCCTGTAATCCAAGCTACTTGGGAGGCTGAGACAGGAGAATTGCTTGTACCTGGGAGGTAGATGTTGCAGTCAGTGAGATTGTGCCATTGCACTCCAGCCTGGGCAACAAGAGTGAAACTCTGTCTCAAATAAAAATAATAACAATAAATTCCATAGATGGCATTGATCACATATCCATGAAATCCATAACTAAGGAATCTGTTTCCTTACTGCCTTTACTTCTCTAACATACAGTCTACCTATATAAAAAACAAATATTTTACTTTTCATCAAAATTGGTTGTTACTTCCCCCCTTAGTTTAAACTGAAACAAAGAACAGTTCTTGAGATTTCACCCATATACTCTTTTTATTTTTTATTTAACAGAAAATAGCTTGTCTCCTTAGCAGTGAAGAATAAAATGACAGAAATTAGATGAGTTTCTAAATTTAAAGCAGACATTTTGTTGCTAAAGCAACCAGAATCTACAATTACATAAGGTAGATAATCTCCTATCATGAAAACACAACAAAATATATAATAGCAATGAACTGATCTTTGAAATTATAATTACTGAAAGAAATGAATAAATGACATTTTACAATTTACTGGAGAATACAGTACCATCTAAAAGTGATAATCTGTTCTTGTTATATTTGCCTTGATAAAACAGAAAACATTTTTTTAAACATTCCTTTAGACATAGAGGAGATTAATATAAAAACCTAGGGGCCCAAGAAGGAAATCACAAATGCTTTTCTAAGATAAACCACCATTATCATATGGCAAAAGTTGCTATGGTAACTCCCAGATTTACTGCCAATAAAATTGACCCTTGTCTTCATTTTATTTTAAATAAAAGAAATATTTTTTTCTGATCGCTTAGTTCATAGCTGAGATCTCTATAAGAAAAGATAGATGAACAAGAGAAAACCATAAATATATTTAATATAAATTTTATGTGACATGTAAGCCTTCGGCAAAAGGACCCAAAGAAACAGGAAAATCTGTGTATTTTTATGTTTAGGTTTGATGAGGAACAGACAGTCACGAGGTAATATAATTGAAAATAAAATAGTATGGTCTGATTGTAATAAACTGGGGGATGTTTAGCAAAGCCTGTTTATTCAGATTATTTTCTGTGTCTTCAGAGATAAAGATGTTCTATTCCTCCAGGTATGTGCAGAGTGCATCTCAAATGGGGTGGGCTTATGACCTACTTCAAGGGAGAATGGTGAGGGGAAGGCAAGAGTTTCCTTACTTATTCTGCAGTTTTCTCAAATTCCAAGACGCATTATTTTAAGGTAGTGTGCTCTGAACCCCATTTGTGTGTGTGTGTGTGTGTGTGTATCCATAATAACTGTGTGTATATGTAGAAGACCAGAATATGACACTCTAAAATATGCCTATTTGTCATAAGGATTATTTTTGGCTGAGTATTTTGAGAAACTGCAGACATAAAAGAAGCTGTAAAAATAGAGAAGTTACTCTTCTGTAAGTGAAATTTTTATCTATAAAGGAAATCTCCACTTGTAAGGATGTCTTCCTCTCTGTAGCAGGAAGAGAAGGCTGACTCTAAAATAGAAGATATTCAAATAGATGAAGATAGCACTGATTAAATCTGTGTAATAAACCTTGCTCTTGTTTACTGTGCTCTTTTTTTGGTCAAGTCTCTATCGCTGGGCTTCCCCTCAGCCTTCTTTCTTTGTTTCAATGGACAAATGTATTTAAGCTTGAATTCAATGCCACCTCCTGGAGATTTACTCATTTCTCTGGGTATCTCTCAGGTATATATGAAGTATACATGTTATTGAAGTTCTGGTTTTTTTCCCCTGATAATGTGTTCTTTTGGTACAGAAATATATTTCAATTAAGAATCATGTAAGGTAGAGATAATGTTTTCTCTCTCCTACAAGCATATGCATGTATGTGTGTTTTTCTTTAACTCACTCTGAGCAGTGACACCCAAAAGTGATAAAAAAAATATTGATTTTTAAATGCCTCATTTTACTAAAAGAAATCAGGGCTCCTAAGGAAAAAAAAAGGTTAATCCCTGCTCTCTGGTATAGGAAATAGGAGGTACAAAAGAACTATTGTTCTGCCAGGAAGTAGGAAAGTGCTCCAAGAATGATGGGGGAGAATGATGGAGACACATCAACAGAACAACAACCACAACAAAAAAAGTCAACTTGAGGGAACTCCCACTGGCAAAAATGGGTCAACGTGAGTTCAAAATAAATGATAAGAACAGATTACAAACCAGTGGATAGCATAGGAAATCATTCATCCATTCTGAAACATATAAGTAAATTGATAGCTTAATCAGAAACAGGATATTTATATTTCTTTAAGTTACCTCCCACAACATTTATCAGAAGAAAAGGGGAAAAATATAATTTTACAAAGGAGAAGCCTGGCAGACACCACTATAATCAAATGATCAGAGTGAACACCATCAGCGATGGGACACATTGAAATTGTGCACACCTGATAGGATGCTATGAGAACACAGTATTACACCTGTAATGTTCCTGCAAAAAATGTATATCCTGCCTCTATGAGGAAACGTCAGAAAACCCAAATTGCAGGATATTCTACAAAGTAGCTGGGCATACATTTGAAAAGCATCATGGTCATGAATATCGGTCAAAAGAAAGTCTGAGCAACTGTTCCAGAAAAAGGAGACAACTACATGCAAATGATTCTGTACTGCATCGTACAACTGTATCTTATTACCAAAGATATAGTTGGGACAATGAGTGAAATTTGAACAGAGGCTGCATTCTGTATCAATACTATTATTCTGATTTTGATGGTTTTATTGCAATATGTAGAAGAATTGTACATTGTAGGAAATATTCACTAATGCATTTGTGAAGGATAGGACTTAATATCAGCAACTTAGTTTCAAATAATTCAGGAGAAAAATGTTTTTTGTACTGGACTTACTGCAACTTTTCTGAAAGTTTGAGGGATTTTCAATACATAGACATCACAGTTGGAGAAATTTCAAAATGAAAAAGAGCAATTCTTTTTACCCCCTTCCTTTAATCTTCTCCCTACCCTATCCCCTTGTCATAATCACACTATGAAAGTGTCAAATCATTACTTCATGACAGGAAAAATGCTTTCATGAAATTGAAAACCTTGGGTCAATTTCTCTTATCTTTTTAAAATTTTTTGATGTTATAAACTATAGTTATTTTAACAGTGCCTTTGCAGCTATTGAAAAAGTTTAAGAAAATTGGAAACTATTGACACAAAATGTAGTACTGAGCTTGTTGATAGAAATATTTAGCAATAGAATGCTATGTTTTTATAGACATTACAAATAGAATTTTATTACAATTACCTTTAACAAATATGTTGGCAAATTTACCTGAAAAAAAAATAATATGCTAGGACCAAAATGCTTTGATAACAGTCACTATTTCTATAAAATTAAGATATCTACATGGAAAAGGCCTGGCATATATGTGTGAAGACAAATTAATGGTAATAAACTAGATTTTTTTTAAGAATCAAGGATAATTATAATTAGAAGCAGTTCAAAAGTTGTACCAAGATTAATTTCTTAAAGCCAATTTAATGTAAGATTAAGACAATTTATCAATCAGCTTTTGTTGTAATATATCTCACTGGAAAAATGGCTTTTTATACCATATATTTTATATACCAATATTGTGTCAATATAGCTGTTTTCAACATTCAGTAATTTAAAACTAATCTTTTAAAATATAATATTTAATAAAATTAATTTCTTTTTTATTCAATTTGTTATATATTTTGTAGCTTTAATTTAGAGGAAAATTCTAAATCATATCTCAAATTTTATTATTAGAAATATACATTTTTAATATTTAAAATGTCACCACTATTGAGCTCAATTTCATTACCCTTTTGGGTAATTACAGTGTGAAAATACCACATTATACTGAGGTGAGTCATTTCAGTTCAACATGTGGAATGAAAATATGTGCTCTGTCCACTATCTTTCTAGGAAGAGTATATTGATGTGGCAAAATACATTCAAATGGAAATTAATGTGTAAGTAAATACTGTTACGCAAAAAGAGGATGAGCAATGAGCACTGTGTTAATTTGCAGGTGTTTTCTCAGACGTAACTGATGCGAGCAAGTTTGAAAGACTTTGTTATCATTTCACATTGATAGTAACAAAATCCAGATTTGTTTTAAATCCCCAAATGTTAGTTCTGCACATCAGTCTTTCTCTCTCTCTCTCTCTTCCTCCTCTGTGTGTGTGAGCGGGGAATGAGAGTGAAAGAGAGTTAGGGGCAAAGAGAAGGGTAATTCTTCAAACAAATGGAATATTCCAGTAATTATTTTTGTGAATATGCTCAAGCATCATTTTCTCCCTAATGTAATTTGATAGTTGATAATTTATTTACGTATTCTATATCATGAGGAAAATGGCTGTTAACTGTTAAGATGAAAGCATCTGGATAAGAACTTAAGAGTAAAGAACAAATTGCAGAAAACAAGGGTTTGTAAATTCAGGAAAACTCTATACAAAAGCAATTGCTTTCTCAGTGAGTTGAGATGAACACAAAAATAAAAGAATTGCCTCTTGTCAACTTTATTTGGAGAACTCAACCATCCATGTGTGATAGAATAAATTTAAAAGTCCAGATGATGCAGGCGATACATGGAAACATGGGCCAGAGCATTCAGTTATCTTACAAATTTATTTCCTTACACATGGATGACCATTAAGTTCACATGAAAGCATCGAAGCACAAAACATCTACAAATATGTCCAAGAAATGTTCGCTTTGATTTCAGAATTTTTTTCTCTTTTCTCAACTGATTTGCTTGATATGCTTTAACAGTAGTACTCAGTTGTCTTAAATTTACAGCAGCAGATCAGATAGATCATCCAACATTAGATACACATGGAACAGTACCACACCTGAATCTTAATTCTTAAATGGCAGACATGCTAGGAAATGGTAAAATAAACTACAGGAAAAGTATTCTTGAAGGGAATCCTCCAAATAAAAAGGATGGGAATAAAATAAACTGTGTCAAAGGATGTTTTTCTAAAAGTATCTAATGGTAATGTGAGCCTTAAATGTTGTGAAAATATATTCCATAACTTCTAGATACTCCCTACCATGAAAAATAATTTCTTTAGGTTTCAGTTAATGTTTGTTTGAAGTTGAATTCAAGAAAAGAAAAATGAAAAACTAAAGACATACATAGTTTATCCTGTGTTGCACAGGAATTGGCATACAAGAGGTACAAAAAAACAAATTAATTTTTGTTAAATTACATCAATAAGGGATTTCATGAGCAATAATGCAGACCCAAACCAGACATGATTTTCAAAAAATTGTGTGCTTAGTCATTTATTATTTATAAAGGTTTTCCCCTCCTGAATTAAAAAGAAAATCTTTCTTTTCAACTCAGCATGATTAAAATACAAACCACTATATAGATGCACTGCCCAAGAGCCCAAAGACCACTCCATCTGGCCCACTGCTGCCACCCTCAGCACTTATGCACACTGTCTTGAGGGCTCAAGGTTCAGTCCACACACTGCCACTACTGGTGACACGATATGCTGCCTATATACACAAAAATCAGCATGCATGCATCACCCCTGCCACTACCACCAGTGGCTGCATGCACCACTTGGGCCAAAGGACCAGCTGAACTGGTGTTCTTGTCCCCAGCGAAGGCTCTGCAGAGCCTCCATTAATAGCCATGGCCTAAGCCAGTGAGGAACGTGCAGACATCACGAAAATTGATTATAGCTTGAGGCCAGATGTTTGAGGCCAACCTGGATAACACAGTGAGACCCCGTCTCTAAAAAAAAAAAAAAAAAAAAACTAGCTGGGCATGATGGTATGGTGCTGCATGCCAGTACTCCAGCTGCTTGGGAGGTTGAGGCAGGAGGATCACTTGAGCTCAGGAGGTTGAGGCTGCAGTGTGACAAGAACACACCACTACATTCCAATCTGGGAGATAGAGCAAGACTTTGTCTCTAAAAAAAAAATTTAATCACTAAAAATAAATAAAGTTGAAATAGTCTTTCTTAGGCAACCAGAAACTGAGGAAATTCATTAACACTAGACTACCCCTACAAATATGCTTAAGAGATTCCTTCCTCTGGAAGCAAAAGAGTGATATCTATCATCAAGAAATCATACAAAAGTATAAAACTCACTGGTAGAGCAGAAACACAAATGAGAAAAATAAAGAAGTCAAATATTATCACTACAGAAAACTACCAAATTGTAAAGACAATAAACGGGAAGAAAGGAACAAAGGATATACAAAACTGTCAGAAAGCAGTTTTAAAATAACAGGAGTAGCCCCTTACCTATCAATAACAACCTTGAAACTAATTGGTTTACAATTCCCAATTAAAAGATGTAGACTGGCTGAATGTTTTCCTTTAAATACCAAAACCCACCTATGCTGCCTACAAGAAACTCACTTTATCTGTAAAGTCACGTATAGACCAAAAGAGAAGGGATGGAAAAAATATCCCAACCAAAAGGAAACCAAGAGTGTGCAAGAGTAGCTATATTTATATTTTAAAAAATACTTTAAATAAGAAAAACACAAAAAGATACAAAGAAGGTCATTATATAATGATAAAGAGATCAATTCCGCAAGAGGATATAAAAATTGTAACTTGATACACTAAATACCAGGGCACCCAGATACATAAAGCAAGTATTATTAGAGCTAAAGTGAGAGATAGATCCCAATAAAATAATATTTAAAGAGTTCCACACCTCACTTTCAGCATTAGAAAACAATCTAGACAGAAAATCAACAAAGAAACATCCATGTTAAAATGCTCTATAGATCAAATATACCTAATAGACTTCTACAGAACATTTCATTCAAGAGTTGAAAAATACCCATTCCTCCCATCAGCATATGGAACATTCTCCAGGATAGATTACATTTTAGGCCACAAAACAAGTGTTAGCAATATTTTTTTAAACTTAATGTCATTTCAGACTGCAATGGAATAAAACTAGAAATCTATAACAAGAAGAACTTTAAAACCTGTACAAATACATAAAAATTAAATAGGCTCTTAAATAACTATGGGTTCATGAAGAAACTAGAAAAATTAAAATAACTCTTGAAACAAATAATAATGAAAATGCAACATACCAGAACCAATAGGATACAGATAAAGTAGTGTTAAGAGGAAAGGTTATAAATAAATGCCTATCAAAAGGTTATATATAAATGCCTATCAAAAAAGTAGAAGAATGTCAAATAAACAACCTAATGATGCACCTCATGGAACAAGGAAATTAATAATAAAACAACTCCAAAATTAGTAGAAATAAAAAAATTAAGACAGAACAGAAATAAAGACTAAAAAATTCACATCAACGTAATGAAATTGTTTTTTAAAAAATAAATAAAACTAATAAACTATTCACTATAAAAAAAGAAACAAGAAAACCCAAATAAGTAAAATCAGAAACAAAAAAGAAGACTACAACTGTTACCACAGAAATTGGAAAACCTAAAATAAATGAATAAATTATTGGACACATGTAACTCACCATGATTGAACCAGGAAGAAATAGAAAACCCAAACAAATAAATAATAAATAAAAATATTTAATCGGTATAAAAAAATCTCCCATCAAAAGCACAGAACCAGATGGCTTTACTGCTGAATTCTACCAAACTTTTAAAGATTAATTAACATCAATTCTTTTCAAAATGCTCTAAAAAATTAAAGAGAATAGAGTTTATTTTAACTTATTCTACAAAGCTAACATTACTCTGATACCAAAACCTAAACTAAAAGGACATAATATAAAAAGAAAACTACAAGCCAATATTCCTGATGAACATGGATACAAAATATAAGCAAATTGAGCCCAAAAAGACGTTAAAAAAAATAACACACCATGATCAAGTGGGATTTAAACTAGGGATACAAGGACAGTTCAACATATGTCAATCAATAAATATGATATATCACATCAACAAAATGAAGAATAAAAATCACATGATTATCTCAAAAAACACAAGAAAAGCATTTTATTAAATTTAACATCATTTTATGATAAAAATTCTCAACAAATTTAAAATAGAAGAAACACACCTTAACATATTAAAGACCATATATGAAAAGTCCACAGCTGACATCATACTAACTGGGGAAACCAAAAGCCTTTTCTCTAAGAATTAGAACAAGGCAAGGAGTGCCACTTTCACCACTCTTAATGCAACATAATACTAGAAGTCCTAGCCAGAGCAATTAGGCAAGAGACAGAAACAAAGGGCATTCAAATTTTTAAAAAGGGAGGTCAAAGTGTTGTTCTTTGCAGGTGACATTATCTTATGTATAGAAGAACCTAAAGACTTCACCAAAAAAATCGTAGAACTAATAAATAAATTCTGTATATTTTTATAATGTCAAATCAACATACAAAGATCAGTAGCATTTATCTGTATTAATAACAAACTAGATAAAAAAGAAGAAAACAATTCTATTTACAAAAGCTACAAAAAAATACCTCTACAATGAAAACTACAAAACACTGAAGAAAGAAATTGAAAGCAATTGGATAGAATGGAGAACACAGAAATTAGTCGATTTCTCTACAACCAACTGATTTTTTTACAAAGGCACCAAGAACATTCACTGGGAGAAAGGCAACCTCTTAAATAAATTGTGCTGGGAAAATTGGATACCCATATGAAGAAGGATAAAACTAGACCCCTATCTCACATCATATTCAAAAATCGACTCAAAGGGGGTTAAAGACTTAAACATAATACTCAAAACTATAAAGCTAGTAGAAGAAAACATAGGGAAACACTTCAGGACATCGGTCTAAACAAATATTTTATGGTTTAGACTTCAAAAGAACAGGCAACCACAAAGTATACAAATGAAATTATATTAAACTAAAAATATTGATCATAGCAAAGGAAACAATCAGCAGAGTGTAGAGACAACCTGTAGAATAGGAGAAAATAATATTAATCATCTGACAAGGAAATAATACCCAGAATGTACAAGGAACTCAAGCAACTCAAAAGACAAAAATAAACACAAATATTACCAAAAAGTTGGTAAAGGATTTGGATAGTTACTTCTCAAAAGAATACATAGAAATGTTCAACTAAGGTATAAAAATATCAATATCACTAATCACCAGGAAAATGCAAATCAAAACCACAGTAAGATATCTCACCTTAGTTAGAATGTCTATTATCAAAAAAGACAAAAATTAACAAATGCTGGTGAGGATAAAGGAAAGGGAACTTTTGTACTTTGTTGGTTGTGAATGTAAATTAGTACAGCCATTATTGAAAAAAGGATGAGGTTTCTGGAAAAACTAAAAATAGAACTACTGCATGATCAAGCAGTGCCATTACTGGGTATTTATCCAAAAAAAAAAAAAAAAAAGGAAATCAGTATATCAAAGGGATACCTGCACTCTCATGTTTATTGCAGCATTATTCACAGTAGCCAAGCTATGGAATTGACCTAAAGGCTGTCAACAGACTAAAGGTTAAAGAAAACATGGCATATATATACAATGGAATACTATTCAGCTATGAAAAAGAATAAAATCCTGCCATTTGTGGCAAGATGGATGAGTTTGGAGGTCATTATATTAAGTGAAACAAGTCAAGCATAGAAGATAAATAACACATATTCTTACTCATATGTAAGAGCTACAAAAACTTTGAGCTCATGGAAGTAGAGAGTAGAATTGTGGATATCTGAGACTGAAAAGGGATTGAGGGAGGCGAAGACAGGAAGAGGTTTGCTAACAGATACAAAATTACAGCTAGATAAGAGGAATGAGTTCTGGTGTTTTGCAGCACTGCAAGATGAATATGGTTAACTATAATTTATTGTATATTTTCAAAGAGCTAGAAGAAAAGATATTGATATTCACAATACAAAAAATGATAAATATTTGAGGTGATGGATATACTAATTACCTTGATTTGATCATTACACATTATGCACACATACCAAACTTTTCCTCTGTATCCCATAAATATATACAATTATTATGCATCAACTAAAAATAAAATAAACAAATACAGACCAGTATAAAGAAACAAATCAAAATAATGTTTTCAAATGTGAAAAGAACATAGATAAAGGCAAATATCATTTTATTTGTACAGTAAGGCTTCAGAACTACAGGACCAAGGGGAGTGTAATTCTAATCCTAAATCTGAAGAACGTAGAAGGGAGGTGGGCAGGCCAGGGAGGGTGCAAGTCCTGGATTTCAAAGGACTCAGAATCTGAAGTCCTGATATAAAAGAGCAGGAGAAGACAGTTGCCCCAGGACCAGAAGAGAGCTCACCTTTCCTCTGTCTCCCCGCCCCAATCTGATCCCTGAGCCAATTGAATGCTTCTTCTCATACTGGATGAGGGCTAATCTTTACTAAATCCACTGATTCAAGTAACAATCTCTTCTGGAAACACCCTCACAGACACACTCAGGAACAATGTTTTAACAGAAATTACAGATGCATGCCACCACAACTGGCTAAATTTATAATTTTTTTTTTTGAGAGATGAACTCCTACTATGTCACCCAGGCTGGTCTCAAACACATGGGCTCAAGCAATCCTCCTGCCTTGGTCTCCCAAAGTGCTCGGATTACAGGCATAAGCCACCACATCCAGCCCAAAATTACTCATAGAATATTTAGATAATTTCACTAGGCCTGTATATAAAATCCTACACAGAATATATTTTTTGAGAGGATTTTGTATATGATCAATACTTTAAGGTTGAAAATACCCAGATTTGTCCTTCAGTTCTCTCTATTCAGTTGGGAATGGAAAGATGTTTCTAATAAGTATTAATTGCTCTTTTAATAATCCCTGCTTTTAAAATCTATTTTCATTTTATAATAAAAGTTGTGTTTATAGAAGGTACAATTACTTTACTTTCACCCAATAAGGTCTTCTCTTTATATTGAATCTGCCATATTATGTTTTAATATTTTTACTCCTAACACTTAAGAGTACTGTATAATTTGAATTAAATTAGTAAATATTCTTCTTTCAGGTAGAGAGAATTTCACCTGTAAGAGCAGAGATAAACAACAAAACATGGTCACCAGGTTGTGGCATTAATCACTCTGTTTTAAAAAACACCAGCTTCTTGGCTTAAAACATTGTATTATATAGCTTATTTTGTGTCTGTTTCTGCTACTGTTCTCTTAATCTCTGGAAAGCAGAAAGTGTGTCTTCAAAAAAAAAAGTGTTCTCAGTGCTTTCCTTAATAGTTACTAAAATACTTCAATGAGCAGGAAAAAGGTGATAAATAAATAAATACATATTTTACTATTAATTTGCCATCTCTACTAGCCTTAAGAGTACCAGCATCTCTCATACAGAGCATTATTGTAACGCTTAAATATGTGTAGTTTTTGTACAACATGGTTCCTAAATGTAAGCTATGGTAAGATGTTACAATTCCAAATTTTAAAATATCTTCCCATTCTACCAAAAGGATAATGCCAGAGTGACCTTGAAACTATAAAATGGTGAGATGGTGGGACCATGCGATGATGTATTCCCTTGAAATAGGTATGCCACCCACCCGACATTGAACCCTAACTGGAGGAAAAAAGAACCTTTTATTGAACTAAGCCACTGAGATTTTGAGGCCATTTGTTATTGCCTAGTTTCACAAAAGTATAGATAGGTGAGTCTAATGAAGACATGTACCATCTAAATAATCTGGATATCCCTGGAAGAAGTAACCAAATGCTTCAATATTGAAGAAAACTAGATTCAATTGTATATCCCCTCCTATGGGATTATAAATGATAGATTTTACCATGTTTACTTTTTTCTTACTAAATTTAGAACTTAATACCTATTAAGATATGACTCCACTGTCCTAAAAGCAAGAAGATAGAGGTTTTCACCTCTGCTCTGCTATATTTGGTTTCTGGACTTCAGCTTTCTCATCCCTAAAATATAGAGACTGTGTAAGATAATGTTCATTCCAACTCAATAATATTAAGTTTATCAATCTAAAATATGTTAAGATGAGCTGCATTTTGTGTAGAAATATGATTTACAAAAGCTGAATAAACTAAGACATATGCAGAAATTCATTAGAGAAAACAGTTCAAATTACATATTTTTAAATAATTTTATGAGGCACTTAATAACATAATAATAGGGGTGACTTTAAAGATTTTTAAAAGCTTATAAGTCAATTTTGAATATAAACCTGCTATGTAAAAAGTATATAAGCTTTCTTCAAAAACAGGCTAATCGAGTATTAAATTCATTATACCCCTTTAATACATTATTTAATATGTAATAAACCATAAAAATCATAGAAAATATATTTTGCAGCAGGGAAAAGAAAATATTATAGTGTAGTTAAGGGACTAGACTGGATTCTTGACTGAGGTTGACTCTCTAAGCTCTACTCTAACCAGTGGTGTGACTTGGCAAAAGATACTTTATCTCACTGTGCCTTAGTGTCCACAGCTATAAACTGGAAAGGTTAATAATAATTACTTCATTGGATGCCATTGTGCACATTAAAGGAGTTAATATATGTAAAGTACCTGGAATGATGCCTGCATATAGTTACTACAATATAAGATTGCTCTTATTATTATGCACTGAATTTAAAGTAAACTCCTTCCCTATCTAATTCAAATAGCGCTGATATACAACACCGTTATAAAATTAGAAAGATTTAAATAAGTTTGAAAATGTTATTTTCCAGTGCTATGAAAAACTGTAAATTATGTATCATAAAATACTAGCTTTATTCTTTTTCACTGACCATTCGTAAATCTCTCTGAGTGTGCTAGTAAGATTAGTCCAATTCAAATTAAGATTCCTTCATTAAAACTATTCTACTTTGGCATAAAGCAAAAGGCTTATTAATATGAATAATTCTAAGAAGAGAAAAAAGCTACAGTTTAGGAGGTAAGCTTGTCTTGTTAAGATATTTGCACATGATTCCTGAAGTGGGGTATCTGCCACTTTCTTTTTGGTGGAAATTTTCATTACAACATAGTTTAGTATATGTTTTTTATCTCTTCCCAGACAAGGTATCTTCTCTTACCTGTCCACATTAATAGGCTGTCTGCTAAAAATATAGCCAGTCTTTGTTATTTCTTCAGCCATAACAATTAGGTACAGAAAACCTTTGAACCCAATGTCTGCACCTAATTCACATATTTACAGAAAGAATTTTGGATATTACATCTTCTCGTGGGCTTCTCACTTCAAAATATCTTCTTTGCCTCTTTCTTTCACAAGCACAGGTATTTTTCTTTGTGCTCCTTCTTACATACTTAAGTATGTAAAAAATAAATAAAATAAAGAATAAATTTCTCATTATCCTGAATGCTTTTCTGGAGAAGAAATAAGAGCTGACTCTATTAGTTTGTTTTCACACTGCTGAAAAAGACATACCCAAGACCGGGTAATTTATAAAGAAAAAGAGGTTTCATGGACTCACAGTTCCATGTGGCTTGGGAAGCATCACGATCATGGTGGAAGGCAAAAGGCATTTTTTACATAGGGGTGGCAAGAGAGAATGAGAACCAGGCAAAAAGTGCTTCCCCTCAAAAAGCTATCAGATCTCATGAGACTTATTCACTACCATGAGAATAGTATGGGGTCAATTGCCTCCATAATTCAATTATCTCCCACCGGGTCCCTCCCACAATACATGGGAATTATGGGAGCTACAATTCAAGATGGGAATTGGGTGGGTGCACAGCCAAACAATATCACTGACTTCATGCCCTTTTTCTTAAAAGAGAAGTCTTGGAAACAGATACCTTAGGCAAACAATCCAGTAGGAATTTTATAACTTGCACTAAATTAAATATTATTTCTTAAAAATAGTGGAAAGACATGCTATACATTGTTAAAAAGATAGCTATGAGTCATGTAACAATATACAAGATTTAATAATATAAATAATTTATGCAAGTGATGGGAAAAGACAACAGCCCAAGAGAAAAAATAGGCAAAGTTTATGAAAGACAATTTATTCAGAAAATCCAAATGACCAAATAAACACAATAAAAGATGCTTAACCCCAGTAGTAGTCAGGTAGACAAAATGTGCAATAGGGACTGAGAAATAATCTCACATTGATGTGAGGATTCACGAGGTCAAGAGATCGAGACCATCCTGGTCAACATGTGAAACCCCGTCTCTACTAAAAATACAAAAAATTAGCTGGGCATGGTGGCGCATGCCTGTAATCCCAGCTACTCAGGAGGCTGAGGCGGGAGAATTGCCTGAACCCAGGAGGTGGAGGTTGCAGTGAGCCGAGATTGCGCCATTGCACTCCAGCCTGGGTAACAAGAGTGAAACTCTGTCTCAAAAAAAAAAAAAAAAAAACAGTTTGACAGTTGTCAAGTTGAAGACCCATCAATTTCATTCTTGCCTGGTATTTTAGAAAGACACTTGCCCAAGACACAAGTTTGTAAGTTCCATTTTGTAACGTAAAATTTTAGAAACAATCTAAATATACATCAAAGGAGATAGGAATAAACATTTGTAGCATCCTTAAGTAATGAAACACTATACAACAGTAAAAATAAATTTTGTGTATGTATATATATATATATAAAGTCTATTTCAAAAAAAATAAACCTACCATAAAATTAAACACAAATGTATATGCATAATGGGATACCATTTACTTAGTTTCCAACATATGATGATATGCCATATGCTACTTAGGAATGCATCCATGTGAAATAAAAGTATAAAGAACAGCATAAGAATGATAAATACCAAAAGTAGTATTTCACCAAGGAATCCTTATAAATATTTGGGAAAGTGAACCAAGTACAATCCCAGAATTTACTCAATCAAGAATTCACACTGCAGTCATAGGAACATTGAAAAGAAAGTAAGTCACAAGGTGGTGATATCTAGGACATGTGAGCATTAATATACAACTCAAAGAAGTCTGATGAATCTACTCTCCTGAGAAACCCATCATCTGAACAACTAACAAGCATTTGTGTTTCCATCTGCTTCTCTATCTCTATTTCTTACCCATTTTATTCCGTTGCAACAAAATAATAAAATAATATATTTTATAATATATAAAATAAAACAAAAATTAATAAAAGCTTAAACATCAAATAGGACTACTTAATAACTACAGACAGACATGTTGCATTCGTTTGTTTTCATGCTGCTGATAAAGTCATACCTGAGACTGGGAAGTAAAAAAGAGTTTCAATTGGACTTACAGTTCCACATGGCCTCAGAATTCTGAGGGAGGCTTTAGAATAACGGCAGTAGGTGAGAGACACTTCTTACATGATAGTGGTGAGAAAAAATGAGAAAGAGGCAAAAGTGGAAACCCCTAACGAAGCCATCAGGTTTTGTGAGACTTATTCACCACCGTAAGATCCGTATGGGGACAACCATCCCCATGATTCAAATTATTTCCCACTGGGTTCCTCCAACAACATGTGGTAATTATGGAAAAAATTTCAAGATGAGTTTAGGGTGGGGACACAGAGCCAAATTATATCATTCTGCCCCTAGAGTCTCCAATTTTCATGTCCTTACATTTAAAAACCAATCATACCTTCCCAACAATCTCCCAGTCTTACTCATGTCAGCATTAACCCAGAAGTCCACAGTCCAAAGTCTCATCTGAGATAAGGCAAGTCCCTTCCCCCATGAGCCTGTAAAATCAAAAGCAAGTTAGTTACTCCCTAGATACAATGGAGGTACAGGTATTGGGTAAAGACAGCCATTCCAAATGGGAGAAACTGGTCAAAACAAAGTGGTTAAAGGACCCGTGGAAGTTTGAAATTCAGTGGGGCAGTCAAATTTTAAAGCTACAAAATGATCTCTTTTGACTACAGGTCTCAAATCCAGGTCACACTGTTGTAAGAGGCAGGTTCCCATGGTCTTGGGCAGCTCCACCCCTGTAGCTATGCACAGTACAGCCTCCTTCTCGGCTGCTTTCATGGGTTCGCGCTTTTCCATGTGAATGGTGCAAGCTATTGGTGGATCTACCATTCTTGGGTCTAAAGGACGGTGACCCTCTTCTCACAGCTCCACCAGGCAATGCCCCAGTATGAATTCTATGCAGGGGCTCCCACTCCACATTTCCCTTATGCATAGCCCTAGCAGAGTTCTTCATGTGTACCCTGTACCTGCAGAAAACTTCTGCTTGGGCATCCAGGTGTTTCTATATATCTGAAATCTAGGTGGAGGTTCCCAAACCCCAAATCTTGACTTCCGTGCACTCGCAGGCTCAACACCATGTAGAAGCTGCCAAGGCTGGGGGTTTGCACTCTCTGAAGCCACAGCCCAAGCTCTACACTGGCCCATTTCAACCGTGGCTGGAGTGAGTGTGTTGCAGGGCATCAAGTCTCAAGACTGCACACAGCATGGGGACCCTGGGCCCAACCAGTGAAACCAGTTTTTCTGAGGCCTCCAGGCCTGTAATGGGAGGGGCTGCCTTGAAGCCCTCTGACATGGGCTGGAGACACTTTCCCTGTTGTCTTGGGGATTCATATTGGGCTCTGGGTTACTGATACAAATTTCTGCAGCCAGCTTGAATTTCTCCTTAGAAAATTGTTTTTCTTTTCTATCACATTGTCAGGCTGAAAATTTTCTGAATTTTTATGCTCTGCTTCCCTTATAAAACTGAATGCCTTTAATAGAACCAAAGTCATCTCTTCAATACTTTGCTGCTTAGAAATTTCTTCCCCCAGGTACTCCAAAGCATCTTTCTCAAGTTCAAAGTTCCACAGATCTCTAGGGCCGGGGTAAAATGCCACCAGCCTCTTTGCTAAAACATAGCAAGAGTCACTTTTGCTCCAGTTCCCTTCAAGTTTCTCACCCATCTGAGACCACCTCAGCCTGGACTTTATTGTCCATAATGTTATTAGGCTTTTGGTCAAAGCCATTTGACAAGTCTCTAGGGAGTTCCAAACTTTCCCATATTTTCCTGTCTTCTTCTGAGCCCTCCAAACTGTTCCACCCTCTGCCTGTTACCCAATTCCAATGTTGCCTCCACAAGTTCAGGTATCTTTTCAGCAACACCCACTCCTGGTACCAATTTACTGTTTTAGTCTATTTTTATGCTGCTGAAAAACACATACCCAAGACTAGGAAAAAAAAGAAGTTTGGCCGGGCACGGTGGCTCACGCCTGTAATCCCAGCACTTTGGGAGGCCGAGGAGGGTGGATCACGAGGTCAAGAGATGGAGACCATCCTGGTCAACATGGTGAAACCCCGTCTCTACTAAAAATACAAAAACTTAGCTGGGCATGGTGGCGCGTGCCTGTAATCCCAGTTACTCGGGAGGCTGAGGCAGGAGAATTGCCTGATCCCAGGAGGCGGAGGTTGCGGTGAGCCGAGATAGCACCATTGCACTCCAGCCTGGGTAACAAGAGCGAAACTCCATCTCAAAAAAAAAAAAAGAAAAGAAAAAGAAAAAGAAGTTTAACTGGACTTGCATTTCCACATGGCTGGAGGCCACAGAATCACTGGGGGAGGACTCAGAATCATGGTGGGAGGCAAAAGGCACCTCTTGCCTGGTGGCAGCAAGAGAAAATGAGGAGATGCAAAAGCAGAAACCCCTGACAAAGTTATAGGATCCCGTAAGACTTATTCACTACCAGAAGAGCAGTATGGGGAAAACCACTTCCACGATTCAAATTATCTCCCACCAGTCCCTCCCACAACATGTGGGAATTATGGTAATGCAATTCAAGATGAGATTTGAGTAGGAACACAGACCCAAACCATATCACATATAGAGTATAAAAATAATTGAGAGTACTTAAAAGCTATAGCCAGGGCCATTCCATTTTTTATTTCAGATGTTACAGGTCAGCCACTGCAGTTCTCTCCAGCAGTGTGGCTGTATTCAGGATTCTTAAAACATGAGTGGATTTTATTTTATGTTATTGTTGGTGGTTTAAAAAAATTCCCCCCATGTAATCATTGTGAGCACCTTGCCTTATGGTCACTGTAACACAGGGGATGGGACAGGGAGGAAAAGTAACAATAGTCCACATGTCCCTGGCATCTGTTCAGAGCAATGTGAAGAATGTAATGCTCTTTTGTAAGAAATGTTTTATGATTTTTAAAACAAATATAGTGAATCTATTTTGGGTAGTCATTTTTTTAAAGACAGTCATTTTTAAATGATGGCTGAATTTCCCAACCCACCCCAAGCTAAATACTAAGTTTGAGTTTCACCTCCTCTGTCGGATATATAAGTGCATCTCTTCTTGGGTATAGGCAAAGTAACTTGGCAAAGTTAGTTCTGGTGATTTCTTCTTGGTTTTAAAGTCTTTTGCTGAGAAGAAATTCCATCATACATATTCATGCTTATAATAAGCGGGAGGATTTTTTGTTTGTTTTTGCAAATGCTTGCCCCTACTTCCATCAATTTTCTATGTTAGCAGTTGTGAAGAAGTAAGGTGGGGAGCAGTACTACAAGTTGAGTAATGGTATGAGTATATACCAGAATTCTGATTTGCAGCAAATTTTATTAATCAGAATAACACTTGGTTATGGAAGTAACCGATACTGAAAAAATTGATTATTTTTATTAGATAATTTCTTATCTATAGACTAAACTCTCACCTTGCTCTAGAGTCTTATTACACTTTGTAATATATGTATACATATATATATATACACGTATATATATATACACATATATATATATATACGTGTATATATATATATATATATACTTGTTTTCCACAAATTGGAAGAAAAAGATATACCACTTCTCTGTTGTATGTTGGATTATGTAAAAAATGTTTGTGTACTATTCAAAAAAATATAAAGACGTTCCTGTGGATGTTTTGGTTAGATCTTGGCATTTGTATTGATAGTTAAAAATCACTTCCAGATAAATAAAACACCCACGATGTTATATTTGATGAGTGTCAAATTTGAACAAGGGTTGATTGGCACCTGTAAAAATTGTTGAAACGTTCCTCTTACAAGGAAATACAGTAATCTTAAATTATTTTTAAAATGTTTCCAAAAAAATAACTTGTGGCAGAATTAGTCTATTTTTTGCAGAATTGAACCTAGACTATGGTGAATAGGAACCAGAGAAATATGTTATTTTATATTTTTTATTTGTTTTTGGTCTAACTTTTTCTATTTCCTTATATCTTCTAAATTTTATGGTAAAGACCTAATTTAAGATTTCATATCAAGGATCTCAACTCTATAAGCAGTAATAAAACCCGCATCATTCTAGCCAATTTTTTATAATTATAAATAGTCTTTCTTTCAAAATGAAGAAAATCAGATTATAGATTGGTTTATTTACCTGCAGTGGAAATTTGTTAAGCCTGTAGCTGCTCATCTTTTCATAGTAATAATGAGACCTGCCAACCTGCAATGCGTAACCCAAGGGAAATAATTAGAAATAATATACATTAGACCCTCTAGGACAGTATTCAGTCAGACTAACAGAGACAATAGTAAGAGAGCTGTTCCTCTATTGCTCTGCAGATGCTACCATAGCTTACTAGGATTTAGCAAGGACAGACATTAAACTTTGAAAGAAGGATTTTGGTTTGCAGGCCATAGGCATTTAAGCTGCACCATTGGGAGAACCAGTCCATTCACTGGCATAATTAAGGATGCAAGCCTTGTGGATACAGCATTATCCAGGCCCCCAGACCTGACTTACCACCTCAGCACTCTATCAGGCATGATTACCTCAAGCAATGAGCTATATAGCCAGTTACCATGGAGCAACATTTAGTTCCTAAATCATTCCAACCTGGGAAGGAGGTAAGCTTTCCTGCAGACCAGCCTGCAGGAAATCTGTCTTAGGCAATTAACCCCTACCTCTCACTCTCAATGTAAGAGAAACCAGAACTCATTCTTTGCTACCTTTACAGATAGAACACTAGCATGTGACATAGGCGAGGTCAATTAGATACATCCAAAGAAAACTCCAATTTGGAACGAAGCAACAACAAGATGAAGCTGCAATAAGGAATTCATATTCTGCTGTAAATGGTAAGAGGAAAATCAACCTTTGAGAAGCAGCATGAACGCAATTTCTGCTATGTCCAGTGTGTATAACGCAAGCTGCATATCTCCCAATGGCAACGGCAGTGGTGTATTTGCTGAAGCAGCTCTCTAGTGTTGTGTGTATACGTTTTCTGACTGTACAGATTCACAAACTAGATCTCTAACCTTTCTAGAGATGATGTAATCTACCTAATATGCTTTAAAAATTATTTTGCTGCTTAAACAAGCTAAGTAATTTATTTTGGTTCCAACCAGAATCCTAACAGATACTGAATTAATTGCAGGTATGGCTGAAAATACCATACCCAAGAAGAAAGAAATTTGAGATTTGTTATATGGGCAGATTGGATTTGGAAGCAGTAAGGATCCAGCCTCTGGCAGCCTATAAAACATGGTGATTGAACATTTAATTAAAGTATCACCTACGGTTAACTGGAATGAAGGACAAGTTGAAGACTGGTTTCAGAGGACTGAAAAGCCACTGCCACAGAACAGTATGAAGGACAAATAGAATATAAACCCCGTAGGGTTAACAGTCAACTTCTAATTATACTAAAGAATTACCCCAAAAAAGGATATTACAAACTCAAAATCCCAAATTCTCAGTTCAAAGTACAGTGAGAACTTTTTATGACTATGCTAAAAGTATTTGTCTCCTATAGTCACAGTGCTAAGGTAATCGAATAATTAAATTTTGTCAAATGACATCATCTGAATATAAATTCTTGCCAGTCTCTTAAGTGAAATTCAGACCACTGACTGGGAAGGAGTCAAGTCCTGAAAATTGAAATGGACTCATGTAAGAGGATTCAAATATCTCTGAGTACTCCAGATCTACAATTTTCACATAGCCACACTTACCAGTGGAAGCAATTTCTCTTCCCTTTCTTTTGGGCAATGGTACCCTATATAAACACCTGTCAATCTGTCAGTGCCCTAAACCAATGCCCTCGTCATATAAAAGAAAGTCAATTCTAACACACCCTTCATTATCTGTAGATTGAGGATCAGTGTCAGACCCTCTTACTCTGTTGGGGTAGAGAAGACACAGGAGCAACCACACATCCACTCCCAGGTGGAGAAACATTACTCCCCAGAAAATTGCAAATTTTGCTAGTTTATATTAGTAAAGACCCAGAGAATATGTGTGAGGATGGATTCTGACATTACACTAATAATGAAAGGAAATTATTTTAAAGTAAGTTAAATTTCTTAGCAGAGATTTACTGTTTCTGCTTAGACAGCCAGAGGTCTAAATGTTTACCAGGTTGGTTGAATAAAACATTAATTTATGGTGGTAAATAAAGTTAAGGGGTAAGGAATAATTGGTATAATGCAGAAGGAATCTACATCATAGGCAGCTAGAAAAATTGAAGTAGATTAATCATGGCTTACCTGCTCTTCATCTTCCTGGTATCTCAAAAGAAAACCCAAAGCATGTCACTTCAGAGGGCCCAAAAACAAGCCTTTCATGAAGGCACTAGAGTGGCATTGACTTGGAGAGCATCAGCATATTTTTTAAGTGCTGACTGGAGTGGCTCACACCTGTCATCCCAGCACTTTAGAAGGCTGAGGAGGGAGCATCACCTGAGTCCAGGAGTTGCAGACCATCATGGCAACATAGTGAGACTCCCATCTCTACAAAAAGAAATAATAAATGGGTGGACATCATGTTGCTTACCTGCAGTGCCACCTATTCAGGAAGCTAGGATGGGAGGATTGCTTGAGCTCAGAAGGTCAAGGCTGCAGAGCCAAGATTGTGCCACTGCACTGTAGCCTGGGCAGCAGAGTGAGGCCCCATCTCAAAAAATATGTAAAGAAGTAAAAATTAATGGGGCCACATCTCAAAAAAATTAAAATACCAAGATGGCTATTGTCTTTTGGCTGGGAAAATACATGGATATGGTGGTTTTTAAATGGGATCTTTATTGCAAAGGTTATGATGGACATAGTATACGAAGTAGTAACTTGTAAATAGGAAAAGAAATGAGGGCATGGTCACATCAACAAGCAATGGAGTCAATATGATTATCGGCATGATCTGTCCTGTAGGTATTTTCTGAGGTGGGTGTCTGATCACTAGGTCCTTAGAATCTAAGAAGATGTTCAACTCACTTGAGTTAGTTCATGGACTTAATGTACCTTTCATAAGGTGAAATCATGTATAATTGGGGATTGTCTTAGGAAAACCTCAAAAGTGCCTACTGTAAATCTTACTGTATAGCATTTCCAAAGGGACTTGCAGCCAATAACCAGGCTAACTGTGCACTGTGGAAGAGGATGTAGGTGGAAATCTCAGGGATTATGAAATCCTAGCTTAAACTCAGGCAGTACCCACAGGCACAGAATATTATCCTCTACTGCTAAAAATGAATTTTAAAAAATTGAATTATGATCAGCAACCACTTCAAGTGGATCTTACAGAACTCTTATCCCATCTGTTTCAGTAACAAACTGTTCCAAAACACAGTGGTTCACTACAGTGATATTAATTGTGCTTATACATTTGCTAGTTGGGCAGGACTTGGCAGGGAGAGCTCATCTCTGCTCTATTTAATGCCAACTGGGCTTCCTCAAAAGTGAGGATTAGAATCATCTCTAAGGTTATTTACTCATATGTTCTGGCCTTTGATGCTGTTGTTGGCAGGAAACTTACTCAGCCAGCGCTATTAGCCAGAGCACCCACATGTGGCCACTGGGTGTAGTCTGGGCTTCCTCACAAAATGGTGGTTATGTTCCAGCCACCTCAAGCATCTCAAGAAACAGAAAGAGCCAGGAGGAAGCTGTATCTCCTTTGGTAACACAGCCTTGGAAACAATAAGTGACACGTTTTTGCCAGATTCTATTTCTCAAAGCAGTTACCATATTCTGACTAAGTTTAAGGAGTGGGAAATCAGATTCCACCTCTTGATGGAGAACAGGGTCTGAAAAAACATGTGAAACCAGAAATATCATTGCATCCACTTAAGGAAAACATAGTTTGTCACACATCCTTTGACTGTTAATCCAGTTCCAAAGTGTATGGTTGAAATAGATATACTCAGTAACTGGAAAACCTCCACAAATTGTCTCTCAGATGAATGACAAAGCTTATTCTATAATTAACCAGGCAATCGCTCCCATTGTAGCGGTTATCCAAGGTTTTTCCTCATTTGGAGAGCAAATTAGCACTGCCCCTGCTTTCCCGCTAGTCTATAAAGCAGGTCTAACAAATATTTCATTTTTGTTATTCCAATAAATAGAGAACATAGAAGCAATTTGTTATTCTGGAGTAGGCTAACGGTAAACCTTCACTGTCTTATCTCTGGGCTAAATAAACTATATAGCTCTCTGTCATCATTTAATGTAGAAGACTTATTTCTCATCATTTCATAGAACATCATGCTGTCCACTACAGTGAACATCATATACCTAGGTCCTGATAAACAAAAAGTAAGTAGTTTAAATGCCATGAAAAAACATGGAGGCTATTGGCTGAAAAAGCAACCTTATAAAATTTTAGAGGCTTGATATTCCCATAAATTTGGGGAGATATATTAGCCTGGGGGCAGTTGAAAACTCATTTCCACACCTTGAAATTCTCACCTGACATGTTAATAACTTGAAATGGGGCCATAGTTAGGATTGGCTCTCCAGCCAGTCCCAACTTCAGTGCAAGGAAATCTTTAGCCCATATGACCCAACAGATCTAATGGTGGTTGAAGTGTCCATGACAGCTCAAATGCTTTGCAGAAATTAAGTCCTAGAAAGAAAACCACAACTCAGGTGTTAAAGAGGAAGTATGTTTCCTTTGGCTAGAATTTAGTCTTTAATGGCTCTATACTGGTTTACATTAGAAGCTGGATAGCAGACCTTAATACATCAGGACCTATCACAGCTTGAGCTGCCTATTAAGCAATGAACATTCAAGTTATTAAGTTGGGCATGTCCATTAACATTCTATAAGCAAATGTAGTTCCTGAGGACACAAGCAGTTATTCTGAGCAGGTGGGTCAATTGCTGATTATGATTATTCCCACCACAGTGTCATCACTTCTGCAACCCACTCCCATGACCACATGGGAAGTTTATTTTTTGTGACTACTTTATGAAACTTTTCAAGCCTGGTTCATAGAAAGCTCTACCCAATATGCTGGCACTAGTTTAAAATGGACTGCTGTGGCCTTACAGCCTCACTCGGTGTGATGCTGAGGGATGATGGAAAAGATAATCCTCCCAGTGGGCAGAACTAGCAGGGTACATATTGTGGTCCACTTTTCCTGGAAGGAGTGCTTGCGTGAGGAACAATTGAAGGCCAATGACTAATGGTTTGACCAGATGGTCTGAGACAAAGAGGTTTGGATAAATCTCTTAGAATTTGAAAGTATTTTTGTCCTATGCAAATGTGTAGCAGAAATTTCCCACTGAAGAGGATGCTCTCAGTAATTAGGGGGGACAAGTTGTTCTAACATGTAGATGCCAGTAAAGCTTTTATCCCCCAGACCCAGTAATGTTTACTCAACAGGCTTGTTTAAATAGCAGCCTTGGTGTCATAAGGGGTTTTAGATAGGCTCAACAAATGGACTTCTCTCCAGTGCTGACTTGGCTATCATCTCTACTGAGTGCCTAATTTTTCAGCAACAGCAGCCATCCCTGAGCCCTATATAGGCTCTTATATCCTGGGGAGATCAGATAGTCACTTGGCAGCAAGTTGATTATTTTGGAGCATTTCCTCACTGTGGATTTTTCCTTACTGGAATAAACACTTATTCTGGATTTGGATTTGCTGTCTCTGCTTGCCATGCTTTGCCAGCAACACCATCTGTTGGCTACTGAATATCTGGTCTTCATCAGGTTAACCCAAACAATATTACTTCTGACTAAGAAAGCTCAATTTATAATGAAAGAAATAAGGCAATAGGTTAATGTTCATGAGATATGCTGGTCTTGTGTCCCAGAAACACCTGGCCTTATGGAATATTGAAATTATTTTTTAAACAATTAACAGTGTCAACTGGAAGATAAGACTTTGTGAGGTTTAGATGCTGTCTTACAAGATACAGCCTTGCTTTTAATGAAATCATCTCAACCATAATATAAAATCTGTGATTCAAGGAATAGAAATAGGAGTGGTTCATTTAATCCAATAATCTGATTGAGAGACAATGTTTATTTAAACTGGATAATTATACTTCTAAACTTTAAAATGTATTTATTAAGATCATGATCTTTGATTACAAAAAGTTGTTCTCAAAAATATAGTATCATAACAGTATTTGTTTAAATTACTTTTAGAAATAGTCTAGCTTATTAAACTCATATATATGAACACTTAAACACAAATGATTCTGTATAGTCACACGGTTCTTACCACATAGTAGGTTCCACAATAAATACTGGTGGAATGAACAACTTTTAAATAGCAAATTTGCCCAGTGAATTTTCAGTATTTTCCATAAATAAAAATTCAGTCTGCATAACTTATTAAGAATATATCTAGTAGATTTAAATGTTACTCAACAGGTCCTTTCTATTCCCTTTTTAAAGTAATTTTTAAATCATTTATACAACTGCCTCTAATATTAACACAAAAATGTATTGCTTATACGAATATTTCAGCCCAGAGTGATTCCATAGAAATAGACCGTATCTGATAAATATTTATTACCCCTACTTATAATACATATTTCTACCTAAATCAAAACAAGTTAGCTCCAACAAGGAAAAATGTAATGACAGCATTTCTTTGAAATAGAAAGAAATACTACTCTAAGGAAATAAATGTATTTTATTGCTCTTTTTAATAGTCTAACTTAAGTATGTTTGCCCTCCTTAGAACTACGGAAAAGTTCCAAGGTGGGAAAAGTCTCCACCTTGTTCCTGGATTTCATTTTTAAGGATTTGATTCTTTGAAGTAAACGAGGCTATCTTTTTCAGTTTGTTCCAAGCATTTTATTCCAATTTCTACAATAGTGAAACTGGGGGAATCTTAGAGCTTATGTTTTTTAATGGGAGCTGATCTCATGAGATGAGATGTTTGATTTCCCACCCGGCTACCAGAAAGAAAGAAAAACAGAAAAAAGTAGAACTAAAGTTGACATGTAAATTCACATCAATTCTTCAGAGATCCACTAATTTCATGCAACAAAAATAACAGTCTGTGAATTAAACCAAAAAAGGAAAATACATATTAAAATATTTGTCTTGAGAATTAAACACCCAGTGTTTTGAAATGGCTCAAAAAACTCTAGTCACTGGAGATTTGTTGCAAAAGTAACAAAAGCAAAAGCTATGTAAAAGTTGTTAAACCACTTAGGAATGAAATATTTCCTGATTTTATGTATTAGAGTACAAAAGAAAAAGGTATGATCCATTATCTAAAATTGTGATCACAAAGCTAATAATGAGCTATTATAAACAAATTATACTGTCTTAATGCAGTGTGTTAGTCATAACTCAGCCAAATTCGATTTATTTTTTACCATTAAGAATAACAAAATGCAAAAGAAGACTCAGATTTTAAAAAGAGCCTGCCATCAAAATTTTACTTTTTTATGTCATGTCAACATTGCTTTGTGATTCAAACATTCTGACATCTTCAGAATTAAGGCCATTCTGATTATATAAATTAAACCAGTACATGATGCAACTCTACCATTCAAAGATTTTTTTTCTCTTACTAGCAAATATCATATTTATTTCATTCATTGGGTTCACATGCTAAATCCAAGCCCTAGGATGCACTAATAGAAATGTAGACATGTTTCTCAAGAAGTTCAGGAGAGGAGACTGATAAGAAAATTACTAAGAATAATATAAAAAACAAGTTTGTGTGCAAGAAGTTTATGAGTAATGCTGTGGGACCATATTCCTATTTGAGTGTTAAGGAATGTCTCAAATAAGTGGCAAATGTCCCAAATGTCTGGCATGTTTTGTTGCATATGATAGTTACTCTACAAATGCTGGGCATGGTGGCTTACACCTGTAATTCCAGCACTTTGGAAGGCCAAGGCCGGCAGCTCAAGAGGTCAGGAGTTCAAGACCAGCCTGACCAACATGGTGAAACCCCGTCTCTACTAAAAATACAAAAATTACCTCGGCGTGGTGGCGGGCACCTGTAATCCCAGCTACTCAGGAAGCTGAAGCAGGAAAACCACTTGAACCCAGGAGGTGGAGGTTGCAGTGAGCCGAGATTGTGCCACTGCACTCCAGCCTGGGTGAGAGTAAGACTCTGTCTCAAAAAAAAAAAGAAGAAAAGAAAAGAAAAGAAATAAAAGATAGTTACTCTACAAATAATTATTGAATTTATGTTTTTAAGAAAAAAATTATTTTGACATAAGACAGACAGTATTTAAAGCATGTAAATAATGAACTTTCACAAGCAAATTTAATTTGTTTCTGACACAGTGGCTAACAATCCTGGTTAATATGTGATAGCAATTAGTCCTATTATATTATCATGCAAAGATTGAGGGCCATTCCTCAAGGGGAGCACAGGTTGATCTGCAATGCCATTTCACTCCAGAGTATCACAACTTTAGTTCTAACACAGTAAATATAACCCTCAAAATTTAATGTAGGCCGGGCGCAGTGGCTCTCGCCTGTAATCCTAGCACTTTGGGAGGCCGAGGTGGGTGGATCACCTGAGGTCAAGAGTTCAAGACCAGCCTGGCTATCATGGTGAAACCCCCATCTTTAAAAAAAAAATTAATATTTCCCACTCTAAACCTGTAGGAAATCTTCACAAAATGTGTTTATACCTGGTCACTACACCACGAAATACTGATTTTATATGTTGAAAAAAATTGAGTCAAGTAAAAGGAATCCACAATGGCTATTATCATAGAACTCTAGCAGCTACTGTGGTCTGATATCAAATCACCTTCATTACAGGGACCTTTTGTCATTACACAGACGTTTTTGTAAATGTATGACTTAAGAAATCTACTCCAGGCAGAGACTAATGAGCAAGGTAGATAAAGAATCTTTGCTTTCAAAAGCTAAATGTTCTTCACAAAGTGTATCTTTTATCACCCCAGATTGTCAGTCTCCTCATTTGACCTTTCAAAATTTCAAAAATGTGAAGGGACAAAGCTATCCCTAATAATCTACCAATATCACTGCATCTGCTGAAACATCTTGGTATCTGCCATTAGTGAGATGGATGATGGAAGGTGGAAATCAGTAGCTCATCTGAGAAGGGTCGCGTTCATTCCTCTGGTGATAGATGAAAGCTATTTCTTTGTTAGCAGCAATCCTCCTTTATTGTCATGCAAGTCCTGCAGTGGAAACCAACCATATTTTTTTTCCAGTTTGCTCAAGTTAAGTGACACATTCATTCCACCTGGGATAGATTGCTGCAGGAACTATGCTACGTCCCTAAAAATTGTATTTCTGTGTGTGTTGTGGAATCTCCCTCGTGTCACCTCCGGCTGAGTTTAAAGATTGACTCTCCTTGAAAACCTAGAAAGCATTTTAAATTCCTTAACTGAAAGGCAAAAGAAGTGGATTCTTGCTGTGTGAGTCTCTAGACAATTAGATAATTTTGTAAAAGCAATTTGGTCACTCTATGGCTCTCTTTCTTAATAGGTTTGCTTTAAGGGCTTTCTTTAAATATAAAAGGTACACCACATGTGAAGGTGTGAGAAGTGGAACAAAATAAAACGTTATCCAACTCTAGGTTGAAATAAATCCTGTTTCAGCATAATAAAAGAGAGACTGTTCAAACCAATCTTGGAAAATAGTCATCTGTGACTTAAATGAAACTATCAAAGTCCACACTGCTGAAGACCCAGATGACACTGCAGAAGACACAGATGATATGCCAATAGAGCTGTCAGATTTGCACACTGCCTTATGCAGCCCATATTTGATATTCTCTCAACTTTATATACCTGAATAACTATTTTATTATACCACTTCATTTTTAATAACATTTCACATAGAAAAAAAAGCACAAAAACTTATGGGAGGTCTATAATCTAACATTTACCCACCATTATTGTTTTGTTTTGTTTTGTTTTGTTTTGTTTTGTTTTGTTCTGTTTTGTTTTTGAGAGTCTCACTCTATCACCAGGTGCCAAGCTGGAAGGCAGTGGCACAATCGGCTCACTGCAACTTCTGCCTCCCAGGTTCAAGCAATTCTCCTGCCTCAGCCTCCTGAGCAGCTGGTACTACAGGCACACACCACCACACCCAGCTAATTTTTGTATTTTTAGTAGAGACGGGGTTTCACCATGTTGGCCAGGATGGTCTCAATCTTGACCTCGTGATCTGCCTGCCTCGGCCTTCCAAAGTGCTGGGATTACAGGCTTAAGCCACCACACCCGGCCCACCATTATTGTTTTATACCTCCTAATACCCCAAAAGGCTCTCCCCAAGAAACTTTTTCTCATCTGGAACTTCACAAGAAATATTTTTCTTCTGCTTTTCCTCTACCTACTAAGGTTGAACTGAAGACACAGTTCATCCTCAGTGACCTAAGAGATTATCCTAAGTCCCAGAGGACATTTTCTCCTCTGTAATGCACACCCTGTAACTGATCTTACCACTGAAGAGTATCCAAAAATATGATCCAGTTAAATACAAGCGTATCCAAGAAAAAAACACGAATATACAAGAAAATGTGTGCATGATAAAGAATATCCAAAAAAATATGAGAGTAAGAAAAAAATCCAAGCATATACCAGAAAATGTATACATGACAAAGAAGTCTTACAAGTAGCAGGAAACCCAGCCCACACAGAAAAGAACTAGAACACCAGCCTAATGAGGGACCCTTAAGACTAGATATGGAAACCAAGATTGATTAAGATTAATAATAAAGGAGAAGAAGCCTGTGGAGAGTAATAAATCAAGGGATATGTTTAAAATAAATAGAATATTTTCCTCCTGTGAGTTTTAAAATTATTTATTCTGATTCTTCATTATTTGCTCTCTTTCTCCTATTTTGCTTAACTTTTGAATGTCTGTAAATTCAAAAAATCATATAAATATGTGAGTAAAATCTATGATCTTCATAAATCCACATGCAGTGCATGTATGTGAGGGCTCTGGGGGATGAAGGCAGCAGATACAGGATTATAAAACACTGCCTACATCAGAAAGTAATTGATAAACTGATTTTAAGTTACCTCATAAAATCACAGGAAGTAATGATCATACATTTAAATTAAAATCAAAATAATGTGGTATAGGCTTCACATGCTATTATTGCACCAAAGGGGCTAGGCACTGTGCCAAAAACAATGAGTAGTGACTTTATAGAAAAGGTGGGGAGGGGTACCAAAAGGATGGAGAAGATAAAAAGAGAGAAAAAATAGAAAGAGGACATTTCAAGTTCAGAAGCAGTCTGAAAAAGAGCTACATCTCAATGCACAGGGCACTGCACAGGGGACTACAAGGGACATGTGGAAGCTATAGTTCAAGCAGGGAAATAACTTCCATTTTATTTCATAGCATATGTGCAGAGAATGGGACCATAGCTAAAGGACTAGAGTTCATCTTCTACTCGACAAAATATTTCTCTACTTTAATGTCCTCATCTATAATTGAGAGGAAAAAAAAAATAGTGCCTAGCTTTCAGATATTATGAGAATAAAAATAATATATTTAAAGCAGCAATCCCAGGGCCTAGTCCTGGTGGGTGACTACTAACTCTAGAAAGCTTTTTTACCATCACAAAAGCAAAAACTTGCAAACAACTTAGTTGTCTATTAATAGAATGGACGTCACTGAGGAATTCATTGCTATCACTGGACATGTTCATTTATAGCCTGGACCAGTGGTTTATCCAAAAGAAGTTTTGTGTATAAAATGATCCACCCAGTATAGGAAAAAAAGGCTTTTAAATTTTTATTTTGAGTATAAAAATATTTAAATTTTTATTTTGAGTATAAAAATATTTAAATTTTTATTTACTTAAAATTATATCCTTTTAAATTTTTATTTTGCTCTATTAAATTTTTATTTTGAATATAATTTATCATGTCCATACTACATTAACATTGGTGTGCATGTTCATTGTTTTAAAATAAATACACATAGAGTGGGTAACAGTCTCAAAAGTTGCTTACTGAGAGAAGAAAGGATTTCTGTATATAAAGGACACTATAGAAGGAAAAGTAAACAAGAATGAGGAATAGGATGCGACCAAGCTGTCTACCTTGTGTGGCTTTGCATGTACACTGAATATTTATGTGCATTTCATTATCATGTTTACAGAGATTGCTTATAGAACACATTTACAGGAAATGTCAGCTGCCTAGAATAATTTATTAGAAAGGAAGAAAAAATAAAAATTTCTTTTGAGTCTATGTGGGCAAATATAAAAACACAAAGACATAGTTTCCAGATTTGGAGATAAACTTCCATTTAATGATAATAATAGCTAATGTTTGTTGCTTTTTATTAGGCACTGTCCTCAGTACTTTATGTGAATTATATCATTATTTTCTTGCAGCAAAGTTACGAAGCACTGACTGATATTATAATGAGATTAAGTAAATTGCCAAAGGTCACATAGCTCATCGGTAGCAGAGCTAGGATTCAAACCCAAGATTATTAGCCCCAGTGTCTGAACTCCTGATGACTATATCATACCACTTCTCAGGGTAAGTACGGGCATACCTCAGAGATATTGCAGTTTCAGTTCCAGACAAGTGTCATAAAGCAAATATTACAATAAAATGAATCTCATAATATTTTTAGTTTCCCAGTGCACATAAAAGTTATGTTTATACTATACTGTAGTCTATTACGTGTGTAACAGCATTGTGTCTAAATTTATTTTAAAAATACTTTATTGCTAAAAAATGTTAATGATCATCTGAGCCTTCAGCAAGTCATAATCATTTTGCTGGTGGAAGGTCTTGCTTTGACGTTGATGGCTGCTGACTCATAAGGGTGGTGGTAGCTAAAGGTTGGGGTTACTGTGACAATTTTTTTTCTTTTTTTAAATTTATTTTAATTTTGCAGGTACATAGTAAGTGTGTATATTTACAGGGTACGTTACATGTTTTGATACAGACATGCAATATGTAATAATCACATCATGGAGAATGGGATATCCATTCCCTCAAGCATTTGTCCTTTGTATTACAAATGATCCGTTTATAATCTTCTAGTCATTTTAAAATATGTAATTAGGTTGCTATTGACTTGTGGCAATTGCTTAAAATAAAACAACAAGGAGGTTTGCCAATGAATTGATTCTTTATTTCACAAAAGATTTCTTTGTAGCATGAGATATATTTGAGAGCTTTTTACCTACCATAGAACTTCTTTCAAAATTGAAGTCAGTCCTCTCAAACCCTGCCGTTGCCTTATCACATTATTTTACATAACATTTTAAATAATTTGTTTTCATTTTTAACAACATTCACAGCATCTACCCCAGAGGCAGATTTCATTCAAAAATTTTTTTTAATCAGTTTTTTTGTTCACCCATAAGAATAAACTACTCAACCATTCAAATTTTATCATGAGATTGCAGCAATTCAGTCACATCTTCAGGCTCCACTTCTAATTCTATTTCCACCACATCTGCAGTGTTTTTATCCACTGAAGCTTAAACCCTTCAAAGTCATTCATTAGGGTTGGAATCTACTTCCTCCAAACTACTGTTAATGTTGATGTTTTGAATTTGGATGATAATCCTGAAACACACAGTCCTGAATGCGTAATCCTGAAAGATCAAAATCTCTGAAGTCTGACTCTCTAAAGTCTAAAATCCCTACCATCTAAAAACCACCAAATAACTGTCACAAGATAGTCACATCATGTCAGGTGGAACTGTTATCTTGTAATTTTTTACTTGCCTTTGGTGGAAAGTTCAGATGAGTAAATCAGCCACATGATATGGCAACAATGAAAACTTCAGTTTAAACATGATAATTTTCCTACATTGAAATTCCTTCCAGATGCTGACTTTACAGGAGTTTTTAATGAATTAAAGCCACATTTGCCTGAAAAGGCCTGCTGGCAAAGTCACTGACTGGCATAAAAATAATTACGCGCATGGTAGAATAAGAATACACTTACACCACAGTGCTGTTTTATATCAGTAATATTGTTTCAGCTATATCACCATTATTGTTTCTGCTAAATCTGTGGTCTATGTATCAATGCCTGTGGAATGGGTTTCCACATACACAAAACTACAGAAAAGCATGACATAGAAGAAGGAAAACTTAGTAGGGAATGCTCACATTGGTATACATTAAATCACATAAGAACTTCAAAGAGAGCAATGAAAAGATTAAAACTCATCTACTATAAAGACATGCACATGTGTGTTTACTGAAGCAATGTTCATGACAGCAAAGACTTGGAACCAACCCAAATGCCCATCAATGATACACTGGATTAAAAAAAAAAATGTGGCACATACACACCATGGAATGCTATGCAGCCATAGAAAAGGATGAGTTCATATCCTTTGCAGGGACCTGGATGAAGCTGGAAACCATCATTCTCAGCAAACTTACATGAAAACAGAAAACCAAGCACAGTGTGTTCTCACTAATAAGTGGGAGTCGAACAATGAGAACACATGAACACAGGGAGGGGAACATCACACACGGGGACCTGTCAGGGGGAAGGGGCTAGGGGAGGTATAGTATTAGGTAGGAGAAATACCTAATGTAGATGACGGGTTGATGGGTGCAGCAAACCACCATGGCACATGTATGCCTATGTAACAAACCTGCTTGTACTGCACATGTATCTCAGAATTTAAAGTATAATTAAAATAAAATAAAGAAAGTTAATATAAACTGCTCTCCTAGGAAGCCATATCCTAAAAGAAAAATGAAAAAAAAATCCCAACTATTCATTGTAATGTGAGACTTAAAAGTACAACTAAAGATCATGAAAGTCTGCTCTTATTGATTATCTTCTGCAATTGCCCATAATCTGTGCTTATAATGCACGTTTTCATGTGTTGAATTTTCTTTTTAGTTTTGGGGTGTTGTTTTTGTTTCTTTTTATTTTCTCTATTTTTCACTATTTTAAGTTGTCAGCATTACTTTTTTATAATTTCTTATGTTATGTATTTTGTCTTTCCATAACTTCTAATCTTGGAGGTATAAATTGTATAGAGACTTTCAGAGAGTTTGAATGTGCTTTATACATTTTTTTCAAACTCTACTTTATGGAAGTGTATTATCACAACGTTGACTGTGTAATCATTTTGTATGTATGTAAAAATGTTGAAACTTCTTCAGAAAATGAAAAAGATGCCCTTTTTGTACATCGGCGTGTGTAAAGGATAAAATTTTTCAGAATCTCAGCTCTTTTGGGTGACTGCATATGTGATGGTGACCCATCATGTTTTTTCACTGATTTTGTTTAAAGACTTAGATTTTTCATCATAGTATTTCAGATGGCTGCAATTATAAAGCTGAGTGCACACAACCAGCAATCATATTGATAGGCATTTATTTATTCATTTCCCTTTTTACCTATTTATGAATTTGATTCACCCACTCATAACTGTTATATTCATGCAACTGTCATTAATATGCTTGAGTGTTTATATTTGCAAAACTATATTTTATTATTGTCTATGTTACCATGTGAAATGGAATTCTTTTTAGGGAGTCTCTCTGAACCTATTCTAGTTCATGAGGCTGTCTGATTTGCAATAAAATATATACCTTTTAAAGTTATTTTTTCTCAGAATTATATTTTCAAGATTTTAATGTTTCAGGATTATGATTTTCAGGATTTTAGACTTTAGAGATTTTTATATTTTAAATTCAACATCAGAATTACAACATTCAGGGATGTATCTTTTGGGATTGTAATCGTCTCTTGATATTTTGACCTCCTCTCATTAATCATTAATGTTCTTAATGACTTTTAAAATAGCAAATTCTTTCCAGAAGGTTTTTAATTTACTTTCCCCAGTTCCATCAGAGGAAAATTATATATGGCACCTATAGTCTTATGAAATGTACTTCATAATAACAAGAATTGAAAGTCAAAATTACTCTTGGATCCATGGGCTGCAGAATGGATGTTGTGTTAGCAGGCATTAAAACAATATTATTCTCATACATCTCGATGGGAGCTTTTGAATGACTAAGCACATTGTCAATGAGTAGTAACAAAAGAATCTTTTTCTCAGAGCAGTAGGTCTCAACAGTGGACCTATAATATTCAGTAAATCATGCTGTAAACAGATATGCTATCATCCAGGCTTTGTTGTTTTATTGATAGAGCACAAGCAGAGTAAATTTAGCATAATTCTTAAGGACCCCAGAATTTTCAGAATGGTAAATCAGCATTGGCATCAACTTTCAGTTACCAGATGCATTAATACTTAACAAGAGAGTCAGCCTGTGCTTTGAAGCTTTGGAGCCAGGCATTGACATCTGCTCTCTAACTTTGAAAATTACAGATAGCCTCTTCTTTCACTAGAAAGTTGTTTCGTCTACACTGAAAAGCTGTTATTTAATCTAGCCACTTTCATCAATTATATTAGCTAGTTCTGGATAATCTGCTACAGCTTCTATATGAGAACTTGTGGGATCACCTTGTACTTTTATGTTACCAAAATGGCTTCTTTCCTTAAACTTCATGAGCCAGCTTGTGTTAGGTCATGACTTTTCTTCTTCAAATTCACCTCTCCCTGCCTTGATACAATTGAAAAGAGTTAGAGACTTGCTCTGGATTACGTTTTGATTTAAGGGAATGGTGTAGCTGCTTTGATCTTCTATCCAGACCACTAATACTTTCTCCATATCATCAATTAGGCTGTTTTGCTTTCTTATCATTCATGTGTTCACTGGCATAGCACTGTTAACTTCCTTCAAGAACCTTTTCTTTGCATTCACGACTAGGTTGGTTGGCACAAGAGGCCTAGCTTTCAGCCAGTCTTGGCTTTTGACATGTGTTTCTTACTAAGCTTAATCATTTCTAGCTTTTGACTGAAAGTGAGAAGCACACAAGTCTTCTTTTCACTTGAAAAAATCACCTTTGAGGTTATTGTAAGGTTATTAATTGGCCTAATTTTTCAGGGAAAAGGGAGGCTCAAGGAGAAGAGGAGAGATGGGGGAATGGTCAGCTGGCAGAACAGTCAGAAAACACACATTTATCAGTAAAGTTTGCCATCTTAATTGGGTGCAGTTCATGGTGCCCACAAACATTTACAAAAGTGTCATCAAAAATCACTGATCATAGATCAACATAGCAGACATAATAATTAAAAATTTGAAATATTATAAGAATTACCTAAATATGACTCAGAGACATGAAGTCAGCACATGCTGTCAGGAAAATGATACTGATAGACTTGCTGACACAGAATTGGCACTAACCTCTAAGTTGTAAAAACACAGTATCTGTGAAGCGCAGTAAAGGAAAGGCAATGAAACAAGGTATGCCTGTATATAGAAATTGTTTACTCCTTTCTTCTTATCTAATATAGAGATACCTAGTGTCTATAATCCTGCACTTCTGTCAAGAAAAGGAATTTGTAAACACAAAGAAACAGTATGAAAAGCGATGGCTGCTTTTCCACATAAAGATGAAAGACAGATATAGCAGCCTCACCACATAGCCTCTGTCTATCTTTCATGTTTATCTGTCCAGCTGTCTCTCTGTTCTTTCCTCCTCAGCACAAATTCCAGTTAGAAGAATAGAGGAGTAAGAAGTCACAGGTAGAAAAAAAGTAAGATTAAAACTTGGAGCAGGGAAACTGAAAATTTCAGCCAAAAAGGACAGTAAAAAGGAAAAAAAAAGGAGAAATGAATGTTGAATCACCATTGAGTTAATACACCCAGTTTTTACTTCTTATGACCTTTGCTCCTGATGTTTTCTTTATTTAGAGTTTCTAAAAAGTTATTTACCTGATAAAATTACTCAAACTGCATGTAAATTGAGTATTGAAACCACATTCCTGAAACACTAAACTACTTAACAATCTCCAAACTCACTCTTTCAATCCTCAGTGCCTGTGCACATGCATTCCATCCCATCTCTCTCACCTGCAGAGTTTCTATAAATATTTCAAAACCAACCTCAGACTAACTTCTTCTATGTGTTCTTCCTTGATCAATCCATAATTAATCACACTTCTCCATGTGTATCTGGTCTTGTATTATAGAAACTTTCACAAATTCAGCACTTTATAATTAATGGACTCACATGCTTTTCTCTTGATTGATTTCTAGACCACATTCAGTAATCTTGTACTGTATTTGATTCATCTGTCACAGGTGCCTGGTACTACTATACCACATAGTAGCATAGAGTAGGCACTCAGTAAGTATTTTTTGAACTGGTCTTCTGTTAGGCATGGTGTTCACAGGAGAAAGAAATAAAGATAAACAGGAAATAATTGTCACCATCCAGGAGGCCAGAGGCCAGGGAACCAATCGAACAATGTTCTAAGTGCTGCAGTAAAGAAAAGCACTGATACTGTAAGGAAGAATATCAGGAAATGGAGCTCCGATCTGGATCTTAAAAGTTCACTAGTTAAGAAACAAGTGGAATCTGCAGGAGAGACTATATAGAGTGATTCACAAAGTAATGTAAACTCTGAAAAAATATAAGAAATTCAGAACGGCTATGGTGGCTCAGGTGTATATGGGAAAATGATTGGAAATAAAGTTAGAAAAGTGAGTAGAAGCAGATCATGAAGGGCCATCATCAAAAAGACTTTCTGTGAACAGCTCATGCCTCCCTTGAAGCAGGATGCTGTCATCTCATGTATCATGAAGTCAGAGACACTTCAACAGGGTATTAATAAACAATGGATATTTTACTGATAATGGTGTGGAAAGAGAAATAATTATATCACAATTTTATAAATATTCTTTAAAACATCTTCTAAGAAGTAATCATAAATTTATCATCTAAAACAGGGCACTTGAATAATTTTCCTAGATTAATATGCAAATACTAGAACTGTCAGGGAAATTGAGGATGTATAGTCATCCCCATACCTTTAAGCACTGGTATCCCCAATCACCCGCCTCCTGTGTCCTCCAGTCTTCTTTTCCCATGTCATCGTCTCTATCAATCCATCCTTCTATTATCAACCTTCATTTCCCAACCACTCTCTACCCTTTCTCCACCACCTGTCTCATTATTTCATTACATCTCTTTTCTTAAGGATGAGAAATTTAGCCTTCTATTCATTTCTTCCATTGATAGCCTAATACCCAGCATCCACTCAGTAAAGAAAGAACCCTCTTTAGGATTTGTTCATCTTAGAAGACAATGAATATGGAAAAAACAGAATGATTCCCTATGAGAATTTTTCCCCTGGCACCTATGAAAAGGAAATGAAAAGAAAGCTTACTTATCACATGTACACATGAAGAAGAAATACATTAAATATTCAACTTGAGTCATAATTTTAATATTACACAAACAAAATCAACATTGAAAAGAGTTTGCTAATGATAGCACTTGGCATTGGAAAGAGCATGGAAAATCCAGCACTCAAATGCTTCTAGTGGAAGTACAGCAATGTATTTCTTGGGTGACATACTTCTGGATGATGATTCGGCAGTACTTACTTTAAAACGTCAAAAACATGTATATATAATTCAACACAGGAATTGTGCTTCTAGAAATGAGATGAATAAGTAATTAGGGATGAGTACAGACAGTTGTAATATTGTTTATCACAGCAATGTCTATAATAGAGAAAAGTGAGAAACCACCTGAATATTTATAATAGAAACTTGTTTTAATAATTTATTTGACATCCACACACAGGATGCAGCCATTGAAAATTATATTATAGGTCAGCATTTTTCTAATCCTTTTAGCAGTAAAACCATTTTATCAAAAACCTCCTACGCATACCTGCAATATATAAAATGAATACAAGCAGAGCTTCTCTGTTTGAAATCAGGTAAAGTGGCTGAGAAAACTTAGCCCTGCTTTTATAATCCACTATGGCTTTGACATCTTTGATAAATCTCATTGCACATAAGTGTTACTAACATGGGAAAATTTTCACAATAGAATCAGAGAAACAAAGTAAGTGCCAACAAATTTGTTCCAAAAAGTGGGTGGATGAGGGACAATAAAGCAGAATCCATTATCAAGAAAACAAGTCCTGTTAGTAGTGGATAAGAATCCCACTCAAATCCAGAGGATGATGCAGCCTAGTTCTTTATTTTTTCCACCAGTTAGCCCTGCAGCACCTCTGGGTAGCATTCCAGCATTCAGAACACCTTTGTTCTTGGCTCCATCTGGGAGGGCAATTTTTACTCCTTACAGTCCTGCTTGCAGATTCTTCAGAATAATAGCATCTTACTGCTATTGATACCTTTCAAGGTATAATTTGATGCTTTATTAGCTAAAAGAACTCCTTTCCTCAACCACCTAACACACATCAGAGGTAAGTATAAAAGATAGCAGGTGGAATTAAAAGAACAAAGTCTCCTAATACATAGACTTAGATCTAGGATTCAATTTCTGCCACTTTATTTCATTTTTCCCCGATTCTTGATATTCTTCGGTTACTTTATTTTGTGAAAGCTAGCATCCAAGTCACCTCCTTGTATACGTTACTCCCACACTAAATCAGGAGTAACAGGTGTGATCCATAGAGTATGGCACATGAGTGGATGTGGAATTTCTGAGGCTAAATCATAGATGTCATTGCAGCTTCCACTTTGCTATTTTGGTAAATTTTGGTAAACACTTAAAAGATGGAGCAGCCTACATGAACAGGAAGTGGGGGCCCTGAACAACAGAAAGCACCAACTTGCCTGCCATGTAAATGTTCCTCCTTGAAAGTGAATTCTCCAGTCCCAGACAAGCCTTCAGCTGACTGCAGCACCAGTAGATAACCAACTGCAACTTCATGAGAGATCCTAAGTAAAAGCTGACAAACAGAGCCCCCTCCAAATCCCTGACTCACAGAAATTAATAAGTGGTTATGGTTGTTTTAAGCCACTAAGTTTTACTGCAATTTGTTGTGGAGCAATAGATAAGAAAAATACTCTTAAACAAATTATTGTGAACAGGAAGTATCTTCCTGAATCTCTGATCTCAGAGGATCTGTAGGCCTTTCAATAACGTGAACTTGATCAGCACAGCAGAGAAAGACTATTCAAAATTCCGGCCAGCACTTTCTCTTTTAGTTCTTGATCATTTCTGTCCTTCCAATAGTATCTATTGCCAATACTTTTTAAAAAAACACTTAAAGGAAGGATAGATAGATGAAAGAGAGAAAAGAAGGAAGCAAGGAAGGAAGGTAGGAAGGAAGGAAAGAAGGAAGGAAGGAAGGAAGGAAGGGAGGGAGGGAGGGAGAAGAGAAAGAAGGAAAGAAAGAAAGAAGAAAGAAAGAAAAGAAGTAGCCATCTATTAATAGATAACGAGAAGGTCCTTATTTGCTAAGTATGGTAAGTGCATCTAAAAGGCAAAAATGAAAAAAAAATGCCGCAGAGAGACTATGAAACAGATTTACTTTTTTTTTTTTTAATTAGATTGTGAGACTGGAAACCTGGTGCAGGTGTTCCCTGCTCAGGAACCTAATTCTAATTCACTTCAGCTGCCATCATCTGCTACTTCCTTCAATCAGTATCACATCAACATCCATTTAAGATGCATTACAATTTTTGATGACCACTTTTTAAGTTAGCATTCAGTTCTGTTGATAGAATTGAGAGAGTCAAAATTAGGGTGTCTTCAACAATGTAATTTGTTTAGCTCACACATAAAAAGTCTGACTTAAAGCTGCTATTCTGTGCAAAAGTATCAGGACCCAGGCTTCTTCCCTTATTTTTTTTGCCATCACTAAGGTACTGTCCTTGTCCACATAATCCACAATAAAGCAGAGTGGGTGGAAGGGATAGGAGAAATTGTTCATTTATTCTGTTCACATTCAGTTGACAGGAACATTGTCATATGAATATGGATACTGCAAGAAGGCTGAGAACTCAAAGCAGGATTTCTCACTATTTATTCCCCCGTCAGTATATATCACACATACGTATGAGACTCAGCAGTGGCTGCATGCAAATTTTAAAAATTCCTCATTATTGGCTTGGACAGATTTTTCAATTCTTTTTCTCTACATCCTTTTTGATTAATATTAAAATCTCAATCATGTCCCCTTACTCTCCACCCTAGCCATGTAATGACTATTGCTTACTCAGGCAATAGCTGGTGCAATTGCATTCCAACAATTGCTGTGACATTTAAACTATTAGAACTATATCTAGGCTGCATTGATGGAATGCTCTTAGGTGATTTATTGCACAAGAAGTAGATTTCCTTCCACACAAGACCTTCATAAAACAACATAATGATCATTTCATTGCCAAAGAACTTGAGTGATGATTTTCTCCATCTGTAAAACTTATATTAAACAACCTGAGTCATGTTATTTCTAAATTGCAAATGGTAATTAAATGATCCAGTTACAAATAGTATAAATCATTCATTATCTTATTTTTCTTCTTGGATCTGTAACTGTTCTTGTGACAAATATCCTTCAACATCAGTCCACAATGTAGGATGTGGTAAAAATACAAATTCAGTGCAACAAATATTAACAACACTCACCATATAATGGGCTATGTGTGTGGTGGTTAGGAAAAGCCCATTGTAAAGCATTTAAACTGAAATTTGAATAAGGAGAAATATCTAATCAAATTCAGGTAATAAGGGCAATTCATCCATGGCAATATTTTATCAAAGGTCTGGAGGAAAGAATCTGGCCCCTTCAAGTTCATTATGTAAATATCATAGAGAATAAGAGCAGAGCAAGTCATGAAGTTGGAGACAGAGTCACCAACTGTAGCATGCAAGAGTTTCAGGGATTTTATCCCAAGATCAATTGGAAGCCATTGAAGAGTATCAGGTAGGGGACTAAAATAAGTAAATGTTTTTTTAAGAAATCATTCTGTCTCTCATGAGAAGAGAACATGGGGTAGTAGAAACAAAAACTGAGGATGGTAAACAGGCAAAACTACATGAGGGTGAAGAAATTTAAATGCAACTGGAATAATCCAAGCAAGAGGCTAGAGACTGACAATGCCTTAAACTAGAATACAGAAAATGTGAATGGATCTGAAACTATTTAACAAGCAGAGATGTCATGACTTGCATAGGAAAACCAAAAAGGTGGAAAAAAAAAGAGAAGTTAATACCGTTACTCTGTGCAATAGTATTCTAGCTGACTTTTATTCTGATTCTTTTCATGCTCTCCAAAATGTCCATGGTAAACAATATTATTGGAAAAGCTAATCTAATCAAAATGTGAAGTTTGTTTTATATTATATTATACAATTGCAATAATATAAATAATACACAGAAAATAATCCTTCAGATGCCAAATACCACAGGTGGTTTTTTATCTTCCCTCTTTCGTGGGCTTTGCAATTTTTTTGCAATGTATCCTTCATTTATCTAATCATTTATTCAACAAATATTCACTGAACACCTATACTCTGCCAATCTCTCTACTAAGGACTGGGGGTGTAGCAATAAAAACTGACAGCAGCTCCTGCCTTCACTAAGTTTACATTCTGGTGGTAGTGACAGACATCAGAAAATAAACAAGGTAAACAAGTGAAATACATAGAATGCTAAATGGTTAGTATATTCATTTGGATTCTATTTTTAGTTGCCAAAATAAACTTCCAGTACAAATAAGAACAAAGTGAAGCAGAAATAGAACAAACAGGTAAAGTTCAAACAAGATGGACTCAAATGCCATCTCTTCATCTCTTCTTTGTCCTTACCACCCAATGATAAAGCTTCTATCCCCACTCCTTGAACTGAAAGTCCTTTGCCTTTACTGATATATAGCACTTATCTGGTTATATTAGAGTTGCTGAACATATTTTTGTTTCTCTTTTCCAGCCTGGAGTTATGAATAGACAATGTTTGAAAATAGTGGTAGGGAGACAGCCATTGTTCTTACAATTTAATATGAAGTAGTTAATACACCACAAATGAACTTTATTTTTCCCCTACAGATTCTTAAAGTATGAGCAAATATGCATTTATGACTAATTAGAAAATGTCTATTACAAATCCTATTTCTCAAAGAATGCCACATTTGTAACTTTCTGTCTTGAAAATATGCTTTTATAAACCTCATCTTTTTAACCATCATCTTTGAGCCTCACAAACCTAATGATAACATGCATCTGACTGCTTGCAAATTTTAGTTGGGAGATATTTCCAGAATGGACAGAATTTATTCAAGCACATGGTCCACAAATAAGAAGTCACTCTGCCACCCATTGACAATCAGTCACATCACAACCTCTGCAGCTAACAGAGTTGAGAATTGTTTATTTGAAGCTGTGAACAGTGAAAAACAGATGTCAGAGAAGATTATCACAGCCCTGCTAAACTTTTGCAATGATTTGGAAAGTTTTAGGTGAATTATCTCACAGTTAAAGGATCCATGTGTATTTTGCCTGTTTTCTGTTTTACGCTGAGAAAATGAAGCTTCTATCCTAACTACAAATTAATGTTGCTTTTTAAGGGTAGAATGAATGTGTTCAATTAATATTCATGATCCATGTGGTAATGCATCTTAAAAATTAATAGCATGCATGACATTGTGTTTTTAATGAAAGGATTTGAACATTCCTTATAATGTGAAATGACTAAGTTTATTTTATAAACTTAGTGAAAATAATTCACCAAGTACAGTGTGATTAGCTCTTTGCTGCAAAGGGTACTCACAAATCCTGATGCTACAGGAATTATGACTTGGGGGTAAGCTATTTCAAACCTCAATAACTTTGTTCCCTTTGGATTATGGCGGGAATATGGTTTATTGATTTTTCTCAAAACATCTAGTGCTTTTCAGTGAGGCAAAAGTTTCAAGTATCTTTATGCAGTAATTCCAAAATTCTCCTCAAACTATAAGCAGAGTTTTTTTTCCTGTACAATGACTATGAAGCAATACATATTATAATGCAGATCAGGGTCCTCATGACAGCAAAAAAGAAATGTAATTATAGATAAAAATCATCATCCAAAGAAATACCTTTCCCCGAGAGTCAGTAGCATGCTTTTATAGTACACAGTATCTAACCCTGCTTTTTACAGAACATGCACTTTTAAAAAAAACGTAAGTCCATAGAATATAAAGGCAGATTGAAATAAATAGGGTATACATCATCTAAGTGCAACGTTTTTACAAAAGAATAATCATAATGATTTTACTAATTAAAATTAAAAACAAAGCCAAAATAATAGAAAATGTGTTATGCATTTGTCAAAGAATGCAAAAAATTGTTTTTAAACTGCAAAGAAATGAGCTAATATAGAGTTTTGAGTGTAGATTTTTAAATCATATCTTGAATTAATAAATACTACAATAGCATAGGTAATAACTCATTGTATATAAATATTTCTCAGATATCCTGAAACACATTACCCTATAAACAGGAGCTAACTGGAGACTGAGATTATGGGCAATTTTTATTTTTTTCTTTTTATACTTTTTGGGAACTTGGATAAAAATTACTTTTCTAAACAGCATAATTTTTAAGATATCAACAATATATCAAATCACTTACATTGTTTCTTTGCTGATCAGACTTTTTATTTTTATTTTTTTCTGAGACAGAGTCTCACTCAGTCATCCAGGATGCAGTACAGTGACACTATCATGGCTCACTACAGCCTCAACCTTGGGGGCTCAAACAATCCTTCCACCTCAGCCTCCCAAGGAACTAGGATCACAGGTGTGCACCACCATGTCTGGCTAATTTTTTATTTTACTTGTTGTAGCACCACCATGTCTGGCTAATATTTTATTTTACTTGTTGTAGACACAGGGTCTTCCTATGTTTCTCAGGCTAGTCTTGAACTCCTGGGCTCAAAAAATCCTCCTCTCAAAGTGCAGGAATTACAGGCACAAGCCACCACACCCAGACCAGAATTTTCTTTATAAATAATACAAACCACTCTTACCTTCAGCTGAATTAGCATAAATTTCAAATTATTTGTGTCCACTTAAATGTAATTTTATATAAGCACATATTTATTCCTTATAAATATGAAAATAATAAGGTACCTTTTACCATGCATTCATTTCATGCCAGACAAAATGTTAATTATTTTTAATAATTTCAGAAATCCTCTGAAGTAGTATGATTCTTATTTTGCAAAGAACAAACTGGAGCCCAGTTTAATATTTTCCCTACAGTTGCACAGCTCGGAAGTCACGATTTCAGCCCTTGACTAAAGAACTCTAATCCTGTGCTCTTCTAACTACATTTCACAGCAATATAGAGAGCTAGGTGTCACGGAGATTTAAAATAAGTAGAAAACATTTCTACTTATTTAAAATAAGTAGAAAACGATTTCTCAATCTCGTTAGAGAGAAGATATAATATCTGTAAATGACTGTTTACAAATGATTAATTATCGTATTGCTAATATCATTTGTCATGCACTGTACTAAATACATTACATAGATTATCTCCTTTATTTCCAAAGCTGACATCTGACAAGTTGCACGAATCCCACATCACAGGGAAGTGTTTCTTAGCCTGATAATATACACCAGATCCCTGAGTTGTGTGGTCATTGTAACTGACTCTCTTCTTCCGGTTTTCAGTTTTATATTTATTGGATGAAAGACTTCAGGAGGACAATGAAAACTGGCTTTTCTTGTTCCCACTCCCAACAAAGCGTTGGACACACTTAAAATAGCACTGGACAGAGAAAAAATTAAAATTAATATTTATGTCTCTTGAGTCACTCAAAAAAACCAGAGGAATGTTTCTATTCATAATCTACAGTAAAGCATCTAAAAATTATCTCGTCTCTCTCTCTCCTTCAATATCTCACTTGTAGTATAGCTGACACTAAAATCTCTTTCTTCTTTCTCTCTTTTCTAAAATTCTCTTTCAACTCTGTATCTTTCTTTTTCTTTCTTTTTTCTTTTCTTTTTTTTTTCTTGTATCTTTCTTTATCCTCCATCCTCTTTCACCCTTCGCATGACTCAGGTTTCAAATTTGGCTCCTTTCAATTTATTGACTCTATTAATTATTCTAATTATTCTCAACAAAGTTTCAGAGACAGCAGTAAAAAACACAGAATGAACAGAGGAGATACACCTATCTTGCATATCAGTTAAAGAGTGTTCGTTCCCCCGTTGTACAGTGGTAGGGTGTTAAAGGTTTACGAGAAATGTCATGATGAAAGCAGTATTCACTGAAGGTTAAGTGGGTGATATTCTGCAGAATAAATTGTAGGAAAGGAAAGAAATTTGAAGGCAAAAGCTTTGTTGTAAGGCCACTATATGAATCTAAGATTCAAGTAATGAGTACTTGGGGTGGAGGCAGTAAGAATTGAAAAAAAAATGCATGGATAAAAACAGTAATTATAAAAGAATGAAATTTAAAAGAATTTCTAGCTAGAAATTGACTATTCCAATTAGCTGATGGGAAGGAAAGAATCAAAGATGATTCTACTTACAAGCCTGGCTAAATATAAGAAAGACTCAAAGATACAGGGAGTCCAGTATTACAATTTCCATCTAGCTTTGACTTTGGAAGCATATTCATTATTACGTTTACCAAAAATGATTAAGTATAATTCGATACACATATAATGCCTTGTATATAAATGTCCTGCTATATTAATGCATTTTCATTAGTGCTGGATCACTAGCAAAGTACATAATAACAATGCAATAGAAAAAAAGTACATTTATCCCAAAGTAAAGGAAGAAAGTAAGAAAAAAAACTAATAAAACGGTTAGTCTTTCACTTGCAACTGTATTTGGTAAGGTGAGAAAAAAATTACAATATTATGTATCAATCTTATGAGCAGTTCCAATGCATTTGCTGTCCACAGCACAATAAAATGGCATTACTGGGTATAATATAATCACTATCTTTAATCCAAAAAGGAAGTCATATTTGCCCCCAGGCAGAATTGTATTTTGAAAGAAACCCTTAAAATGCCAGCTATCCTAAGCTTGTAGGTAGGACAAGCTCCACAGAGATTGCTTCATACTCTTAATTTGTATGATGATATTTGTAAATAAAAAAATATGTGCAGTTTTTAAAAAGGCCATATTGATTATATATTATTATTAGGCATAAGTCTATGTTCACTAAGCAAATTTTTTTAAATCTAACATCTTAAGAGAGAGAACATGCTGTAGTGAACGACTTCACAATGTGCCACTTGGCTGGGCTGAACTACAACTCCCAGAAGGCCGTTCTCTGTATGTTTTCTGTTAAGAGTGGACCAACCACAGAGAGATTCTCATGGGATATTTGGAGGGAAGAATTGAACCAGCACTTGTTTTGTTGCTCATACATCTTACCTATCTTCTGGCTATGATGTTGGCATAGGATGGCTACCAGGCCTACAACTTCTCCACCTTCTCCTAGTTATCTTTCAGCATCACCAACTACTAAGCCAGATCTCTGTGTTTAGCTCCATGACATCGAGATCTTTGATTTGTGCAGGACATCAGTGCCATCAAAGTCAGAGGCAATAAGAACTGACACTTCAGTCAGTCCTCGTGGACTTCAGTTTTTGTGTTCCAGTTCATTCCCACTCTCTCCCAATGTATATCCACCTTCCCTTCCCAAGTGAACGAGTTCAAGCATCAGGTCAGATATGAAGGCAAATAGCAGTAAAGAGACTGCCTAACCAGGTTCCACAGTTGCACTAGGTATACTCCATACGTGTCTATGTGTGTTTAACCTAGTGGTTCCGCTTGCCTGATTAAACATTTACTGATTATGTATATACTGTCCAACACTGCTAACATGAGTATACAATCTAATAATTTATTCCTCTAACTAACAGAATTTAGAAACTGTGAGTTAAATACTATTTCTAAGCATTGGGTATGTTACTGGAAAGGGGTCTGGATCCACACTCCAAAAGAGGGTTCTTGGATCTTGCACAAGAAAGAATTTGGGGCAAGTCCATAGAGTAAAGTGAAAGCAAGTTTGTCAAGGAATGAAGAATGGCTACTCCATGGGCAATAAGGCTGCTTGTTGCCCATTTTCCTGGTTATTTATCAATCATATGTTAAACAAGGGGTGGATTATTTATACCTCCCCTTTTTAGATCATACAGGTTAAATTCCTGATGTTGCCATGGTGTTTATAAACTGTCATGGCACTGGTGAAGTTGTAGCAGTGAGGATGACCAGAGGTCACTCTCATTGCCATCTTGGTTTTGGTGAGTTTTAGCCAGCTTCTTTACCTGTTTTATCAGCAAGGGCTTTGTGGCCTGTATCTCCTGCTGACCTCCTATCTCATCCTGTGACTTAGAGTGCCTAGCCATCTGTGAATGCATTCCACTAGGGTGCAGCCTTATTTTGCCTAACCCCTATTCAACATGGAGTTGCTTTGGTTTAAATGTTTCTGACAGGTACAATGGGGATACAGCAACTAACAGGACGGATGTCCCTTCCTTCATGGAGCTTACATACTAATAGGGAAAATAAAACTAAACAAATTAACATATACATAAGCAAGCTTAAAACGTTTTACATAGTGTATTAGTTTTTTATTGCTGCAGTTACAAACTTAGTGGCTTAAAACAAGACAAATTTATCTTACATTTCTGGAGGTCAGAAATCCAAAGGTATTGTCAGGGCTTTGTGCCTTCTGGAGGCTCTAAGGGGAAATCTGTTTTCTGATTTTTTGCCACTTCTGAAGACCACCTGCATTCCTTGATTTGTACCCCTTCCTTCATCTTCATAGTATGTGAGTCTAACTTCTGCTTCTGTCCTTTTATCTTCTGTCCCTGATCCTCCTGCTTGCCTCTTATAACAACCCTTGCAATTACATTGAGTCCACTCAGAATTGTGTCCAATTAGATAATCCAAGGTAATCTCCCCATATCAGCATACTTAATCATATCTGCAAAATCCCTCTCACTATGTAACATATATTTACAGGTTCCTTCAATTAGAACATGGACACTTGGGTGGGGTGGTGCATTGAGGAGTGACAGTCAGGAGACAGGTACCTTATTTAGCCTATTGTATTAGGGTTCTCTAGAGAGACAGAACCGATGGAATATATATGTTTATATAAAGGGGACTTTATTAAGTATTAACTCACACAATCATAAGGTCCTACAATAGGCCATCTGCAGGCTGAGGGAGCAAGGAGAGCCAATCCAAGTTCCAAAACTGAAGAACCTGGAGTCTGATGTTCAAGGGCAGGAAGCACCCAACATGAGAGAAAGATGTAGACTGGGAGATTAGGCCAGTCTAATCTCTTTTCACATTTTTCTGCCTACTTATATTCTAGCAGGACTGGGAGCTGATTAGATTGTGCCCATCCAGTATAAGGGTGGTCTGCCTTTCCCAGCCCACTGGCTTGAATGTTAAATCTCCTTTGGCAGCACCCTCAAAGACACACCCAAGATCAATACTTTGTATCCTTCAATCCAATCAAGTTGACACTGCATATTAACCATTGCCTCTATCATAGATAATAATTTGTATTTTGAAGAAAATAAGATAAAGGGACATAGTGTACTTTTATAGAGTGTGATCAGTAATATCCTCTCTTAAACAATTTTTTTCAAGCAGAAACCTGAATGATAAGAAAAATGCTATTCTAATCTAGATAGAAAGACTAGAAAATGTCAAGGCCCTGAGGGGGAAAGTTGGATAAATTCAAGAAAAAGAAAAGTCACTTTAGATAGAACACACCAAGCAAGATGGATATGTGATACGAGCAGACCTAAAGAAACATTCCCGAGGCTGGATCCTATGAGGCCATGTGCTAAGCAAGTTGGGCTTTATTCAAGGTATAATGGGAGCCCAATGAGGTGCAGTGTTGTAGGTGAGTTAGACAGGAAGATAAATTATCTGATGTACTTTTAAAGAAATTTACTCTGGCAAAAAACAAAAAAACTAAAGAGAATTGAATAGTATAGTTATTACCTATTCCCTTACTCTTTTATGTTCCTCATAATTATTTTCCCATCATTATTTGAGAGTTCTTTCCTCAATTATTTATGTATCTCATCATTATTTGAGAGGTTTTTTACTTGATTATTTATTTTCTAGTGAGGTCCACAGACCACTAGCACTGATATTACCTGGGAACACATTAGATATACAGAATATATATCTATTGTGTATATTATTATACATAATATACATATTATTATATATAATACACATTACATATTGCATATATCATACATATGATGATTCATACATACAAGTTTGTGAAGCACAGTTTTAAGAAACTCTGAAGTAGTCTTTGGAAACACAGTAACGTGACCTAGGGTAGGGAATCATGAAAAGTACTCATATTCAGGATATATTCTGGAAGTAGAAGCTAATAAAAATTGCAGTTAGATTATTGCAGGTAGGAAGGGGAGGAAAGAAATCTACAAGGAAAACGTGTAAATTTGTGGCCTGAGTAATTGGAGCTGGTGGTGCTACTCACTGAGAGGAAGAAGATTGAGACAACAGTAGGTTTGTTTTGTTTTGTGTTTGTTATGTTTGAGATGCCTATTAGACATCAAAGCAGCAATGTAAGTCATTCAATTAGTCATGTCAGTATCTGAGCTACCCCTAAAATATGTAGAACCCCAGTAAAACACCTTGTTTCCAGTGACTCATGAAAGTTAACAGTGAGTAATAAGTCTATGAACATTTAACAACAACAACAAAAAAGACAAGCAAGCAGAAAATTTCCCGAAACTCTTTGCCTATGAAGAACCAAGGTTATCAACACCTGAAACCATCCAGCCTAATAGGGCAAGTGACTGGCTTAATTTAGGGGCATTCAGATGTTTCCATATCCTTCTATTTTTCTTTCTTTGTTTCTTTTTTTTTTTAGACCGAGTTTCATTCTTGTTACCCAGGCTGGAGTGCAATGGCACGATCTTGGCACACTGCAACCTCCGCCTCCTGGGTTCAAGCAATTCTCCTGCCTCAGCCTCCCTAGTACCTGGGACTATAGGCATGCGCCACCATGCCCAGCTAATTTTTTGTATTTTTAGTAGAGACGGGGTTTCACCATGTTGACCAAGATGGTCTCGAACTCTTGACCTTGTGATCCACCCACCTCAGCCTCCCAAAGTGCCGGGATTATAGGCGTGAGCCACTGCACCACGCCAGATGTTTCCATATTCTATATAACACATACCATGCAAATAAGGTAACATTGACTTCTCTCTGCAGGTCATTTATAATTTCATTGCTTTATTCTGTATATTTTGGGTCTAAGGGTCATACTGATCACCATAAAGTTCTGAGGTAATGTTGAAATAGGGGATGTAAATTTGGAAAACATGAGGTTATGGTTGGAATTTAAAGTCATGGGCTATTGGAAGCCATCACTTGGTGAGAAAACAGAAATGAGAAAAGAAACGAGAATGATCCCAAGAACACTCCATCCTGTAGAGGCAGTAGTGTGGAATAAGACCCTTCAAAAGAATTTGAAATAAAGTGGCTAATTCTGTCATTTGGTAGCCCAGAGAAGAGAAGAAAATATTTTAAATAGGGGGATATGGTCAACCATGTCAAATGCTGTTAACAGGTCAAGTAAAATGAAGACAAAGATTTTACCTTTGAATTTGGAAAAATGAAGGTTGCTAGTTACCTCCACAAAGTGAATCTCAGAAGAGAAAAATGACTGAATTGTACTGATTGCCAATTAGTCACTAAGCAAAGCCTTTATTACTGTGGCACTCTATGAGAGAACTCTTGTCCAGTGCAAAGATGGAGAGGATTCTGCAGTGAGGCGTTGAGACTAATGTGACACAAACACTTGAGGGCTTTATCTTATGTCATCAAACCCTGGAGAAGAATTGTGTGGATTATGAAAGAATGACAGGAATAGTACAGATATCTGCACAGAAGTTTCCCAACTGACTAGTTAGTAAACAGAAGGAACTTAGGGAAATAATTTTGTCTGAACTTTTGTGTAATTCCATCAAATTATTTACTGAAAAAGTGATTACCTTTTTTAATGCAAATTTAAATGATACTTTTTAAAAATATAGATTCTGCTTTTTAGGAGAAAACATGCCATTCACAACCCTAAAGCTTTTTCTTTTTATAGTTTTATATTATATCTGATTTTGGTGGCATTATAAAGAGGAAACCCTATTTGGAGTGGGTTGAAGAGAAAGTAAGAGATATACAAGTGTAGAGAGCAAATATGTATGTTACTTTTTCTTCAACGAGTTTTGCCAGGAAAGGAAGCAGAGAAATGAAGTGGTAAATGGAATATAAAATCAAGGAAAAGTTGTTGTTAAGATGGGATATATTGTAGTCTTCTTTTTCATAAAGACAATGACTCAATAACAAAGGAAAACTTGTTGATAGAGGAGAAAGAAGGAAAATTGCAAGAGCCAAGTACTTAAGTTCATAAGAAAGAATAGGATATAGCAAATAAGTGAAGGTTTTGCTTTGGATGGTGTAAGGGCAGTTCAAATTACAAGTCATATTTCTCATTAGCTGAAGTATTGACATTCTGTTTTTGTACCCTGGTCTCTTGTGAGTTTTCCTAGCAGAAAACAGCATGCTGAACTCGAGAACTTCAAGATACTGACAAGATTTGGCTTCTATGGCTGACAGCATTAAACTGAACTGTAGCAAATCACTGAGAAAAAGCCATTTTTAGAGGACCTGATTGGGAGGTCAGCCGACTTTCTCCTAACGACACAACTTCTTCCCTCTTGTGAGAGCTTTCTTTCAAAGCTATTCAAAGAACAGCTTATAAATTCATTACCCTTTAGATCTCAACTCATGCATATTTTTAAATAAATCTACCTTTAGGAAAAAATAATTATATACAATGTTTAATTGAGACACTGAATACACTAACATGAAAGCAACTATTTTTCTCCACTCATACTTGCTGAGTGAGAATTCTGTAAGGACTAGCAAATTAAAATCAGATAATAAAGAATATAACAAGATGGTGTTGTGGATTCATAAAACAGCACACAAATATATTTTTCTACCAAGAGTATTGTTGGATGTAATATGTAAAACTTTTATTTGGTATTTCATTTTGTTACTGACTTCTGTGCTTAATTGGTAGCGGAGTTATGACTTATAAGTCCATTTTTTTTTTAAAAAAGGGAGTTGGATAGATGTAGACTAGAATGTGTTAAGGCATTGTAATTCAAGTCCCTGCTTCAGTGGGAAGCTGGATAAAAATTGTGGGTGGTATTGATGCTGTTGATTATGCAAATCAGAAAAGCACGAGAAGTAAAAGTTGTATCATTTCAGTGATGGATAGAAACGGGCTTAGGGTTGACAGGCAATCTAAAAATTACTATTACCTCTCATTATATCCTTCTGAGCATTTCCATTTGCGCAGAATGGGATTTTAAACATCTTGATCAAGCAACAGGAATCTGCCTCATCTCCTGACACTGACGATCAGCCAGCAGGGCAATATTGTTGCTCTAGCTGGCATCCTGATGCTGTGATGAAACTGCATGAGGCATTACTCAAGAAGTGGGTTGTGATTGAAAATAGCCAGCAGAAATTTAAAGGTAAGTATCATTTTGCCACTCATGAAATGATCAAAAGCTTCACATAGACATGAGCCTATGAGGGCTGATATTAGATTCACTCTGCTATTCCATTCTCAAGATGGAAATTTAAACGTCTTCAGCCACTTTAGATTCATAAAGTTGTAGGACCTTAGAAACTACCCAGTTTCAAAATGTTCAGATAAGCAAACCGAAGCCCACATTTTAATGTGGCACTCCCACTACTACGAGCTAAGTGCCAGCTATGGAAATCAGTTGTCATGAGTCACAGACCATTGCTCTTTCTAGTTAATAATTTGAGGGTAAAAAATATGAAAGGTGTTTCTTTGACCTGCAGTTACAAATTTCTATACTTTTTTAAATAATTTGAAGATATTTATTTAAAACACTTCAGGTTTCCTGGCAATAAAGTAACACCATTCTGAAGATAGATTTGAGCAGAGTGATGGTGGTAACAATTCCTTTAGTTTTTCTAAGTTTCCATTTTCTCATCTGTAAATATGGAGAATAATGTCTACCTTCCAGGAGGGATTAAAAAATTAATTGAATTACAATTTTAAAATGTTCAGTTCAGAATTTGACAGTGAGTACTCAATAAATGGTGGTGAATATCATCATCATCATCCTCATGGGTAAACACCAAAAAGACATGTTTTATCACATATTTAAAAGTCTGAAAGGAATTTTTTAAAGACATCTATTTATCTCCTTTGTTTTGTGTACCAGAGTTAAGATTCTACTTATCCATCCTGAATCTTCTCTCAAATCATTATTAAAAAGAAGATAACAACACTTCTTAGTGGATTATTATAACCATGTCAATAATGTTATTTAATTGTTATGGTTATGTATAGCTGCCATATAGCTGTTTTCCTTATGAGATATTTCTGCAGTTCTAAACCACAGTGCTGACAGCTTCTGGGGACAGTATCTTAATTAAGGATCATTGTGCAGAAATATTTTCTCTGACTAGGAAGGGGGAGAGAGGCTTTAAGGAGGCAAGCAGAAATGTGTTAGGGAGGTCCAGAGAGCAAAGGGCCTTTGTGAGCTTACAGGGTCTTCTTTTTGCCTAAGAAAGCTCTCTGATTAGACAGGAAGCTGTCACAGCAGCATAAAAGCCACTTTTAGCACCATATGAAGTAATCTTATTTTGTTGTGCTTGTTAGACCAGTGAACAATAGTTCTCCCATTGCAGCTGCCAATTATTTAAGAAGAAGCAAAACTCAAGAAAGTTAGGAACAAATAATATCCATGAAATGATAAAGTTGCACTCAGAAGTGGGTACAACTTGTGGCTAGCTTTGTGGTTCTTCAGTAATACTGGGCTTAGAAACAGACAGAAGAGAGTAAACTCCAATTTTATTTAATTGGAAGTAGATGTCTAAATGTGAGTAAGATAGTTCTTTTCAAATTAACTGTTGCCAGGGACTCAGGGGACAAAAGTCACTATATCTTATCAGTATTGGGTATGGACAACCTAATAAATGAAAGGTAATCCCTTTTAAAGAAACAGGAAAGAATCAAACTCAGAAGGACAAGAGCTCCCAAAAGATCCTAAGCACAGATTAGAAACATAAATGTAACTAAAAGATAAGACTCAAAAAGAAATAGTTCTGTCACTGTCCTGTAATATAGGATTATCTGAGAATCCCCATGGGATTTGGATCATGTTTACAATTGACAACTACTTCTAAATAGGTATATATGGCACAAGCTTATTAATAAGAATTTTATTCACTGATGATATAACAGATAATTACAAAATGCCCAGTGCAGAGCCAGCCCTGTGACAGGCACCAGGGTTACATTGGGGAAAGCTGTACACAATCCTTGACCTTAGAGAACTTAAAATCCTATGAGGGAAATGGACAGTAAGTCATACAGCTGTGCCACAGAATGTGTAATGAAATAATTGAAGAGGAGATCTGATTTAGGCTGGAGATGTAGGAGAATTTATGCTCTAATCTGAAAGACTAACAAGAATTAGCTAATGATGAAGGAAAACAAACATTCCGAGGCAGAAGTCTTGAGGTGGAAGAGAAGTTGGAGTAGCTGAAGAACTGACAGAAAGGAAGTGACTTAGTGTTGACTGAGACAAGGGAAGAGAAGAAACAGGCATAGCTAGGGATGTCGGCAGAAACAAGATCGCACAGACTGTGTGAAGAATTTCTAATTTATTCCAGGTTTAATCAAAGTGTCATTGAACAGTTTTAGGCAGCGGGGGTGAAATCATTAGATTAACTTTTCAGAAGGAATAACTTGGGACAGTTCTATATAGAGCATAACAATGTATATGAGAATATACATACTTATATATAACATACAAACAAGTTAGTAGGAAACTGCCATGGTCTAGTGACGCACGGTGGTGACTTAGACGAGACAAGAGATGTGAAAGGAAGTGGATGCATTTGAGACCTATTCTGAAAGAAGCATCTGTAGACCCAGTAATAGACTAGATGTATTAGGTTGGTGCAAAGGTAATTTCAGGTTTGGACTGTGGATTTTAAATCATTGTAACTAGGCTCAGACACATCTTTATTAATCAAAATAGAAACCATTACAGTCAACACATTTTTGCCAATGAGAAGTAAGTGTGTTTATTTCCGGAGCAAAAAAAAAAAAAATCCATGCTTTTCAAACTTTTGGAAACCATTTTCTGCATCCTGCTTGTTGTGGAAGCATTTTTCTCTGCAAAAAGTTGTCAAGATGCTTGAAGAAGTGGTAGTCGGTTGGAGAGAGGTCGGGTGAATATGGCGGATGAAGCAAAACTTCATAGCCCAATTTGTTCAACTTCTGAAGCATTGGTTGTGGCACATAAGGTCAGGCACTGTCCTGGAGAAGAACTGTGCCCTTTCTGTTGACCAACGCCAGCTGCAGGCATTGCAGTTTTCAGTGCATCTCATCCATTTGCTGAGCATACTTCGCAAATGTGGTTCTGTAGGGATTCAGAACGCTGTAGTGAATCAGACTGGCAGCAGACCTCCAAATAGTGACCATGACTTTTTTTCTTGGTGCAAGTTTGACTTTGGGAAGTGTTTTGGAGCTTCTTCTCAGTCCAAACATTGAGCTGGTCATTGCCGGTTGTCATATAAAATCCACTTGTCATCGCATGTTACAATCTGATCGAGAAACGGCTTATTTTTGTTTCATAGAATAAGAGAAGACAACATTTCAAAAGGACGTTTTCCCCCCACTCAGCTCATGAGCACCCACTTACCGAGACTTTTCACCTCTCCAATTGGCTTCAAATGCCAAATAGCCATAGAATGGTCAACACTGAGTTCTTTGGCAACTTCCCATGTAGTTGTAAGAAGATCAGTTTTGATGATTGCTCTCAATTGGTCATTGTCGACTTCTGATGGGCAGTCACTATGCTCCTCATCATCAAGTCTCTCGTCTCCTTTGCAAAATTTCTTGAACCACCTCTACACTGTACGTTCATTAACAGTTCCTGGTCCAAATGCGTGGTTGATGTTGCAAGCTGTCTCCGCTGCTTTACAACTCATTTTGAACTTGAATAAGAAAATGGCTCGAATTTGCCTTTCATCTAACATGATTTCTATAGGCTAAAATAAGCATAAAATAAACAGCAAGTCATAAGTCATTAGCAAGAAAACTAAAGCAAGAAATGCCCATTAAAATGATCTATAACATAACCACATTTATTTAAGAACATATTTCATTATCAAACAGCAAATTCCAACAATGCAGAAACCGCAATTTTAGCACTCACCTACTAGTATGTGTCTAAGAATAAGGTGTCAGAATCTTTTTCTGGTTTCTGGTTGAAATTACAAAGCATAGGAAGTGGCCATTTGCTGAGATGTAAAACATAACAAAGTCACAGAGTTGGAGAAGCGTGAGAGGTAAGGAAAGAGAGTAAAAGTTCAGTTGAGGGCAGGCTTCATTGTAAACTAAAAGAGGAAATGAAGGAGACTGAAAATGGGTGGTAGCAGAATCTTTGGGGGAGAATAATTTTTTAAAGTATATTTTATATTTTACATGACCACACAAATACATGCACATATATATGTATACACACATACCTTTATATATATTTGTATACTTTTATATATCCTAATGCATATACATATATATATATATATACACATATATTATAGGTATATCTATTTTGTCTGTATGTGTATAAATATATAGGCACTTAGGATTTTAAACTTTCCACAGAATGTTATATTTTGCAGAGAGAACACAGGCTTATTCAATATTTTGACATATGCATAAGACACCTCTCATATAAGCTCATAAATGATTATCCTTCAAATTAGTAGTATACAACAGGTATTTATGAATTTGCTATGGGTATACTAAACTGAAGCTGTCAATGTTTATTTATAGACCTTAACATTTAAAGTTAAAATTTTATTTTCTATTTTTTTAAGGTCATTGGATAAGTGAAGCAGCCAGACACAAAGGAGCATATACTGTATGATTCAATTTATGTAAAACTCTAGAAAATGCAAACTAATCCCTGATGAGGAAATGCAAATCAGTGATTGCCTGGGACTGGGAATGGAGGGTAGGAGGGCTGCAAGGGGCCAGACGAAACTTTTGAAGGTAATGGAAATAATCAGTATCTGTATTGTGGTGATAGTTTCCCCATATACAACCATCAAAACTTTCCAAATTGTACAATTTAAATGAATATCACTTATTAAACACAAATTATGCCTCAATACAGTTGATTGAACAATAAATATAAGTCAAAAGAAATGTTGATCATCATGCACAAAATACAAATGAAACCAATCAAGTGCTAAAGAAAGGTTTCTAGCTAAAGATCAAGTTCAATTCTATTCAACTATCTGAAATGCAAAAATATGATTTTTGCCAGCACAAAGTAAAATAAAACTAGCATCTTAAAGAGGGTCATAGAACCAAGATGTCCTCTAAGACAAAATTAAAATCTGTGTTGTGATAAACCCGGACACTGAGGGGGATAAAACAAAGAGATGCAGGCGAGTTAGAGGTGCCCGTCTCTTTATATAGGAAATGAAATGGGCTATTGCATGCAGGGTTGTCAGGAATATTATAGTTACTGATGGTTCAACCTGAAAATTTTATGGAATCAGATGTTAAAATTTCTCAAAACTCTTAATGGAACCAGCATAAAGGGTGCTGGCTGAGTATTTTCCTTGTACTTCATAAAATCCACCATCCCACATCAGAATTTTAGAGTCCACATTATAATTAATTATGCCTACAGAATGTTGGCACATGCAGGAGGGTCATAGAGAAGCCCTTTATGTCTCATATAAAACATTATCACAGGATTACAACACACTGCCACAGTCATTACAATTTACTACAAGCCTGACAAAATAATCAGATTCACCGGATTAAAACTAAATTACTTTCTTCATTTAACTAGTATAGCCTGCTTCACAAACTCAAAGTTCACTTATGGCTATGTTTCTTTATTGTCTTCCATTCAATTACTAAATGCCTCATATACCAATAGTTGTAAGTCTAGTATCTTTCACTTGAATTTTCTCTATCCTTCTAAATCACTCAAAGAAAAAAATGATAGAGTAACCTGGATCGGGAAGTGTGCAATAGAGTTCCTGTGAGTCTACTACAGCCATTGTTTCTTGCTGCCATCCAGTGTCACACTACAGTGGAACTGGCACCTGTGTGTTGCTAGTCTAGCTCACTGCATAAATACAAAATTTTAAGAGATAGTGAGTCTCTCTCAGGCTTGGCCTGTCTTTGGAGACAACACCCTTAGGCTCAGGCATTGCTCCCCAAAGCTCAAGCCTGGGCCATGGTGACAGAGTGAAATGGGCAAAGTCCATTTCAGACATGAAATTAGCCATGTATCCCACCAAAAGCTGTCACTTTCATTCACTGCATAACTTTGTTTGGGACCTAGAGGCATCAGCCTAGAATCTGTCTCAAGGTAATTTTACTCAAGACAATTTTATTTCAGCAGACATTTGCACCTGAGCCTTGTCCAGGGCAACTTTAATCCAGGCGTAACAGGTCTTTGTAGCTTTATACCTTGAAAAGTTGAGTCTAGGGCACTGATTTCATCATTTCCAGAAGGCCCAGTGATTTAGAAGAATGACCCCAAAAGCTATTCCGAGATCATGAAGTTGCCATAACAAAATACCATAGACTGGATGGCTTAAATCAGAAACGTTTATTTCTGACCGTACTGGAGGCTGGGAAGTCATAGATCAAGATGCTGATATATTTGGTTCCTTGTGAGGACTCTCTTCCTTACTTGAAGACCTCTGCCTTCTCACCGTGTCCTCAGATGGTGAAAAGAGAGCTCTGCTGTTTCTTCCTCCTCGTATAAGGACACTAATACCAGCATGAGAGTACCTCCCAAAGATCTCATCTCCAAATACCATTACATAGGGAGTCAGAGCTGGGTTTTTGTTTGTTTGTTTGTTTGTTTTTGTTTTGTTTTGTTTTGTTTTTTGAGACGGAGTTTCGCTCTTGTTACCCAGGCTGGAGTGCAATGGCTCGATCTCGGCTCACCGCAACCTCCGCCTCCTGGGTTCAGGCAATTCTCCTGCCTCAGCCTCCTGAGTAGCTGGGATTACAGGCACGCACCACCATGCCCAGCTAATTTTTTGTGTGTATTTAGTAGAGACGAGGTTTCACCATGTTGACCAGGATAGTCTCGATCTCTTGACCTCGTGATCCACCCACCTCGGCCTCCCAAAGTGCTGGGATTACAGGCTTGAGCCACCACATCCGGCCCAGAGCTTTAATATATGAATTGAGCAGGGAAGTGAGAGAGACACAGTTCAGTCCATAGCACCATCTCCTCTCCAAAGCCTTTGCATACTAGAAATCCCAGGGCAATAATAACCTTGACAAAGACAAAAATATTTGTTGCTAAGCCCTAACACAAGAAAATTGTTATCCACCATATCAAATGCTGTTGGCGCCCTATCTGTATCCTCTCGGCCATCATTATTTCTGGGCACACCTGCTATCTCCCAGTTGCAAGCATTTTGCTGGGGAATTTCTCTGAACATTAGTATACACTCTGCCCATACACTGGACAGGCAAAAAGTGCTTAGGAGCTATCCTGCCCTGGGAATACCCTCAACAAATGCTGGATGGAGGTTGTTGGATACATAACAGAGCTTCCTTGCCCTGCCAAGAGAGGTACTTGAAGGAGCGTTCAACACTGTTTCTCAGAATTCTCCAAAGGATTAGGCATTGATAATTTGCTTAATAACTCACTTTTTTTGACTTTCTTCTTTTACTCCCTTCCAAACCTTCCTACCAATGTTTCCTGAGATTATCTCCCAATAAACTCTTTGCACTCAAATCCTTGTCTAAGAGTCTAATTTTAAAGAAAACTAAGACACTCACTTAATAGTTCAGCATAACCAAGAGGGCCAAGGCGGGAGAGGGTCAGGAAATATGTCAGAGGCACAATCTCAGAATATGCAGATCACTTGGGGAAATAACAGCACAGAAACCAAAGCTGGGAAGTTGTAGAGAAGGAAAGCCAGGCAGCTCATCAATAGACTTCGGTCATAATTGGAGAAGTTAAGAGAATGGCAAAGCAGAGGAGACACTGGAGAAAAGAATTCATATATAAATGATGCGAGCTGTTAGTACTATCTCCAGCTACCAGGCAAAAGGAATCCCTAGGGAACAGTGTACAGGTTCCTTAATCCCGAATTTATGTTTTTCAGAGCACTAGTAATGAGACACTTTCACAGCAGGAGGAAATACTGTGGCCATGTATATCTGTATTGCTTCTGTATGTTACCAAAGTATATTCTCTCATATTATCCCAAGAGACCCTTGAAAAGAAATCTTGTCCCTCCAGTAAGATTATATACTTAAATACATTCTTTATAGTAAGCATAGTCTAGGAAATTCAATGAAATTAAATCACACATAGAAATATATGATATGTTTAGGTGGATACCTGTGTACATAAGTTATGCCTCAAGTAAGAATTGTACTGCTTTCTCATGTGTAGATGATTATACAGGCTATTTAATCCTCACGGCAATTTTTGTCAGGTAGATCAGGAAAAAATGCCTCTTTTCACTTTTAGAGTCATATATATATATATATATATATATATATATATATATATATATTTAGAGAGAGATATATATATTGAAATATATATATATATTGAGATATATGTGTATGTGTGTGTGTATGTGTGTGTGTGTGTGTGTGCTGTCTGTGGGTTTGTGTGTGGGTGTGTTGAGTTACTATGCACAAATTGTGTCATTCAGAATCACTGGAATCACAGCAGAAGACTAGTAGTAAATTCCAGCCTAAATTAAAAGTGCTAATATTCCTTCAGTTAGTACTGGCTTGCTGCAATCCCAAATTTTATACTCTGAAATATACTTCCAACTCAGAATAAAGGTAACATAAATGTAACTCTATTTTTAGAACTTGAAAATAGAGCAGATTTTTCCTCTTCTACTCCCTCTGCTTTCTCCTGAAAATATTTTTTTTCTTCAGGCAAACACACACAAATTATTCTTTTAAAAGATAATATTCTGGCCGGGTGCAGTGGCTCATGCCTGTAATCCCAGCACTTTGGGAGACCAAGGGTAGTGGATGACCTGAGGTCAGGAGTTTGAGACCAGCCTGGCTAATATGATGAAACCCTGTCTCTGCTAAAAATACAAAAAGCTATCCAGGTGTGGTGGCGGATGCCTATAATCCCAGCTGCTTGGGAGGCTGAGGCAGGAGAATCACTTGAACCCTGGAGGCGGAGGTTGCAGTGAGCCAAGATAGCACCACTGCACTCCAGCCTGGGCAACACAGGGAGACTCTGTCTCAAAAAAATAAACATTAAAAAATATAATAATATTCTATGGAGTTTTTCTATTCCCGAATACTTCAAATATTAAAAATGCTTGATGTGCATTTACCACTATCTAGAAGTTATTGCATTGGTAAGTATAAAATTTTGGTGTGATGATTTCATAGGTGCAAAAAGCTTGAAACATCCAAAAACTGAGGAAAGGGCCAGATGAGCTGCTTAAATGATATTTGAACAATTGTTTTATCTCCTAATATGTAATTTGTCTCCTAATATGTAATAGTAAGCAATGACTATTATCACAATTTTTCATCACCACCTCATCTTCTAAGCCTGATTATAATCAATTGTACTTCAATATTTGTTGATTATTCACTGTAGGAAAAGCAATAAGCCATTTTCTTTACTTTTGAGAAAGAGAATTATGTAAAGTGATTATACAGAGTGTTTGGCTTATAGAAAAATGTGGAGCTGGGCAGAATTTGAGTAATTTAGTCAAGTTATTTAATCTTTCTGTGGTAGGTAAGGTAATAATACTTAATAATACCTGCAAGTTTTTAGTGAGAATTTAAAATAATAATCCCTAAATGCTTAGCATTGGGCCAGACACCCTATGTGTTTATTAGCATTTAGTAAAAACATTTTTAACATAAAACAGTTAACATTCCTAGAAATATCCCAAAGTTAAGAAGTAGAATTCAACAAAAAACAACTTTATAATTTTTTCTCACTCCACCTCTAAACTCAAATGCTTAAGCTATTTTGTTGTCTTTTTCCTGATATCATGGCCATACCTCAAAATTTTCCAGTCAGTATTTAATGATTTTTTAAGTTCTTTGATTATATTTAGACACAAAATAATCTCATATCAGTACCCAAACTATATTAAATCCTGTGTAATAGCAAACATTCTAATCTTTATTTACAGTTAAACTCTTCCCCTCTTGCAGTTTGGGTTAGTTTCAGCTTGGAAGTCTACAGAAGCAAATTTCTCTACCTTGAGATTAGCCTTCCCCCTTCTCAAATATCACTAGTTGTGATTTCTGAACAGAGCTAATCAACTTAAAATGAAATCATGAGGATGGGTTCAATTCAATATGGCTTGTCTTTACTAAAAGGGGGAATTTGGACCTTGAAACAGACACTCGAACAGGGAGAATGCTACATGAGAAAAAGCAGACATGGAGTGATGCTTCTACACGTCAAGGAATGCCAAAGATCATACCAAACCAGCAAAAGCTGCGAGAGGCATGCATCAGATTCTTTCTCACAGCCTCAGAAGGAAGCAAACTTGCTGACACCTTCATCTTAGACATTTAGGTTCCAGAACCGTAACACAATACATTTCTGTTGTTTAAGTCACTCTTTAGTGGCACTTTATTATGGCATACATATGAACAACTTTTGTGTCACATATAAATTAGTTTGCATATGCATGTAGAAACATATTTATACATATATGTATATTAGGATATATATTACATATATAAAATTAAACAAATTGCTTTCAGTTCTTTTATAATTTAAATGGTGTGAAATGAGAGCTGAGTATCGGGATTTCCCAGGTGATTCTAATATGAAGCAAATAGTAGGAGACTTTTCTTTTTTAAAATAAACTAGAAATGTTGTTTTCTTTTTATTTATTTTTATTTTCCCTTAAATTCCAAGATACATGTGCTGACTGTCCAGGTTTCTTACATAGGTATCCATGTGCCATGGTGGTTCACTGCACCTATCAACTCATCACCTAGGTTTTAAGCCTCGTATGCATTAGGTGTTTGTCCTAATGTTCTCCCTCCCCTTGTCCCCCACTATATGACAGGTCCCAGTGTGTGATGTTCCCCTCCCTGTGTCCATGTGTTCTCATTGTTCAGCTTCCATTTAAGAGGGAGAACATGCAGTGTTTGGTTTTCTGTTCCTGTGTTAGTTTGGTGAGAATGAAGATTTCCAGCTTCATCCATGTCCCTGCAAAGAACACAAACTTATTCTTTTTTATGGCTGCATAGTATTCCATGGTGTATATGTGCCACATTTTCTTTATCCAGTCTATCCTTGATGGGCATTTGGGTTGGCTACAAGTCTTTGCTATTGTAAATAGTGCTGCAATAAACATATGTGTGTATGTGTCTTAATAGTGGAATGATTTATAATCCTTTGAGTACATACTCAGTAATGGAATTGCTGGGTTAAATGGTATTTCTGGTTCTAGATCTTTGTTTTCTTATTTTACCACAATTTTCACTTATTCAAAGCATTGGCTCATTCAGTATTTTTAAATTCCTGTAGTTGTAAGATAAAATAATCTAAAATTCTACAGAAAATTTGTCATTTTCTATTTACCTATCATTTTTTTGCATCAAGTAAATTTTAAATTTGCTCTCAAGGCAAATGTACTAATCTTAAATAGGGGTGACAGATATTAAAGTTTGATGACATAGAAGACTCTCTTACATCTTGGCAATTCAGTAACCCTAAATGCTTAAAAGCCTGAGTTTAAAAAACTATTTTTAAAAAAAAAATTCTTGCATTAAGAAATAGCTTAGGCCGGGCGCGGTGGCTCACGCCTGTAATCCCAGCACTTTGGGAGGCCGAGGCTGGTGGATCACAAGGTTGAAAGATCGAGACCATCCTGGCCAACATGGTGAAACCCCGTCTCCAGTAAAAATACAAAAAAAAATTAGCTGGGCATGGCGGCACGTGCCTGTAGTCCCAGCTATTCGGGAGGCTGAGGCAGGAGAATTGCTTGAATCCGGGAGGCGGACGTTGCAGTGAGCTGAGGTCACGCCACTGCACTCCAGCCTGACGCCTGGTGACGGAATGAGACTCTGTCTCAAAAAAATAAAAAAAGAAAGAAAGAAAGAAAAGAAAAATAGCTTAAATTTTCTCTGAAAAGCCATATTTAGCTGATCTAAATTAAAGGAACAGAGTTGGTATTTAAAGAAATAATAATATTAATAATTTCAAATAGAATTTCAGTTGAAAAAAATTCTTAAGCTTTTCCTCAAGCATTTCCTGCTAATGCAGAAACATCTTCTAAATCTAAGTGTGGAAAAAAGCCCAATCAGGTATGGTTAGGTTTGGGAAGTCCAGATGTATCTCTCTACTTACAGAACCCTAACTTCAGATTAGGCATTCTAGAAGACTTCTTACTGAGAGGGAATTATACTCACCTTCTCTGAAATAATATTATTTCCTTAATTTTCATAACTCAACATGTTGTTTTCTTAAGGCAAATAACTAATTTCATACTCCTTTAGACATTCAAATTATTTTGAAGTTTCTTGGCCAAAGAGAGGATCAAGTTTTTAGTTTTAAAACAAAAGAGTAGCAGATTATTTGTCCCCCAAGAGAAAATTAATTCAGACCACAAAAGAGTTGCACTTCAGTTCAAGGGACTATGTGAACTAATTAGTATTAGAAGAAAAATTCTTATTATTATTCACATATCTTTTGTCTTGGTTCTTCTAAATAATGACTGCTTTTGTTTGGTGCTTAAAAGAAATGGGTTACATTTGCCACAGAGAACAGTCATATTACATCTTAGAGGAATTTCTATATGTTTGACTTAATAACTTTCTCAATTGTAATTTAAATTCCCATCTATCAAAACAAATTACAATTAAAAGCTTGTTTCAATAAATCAGTATGGAATTTAACAGAAGTCCTTCATGCTTTCCTAACAGGCTATCCCAGCACTAAAGCAGTTGTAGTTCTAGAGGTTTCTACTTTTGCTTTGTTTTTTTCGTTAACATTGCTAGCTCCCAGAAACAAAGAAATTAATATTGGAGAAAGGTGTAAAGAAGGTAACAAACTCAAGAAAATATTTTTGGATAGTATTATCTAAAGGACTGTAGCACAGTCTTAGCACAGCACGTAATTTTCAAATAATGTCTCAAATACATAAGGTTTACAAGAGGTTTTATTCTTCTGGAAGCTGCTGGCAATGTTGAAACGTTGTAAAGCCAAGTAATTTTCATGCTAGAAAAGTACTTGAAAAACTCATCTTTTCAGTTATGGTATACGAATGAAGATTAATCTTACTTCAAGGATTTCAAGATGACTCCAAACCAGGGACAGTATGGTGCTTTCTTTATTGCAATCTCGTACACCCTTAGAGAGCACTTTCTTTTTGTGGAATGACCTATACTATTTATAATGCTCAACCCAGGATTATACTCAGGTCAATTCCAAGTAAGTCAATGGCTAAAACAATTGTTTCATACATCAGTCACCCAAATATCAGCACTCCCAGATATGACTTAATTTCCTTCATTAAATGGGTCTAATTCTATAGAAAATACTGATTCCCTTGGCTCTTCATGTCCAGTTATTCATAACTAGCCCTGCACAAAGCAGCAGAATAGAATGATGGTTCTCAGTGTTGGCTACTTATTAGAAACACCTGGGGTCCTTAAAAATCCCAATGCTCGGCCAGGCGCGGTGGCTCAAGCCTGTAATCCTAGCACTTTGGGAGGCTGAGGCGGGTGGATCACGAGGTCCAGAGATCGAGACCATCCTGGTCAACATGGTGAAACCCCGTCTCTACTAAAAATACAAAAAATTAGCTGGGCATGGTGGCGCGTGCCTGTAATCTCAGCCACTCGGGAGGCTGAGGCAGGAGAATTGCCTGAACCCGGGAGGCAGAGGTTGCCATGAGCCGAGATTGCACCATTGCACTCCAGCCTGGGTAACAAGAGCGAAAACTCCGTCTCAAAAAAAAAAATCCTGATGCTCAGCTCTCACCGCATACCAATTGAATCATATCTGGGAGTGGGTGCCAAGCATCAAAACTTTTTAGTAATCTCCATGTGATCCTAATGTGTAGCACATTGGAAACCAATGAAGTAGAATTTTAAAGAAAATTAACGGCAAAAGCACAGTCAAGGGCTAAATGAGTAAGGACAAGGTTAGCCTAGCTAAAACCCATGGGCCTGAATATTTGGATATGTTTTCTTTTGAAATGGAGCGTGAACATGCATTAAGAATATGATGCACACGTCTGCCCCAGTACCCCAGGGAGACCTAAGTGCCGATTTACAATTCTACAGGAGTTGACCATAAAATACACACTGCTTGGGCACATATTTGAAAACGAGTCAAAATGCCTACAAAGGATATAGAGGGGATTGATTGGTAAATATAAAATATGACCTTGAAGACTTTTAAGTATTAAGTTCAAAAAGTAGCAGCATTCGTTAAGAATAACTGATACTGTTTGCATCTGCACTGTGCTCCCCATGAAAAAGGCATCTTTTGAGACCTTGCACGGCTGCAAAGGCATTCAATAGATTGATTTCCAAATATAACCAGAAGTGATGCTAGTTTTCAGAGAATATTAGGGAAGAAATAGGAAGAGGGGTTGCACCCTGAGAAACATACTTTCCTTTTCAGGGAATTCTTAACTCTCTACAACAAAAGGCAGAGGGAGAATAGAGCTAAAACAATGATTGCATGCAAGAATCTCATACTGACAGGCTTTTGGGCTAGCATGGCAAATTGGTTTTATAAAGTCTTCAGAATTAATAATTGACCTACTGAATACTGACCTGCACTGAGACGAACAAGCTCTGACTATGCCCCGCTGTTAGCATGCCCCAAGACATTTGCTTTACTGTTTAGTCTTTAATCAGATAGACAACACCAATGTGTGTCACATTGCGTGCCACATACCCTATGTCATATCCTGAGGCCTCTTTACTTTGCTTGTTTATTGGACCATATAAACAACACTTGCTCACCCCCAAAAAACTATCTATATTTGATTGTTCCTAGGACAATTTTGGGTCTTGTGTACCCCATGAAGTTTACTCAAGAGTTTCTACCTACACCCAAATACTCTGTGAAGGAGCGTTCTATTTTTCAGAGCCCCAGGGAAGAAGCAGGAAGAGTTATCTTCTACTTTTCAACTCTATCCTTTTATTCAGTCACTCTTATTCTGTCGACAACTTCCGTCTCTATTTGCTTCTCCAGGCCGTCTCAGACTTTGTAGGTGATGGCTCTACTAAGGGCGTGCTATGCCCCAGACACTCATGGGAAGGGCAGGGAAGTGAGTAGGTAAAACACTGATGACTGGGCCAGAGGTCTTACTCTCAAAGCCTCAACAATATTAGAATTTATATATTTTGCAGACTTAAAGCTTTCTCCTTTTTTATTTCTTTTTTTACCCCATCCTGGATTTCTACTCACTACCTCCCTTGGGGTCAGCTGTTCCACCTCCTTGGTCATGCCACAGTGACACTACTGCTGTAGCAAAGTAAGTTTATACATCCAATTATTTGTTTTAACATTTATGTCATGATAGAGAGTGGCTTAATGTCCTAGGCAACCATAGCTGGTTTCTATGCAGTCATCTGTTGAAGACAATTATAATTCTAGTTTATTTTCTTCCACTTTATGGTTTAAAAACCACAATAAACTTCTGTATCCAAGAGTTTGGCAAAATAAATGCTATTTATTTTTTGTTTTATCTTACAGTCATCAATTAGTATTAAATTGACTTGATTTTTCATGCCCTTGTACGTCCTGTTCTGTATTTCTTCAGATGGCAAAACTATTTGTTTCTAAAATTTAATGAGTTTAATTATACTAACATAGTTTATAGTCAAATTTACCATTTATTTTATTCATCCCACAATTCATCTAACAAATGTATGTTGAGTACTTTTATTCGCCTGGGGAGATGTCTGTCTAGAGATAGGAGTTTGAAAATCACCAGCATACAAATGGTAATGTTTTCCATAGGACTGGAGGAGGTCACCTAGAAAAATGGTGTCAAAAAGGAAGAACAGTGGTTGTAAGTTTGATTGCCAAGTATTGTAATGAATAGGGATCAGAACAGTGAGCAGAATTCCCACCAGGAGACTGAAAGAGAAAAGTGACCAAGAGACAATGGTGTTCTGGAGGCTAAACGAAAGAATTTTTTTCCCAGGAGGTTGAACAAAAAACTGTGTAAAATGCTACTAGTAAACTATGTAAAAGGAAGACTGAGAATTGCCCATCAATCTGGCAATGTGACAGCCACTGGCAACCTTTTCAAGCACAATTTACATAGAGAAGGGAAAACTTGATTTTCCTGTGTTCCGGAAATACGAGAACAGTAAAATAGTCTCTCCTAGTCCCAACTTCTCATTTCCAATCTATGATATTCCTGATATTGTATACAAGAGACAATGCCATGCTCAAGAAATAGCCTGTGTTTATTGATACAGAAGAATGAGTCATCCCATCTTCTGTGCTCAAAGGTATGTATCACGGTTTCTCATCTATATGGTTTTATCTTCTCCAAATGAGCAAAGACTGTATCTTATATGGTGCTCTTCCTCTGTCCCTAACTCCTAGTAACATCCTTGACATGCACATTAAGTTTCCACCTCACTGAAATGGAAACTACATGTACATGCTCAAAGTATAATGCCACATAAGTAGTTCTGTGTCCTATAGTCCCTGTGTCAACTTCAAAAGCTGTAGGACCCCAAAGGGCAAAGGCTACAACACCGAAGAAGGTAGATACTCTCCCTTTGTCATTATCTAGATCATAAAGTTGGACACCAAAAAATTGCTTTAAATTGTTATAGAAGACCATTTGCCCTGTATAGCAAGAGAAAAATGATCTAAACATGATATTGTGAGTAATGTGGTATTTCTCTATCCACCTGATTGGAAATTACCCCTCTGAATCAGTCACATTTTCTGAGTGGTCTAGAGCAACATTATACAATGTGACACAGATTAAATCAGAATGAGCAGCCAAGAACGCCAGCCTTGCTTTCACCACTAAATTACTGAGTGACACTGGGGATGTCTTTGAATTGTCCTCTGACTTTATTTTCTTTTCTATAAATGGATCTGTAAAAACTCTTGCCCTTCTTTCTTCATAGAATAATTGTGAAAATGCAAAGATAAAATTAATGTGAAATATTCTGTAAAAGCATACACAAATCTAAAATATTATAACAAGATTATGATTGGATCTAAAGACATTAAATCTAGAGATAAAAGAACTACAATCTGTAAATTTCTCTATGTATACCTGCAAATCTTTTAAGCTCTAGCAATAAAAAATGAAAAAAATTCTCTAACAGCAAATTTGTATGCCTGTGGATTAAGCATGTCTGTTCTATTATAATGTTTTGACAAGCTTCAAATGGTAAGAATATAAGAGTTTAATACTGTAAATAGGAGAAAAATTCCAGAAAAACTCAAGATAAAAGTGAAAATTTAAGAAAATAAATAAGACACATTGGGGTGGAAATTTTTGGTTAAAGAAAAATTTGTATTTGGGTTATGAAGAAAGCTTTGCTTTATTGCTTCGACCAATTTAACACTGAATATTGGATTTTTAATTTATGGATGATTTCTGTGTTTATATGCTTTTCCATTTTATTATAAAAAGGCTTGAGGTGCTTGCATGATAAGGTACCCCATAAATTATGCTGTGTAACTTCATACAACATAGTCATTAATCACCAGCATTAAACTTTTCTTTTCTTTTGGCACTAAACAGAGAAATCTTAGAAACATAAAGGAAACAAGTCAGCATAAGCTGCCATGACTATTTATTTAACTTTAAAGAGTTACCTCAGAATGGGAAAAATGTGTCAGATTTATCATTTCCCACATCACTAACTGTCCTAGGTTTGGGCAAGTTTTCTGAAGCATTCACTAAAAACAAATCTTAGTGTTACAGGAGATTTTCAGCATTCAATCTAGGATACTTAGTTAAAATGTTTTCTAAATAAAGTTTTTTACTTACTCCTCTGCTCTCATGATGCTTTGGGACACAGAAAATTTAAATTCACAGAAAAATGACAGACACACAATGTTAATTTCTCATGGATCAGTTTTTTAATTGAATACCCAAGGATATCCAATTCTCTTGAGATCATACCACATAATTTATGGCTCGTGCATACATGAAATAGCACTGTCATTTTTCTGGTGGATTAACTTTCTAATACCCAGAGTATTTCAAGCAAATTACATTGCATGTTACTTTTTTAATAACCCCTAGAGAAAGTGTTGCATGTTATAAGTCCTTATTTAAGAATATATGTAGCAGAAAATAATGAGTATGGGCAAGAATGTAGAGAAATTAAAGTCCCTGTGCCACACCTGTGCACTACTGGTGGGAATGTAAAATGTTATCCACTGAGGAAAATAGTAAAGCATTTCCTCAAAAAATTAAAAATACAATTATCATGTGATCCAGCAATCCCCTTTTATGATATATACCCAAAAGAACTGAAATCAGTCTTAAAGAGATATTTGCCTAACCACATAATAGCATCATGAGTCACAATAGCCAAAAGGGGGTTACAACCCAGTATCCATTGATGGATGAGCAAATAAACAGAGAGATATATTCATACAACACAACACAGTACAATTCAGCTTTTGAACAGTAAAGAAATTCTGCCACATTCTACAACATGGATGAAACTTGAGTCCTGCTATGAATTGAATATGTTCTCTAAAACGAATGTGTTGGATAATTTCCAATGCAACAGTGTTGGGAGGCGGGGCTGAATGAGAGGTGATTAGGCTGCAGGGTTCTGCCCTCATCAGAGGAATGCGTTCATTATCATGGAAGTGGATTTCATATAAAAGAATAAGTTGGGCCTCCTCATCTTTTCCATGCATATGCTTTCTTGCCCTTCTATCTTTCACCATGGGATGATGCAGCAAGGAGGTTTGCCGGATTTCAGCCCCTTTATCTTAGACTTCCCAGCCTCGAAAACTGTCAGAAATAAGAAAAACATTTATATTTTTAAAATAAATTATCCAGTCTGTGGTATCTGATATAGAAGCACAAATGGACTAAGATAAGTACATTATGTTAAGTGCAACAGTTGCAAAAAGAAAATTATTGTTTGATTCCATTTGTATAAGATATCTAAAGCAGGCAAAGTCATAGAAATATAAAGTAGAATGATAGTTACCAGGGGTAGGGAGAGGGGAAAATGAAGAGCTGTTTAATGAGTAAAGAGTTTTAGTTTTGCCAGATGAAAAGTTCCATGAGCTGTATTACACAACAGTGTGAATATACTTAACGCTACCAAACTATACACTTAAAATTGATTAAGATGGAGTCATGGAGTGAATGTTTATGTTTCCTCCAAATTTTTCTCGGTTAGTGTTGCTTGACTGCTGAGAACTGACATTGATAGCGTAACTCCAGGTATCATTTCTTCATGATGTTTTTGTTCCATGTGTCCATGATAGAAAATTAAGATAATTTGTTTATGATGGCTATGGTTTGATAATAGTATTTTTAATAATTTGATTGCAATATAAACATTAACTTTCACAATTCTTCAACACAACAGCACATCAATCAGGATCAAAACTGTGATTTGTCTTCTCAGTGTTTACACTTTGTCAAACATCCTAAGTACATCATGTAGCCATACTTGAATCTTTTGTTGATCATGCTCATTCTTGCCACACCTGGAAATACTGTTACATTCCAGGTCCCGGTCACATCATCCTGTTGGAGTAAGCCTCTATATTATCCCACATCTGACCTGAATGTTCTTGGAACTTTTCTTTAAACACACAGCAAGTTCTAGTAACCATAGTTCTCACTGCAGCAAGATAGTTAAAGGAACTGATTTTGAAAACAAGTGAACATTGTCTAGAACGTCAGTTTTGTCACTTCCTAGCTTCCAAATTTACCTAGCTTTGTCTTCTTAAATGGTTAAATGGGTCCCAGTATTTCTCTTGTATAAAGTGGAGAAAATAATGCCCTTCATATTTTTAATATATTAAACGATGTAATATGTTAAAATACTAAAGAGAAATTCAATAAACAATAGACTTCATTGTCCTTTTTATTAAAAACTCAAAAATAAGTATTATTCATAATTTTTCCATAGAGGCAATGATCCTCAAGTGGCTTTTAAATTATTAAAGAATGATAAAATTACTTTCAAATCAGTATTAGGTGTACTTTAAGTACTTTCTCTATTACTGTTTTTTCCTTTAGAATTTAACAATGCTGATAAATCATGTTACACAAATTTCAGTATGTCTATTATTGGTTTATAGTTTCTGATTCTTCTCTCTTTACTTCTTCATTCACCTGGCTAGAGGTTTACGTATTTTGTTAATCTTTTCTAAAAACAACTCCTGGATCCATTGATTTTTGAAAGGTTTTTCATGTTTCTATCTCTTTCAGTTCTGCTCTAATCTTAGTAATTTTTGGTTTCTGCTAGTTTTTGAATTTGTTTACTCTTGCTTCTCTACTTCTTTTGTGATGTTACGGTGTCGATTTTAGATCTTTCCTGCTTTCTCCTGTGGACATTTAGTGCAATAATTTTCCTCTAAACACTGCTTTAGCTGTGTCCCACAGATTCTGGTATGTTGTGTCTTTGTTTTCACTGATTTCAAAGAACTTATTTATTTAAGCCTTAATTTCATTATTTACCCAGTAGTCATTCAGGAGCAGGTTGTTCAGTTTCCATGTAGTTTTGTGGTTTTTAATGAGTTCCTTAATCCTGAGTTCTAATTTCAATGCACTATGGTCTGAGAGAATATTTGTTATAATTTACATTCTTTTGCATTTGCTGAAGAGTGTTTTACTTCCAGTTATGTGGTGTATTTTAGAATAAGTGCTATGTGGCATTGAGAAGAATGTATATTCTGTTGATTAGAGGTGGATAGTTCTGTACATGTCTGTTAGGTCCACTTGTTTCAGAGCTGAGTTCATGTCCTGAATATCCTGTTAATTTTTGTCTCATTGATCTGTCTAATATTGACAGTGGGGTGTTAAAGCTTCCCATTATTATTGTGTGGAAGTCTAAGTCTCTTTATAGGTCTCTAAGAACTTGCTTTACAAACATGAGTGATCCTGTGTTGGGTGTATATATATTTAAGATAGTTAGCTCTTCTTATTACATTGATCCCTTTACCATTATGTAATTCCCCTCTTTGTCTTTTTTGATCTTTGTTGGTTTAAAGTCTATATTATTAGAAACAGATTCCAAACCCTGCTTTTGTTTTTCTTTCCATTTGCTTGGCAAATCTTCCCCCATCCTTTTATTTAGAACCTATATACGTCTTTGCATATGAGATGCATCTCCTGAATACAGCATACTGATGAGTCTTGACTCTTTATTTCATTTGCCAGTCTGTGCCTTTTAATTGGGGCATTTAGCCCATTTACATTTAAGGTTAATATTGTTATGTGTAAACTTGATCCCATCATTATGATGCTAGCTGGTTGTTTTGCCCATTAGTTGCTTCAGTTTCTTTGTAATGTTAATGGCCTTTACATTTCAGTTTGTTTTTGCAGTGGTTGGTACTGGTTTTTCCTTTCCATATTTAGTGCTTCCTTCAGGAGCTCTTGTAAGACAGGTTTGGTGGTGACAAAATCTCTCAGCATTTGCTTGTTCATAATAATTTTATTTCTCCTTCACTTATGAAGCTTAGTTTGGCTGGCTATGAAATTCTGGGTTGAAAATTCTTTTCTTTAAGAATGTTGACTTTTGGTATCTTTGTGGTATTCTCTGTATTTCCTGAATTTGAATGTTTGCCTGTCTTGCAAGGTTGGGAAGTTCTCCTGAATAACATCCTAACATGTGTTTTCCAACTTGGTTCCATTCTCCTCTCACTTTTTGGTACACAAATTAAACCTAAGTTTGGTCTTTTCACATAGTTCCATATTTCTTGGAGTCTTTGCTTAGTCCTTTTTATTCTTTTTTCTATAATCTAATATTCATGCTTTACTTCACTAAGTTGATTTTCTGAAGTTGATATCTTTTCTTCCAATTGGTCAATTCAGCTATTGATACTTGTACATGCTTCATGAAGTTCTCATGCTGGGTTTTTCAGCTCCATCAGGACATTTATCATCTTTGCTAAACTAATTATTCTAGTTAGCAATTCCTCTAACCTTTTTTCAAGGTTCTTAGCTTCCTTGCATTGGTTAGAACATTCTCCTTTAGCTTGGAGGAGCTAGTTATTAACCACCTTCTGAAGCCTACTTCTGTCAAGTTGTCAAACTTATTCTCAGTCCAGTTTTGTTCCCTTGCTGGTGAAGAGTTGTGATCTTTGAAAAGCAAGAGACATTCTGGTTTTTGAAATTTTTAGCCTTTTTGCACTGGTTTTTCCTCATCTTCGTGGATTTATTTACTTTTGGTCTTTGATGTTTGTGACCTTCAGATGGAGTTTATTTCATGGTCATCCTTTTGGTTGATGTTGATGGTATTGCTTTCTGTTTGTCAGTTTTCCTTCTAACAATCAGGCCCCTCTTCTATAGGTCTGCTGGGGTTTGCTGGGGGTCCACTCCAGGCCCTGTTTGCCTAGGTATCACCAGCAGAGGCTGCAGACCAGCAAAAATTGCTGCCTCCTACTTCCTCTAGAAGCTACATCCCAGAGGGGTATCCACCAGATACCACCTAGAACTCTCCTGTATGAGGTGTGTGTAGACCCCTGCTAAGAGGTGTCTCCCCATCAGGAGGCATGGGGGTCAGAGACCCACTTGAGAAGGCAGTCTGTCCCTTAGCAGAACTCAAGCACTGTGCTGGGAGATACACTGCTGTCTTCAGAGCCAGCAGTCAGGAACATTAAAGTCTGCTGAAGCTGCTCCCACAGCCACTCCTTCCTCCAAGTGCTCTGTCCCAGGGAGATGGGAGTTTTATCTATCAGCCACTGAATGGAGCTGCTGCCTTTCTTTCAGCAATGCCGTGCCCAGAGAGGAGGAATCTAGAGAGACATTCTGGCTACAGCAGCTTTGTGGTACTGCAGTGGGCTCTGCTTCCTCTGAACTTCCCAGTGGCTTTTTTTACACTGTGAGAAGAAAACTGCCTACTCAAGCCTCAGTAATGGTGGCTGTCCCTCCCCTCACCAAGCTGGAATGTCCCAAGTTGACTTCAGACTGCTGTGCTGGCAGTGAGAATTTCAAGTCAGTGGATCTTAGCTTGCTGGGGTCCATGGGGATAGGCTCTACTGAGCAAGACCACTTGACTCCCTGGCTTCAGCCACCTTGGCAGGGGAGTGAATGGTTCTGTCTCACTGGCATTCCAGGTGCCACTGGGGTAAAAAAAAAAACTGCTGCAGCTAGCTCGGTATCTGCCCAAATGGCCACCCTATTTTGTGCTTGAAACCCAGGGCCCTTGTGATATAGGCACCCAAGGGAATTTCCTGGTCTGCGGGTTGTGAAGACAATGGGAAAAGTGTAGCATCTGGGCAGAATAGCACCATCCCTCACTACATAGTTCCTCACAGCTTCCCTTGACTAGGAGAGGGAGTTTCTGACCCCTTTGTTCTTACCTGGTGAGGCAACACCCCACCCTGCTGCTTCTCACCCTCCATGGGCTGCACCCACTGCCTAACCAATCCCAATGAGAGGAACTGTGTACCTCAGTTGGAAATGCAGAAATCACCCACCTTCTGCATTGATCTCACTGGGAGCTGCAGACCAGAGCTGTTCCTATTCAGTCATCTTTCCCAGGAATCTGCACAGCCTTTTTTAAACCTGTGTATTACACACAGACTCATTTTCACCGAAATACACATCAGAAATGTTGAAATTAACATGCCAATTATGTTCTTGCATAACTAATTTGGTCTTTATCAACAAGGGTATAAAGCTCATTCTTAGTCTAAATAAACACATGCAGAATGTCTTACAAAAGGTCCAGATTTCCTGATGTGTAGAAGAGAGCTAAGCCTCAACCATCATGCCCACTTCTGACACTAGTCACTGCTTCAGTAATGACAGTCAACTCCAGATTTTCTCTTCTACTTCTTTTTTTATCTTACGTTATCAAACTTTTAATTTCCCATTAACCATACTTTGGTTTTCAATCTTCCTTCCTATATATATATTATCACTGTTAGAGCTCTAGTTCTAATATTAAAGATGTAGCATAGTGTATAGGCCTAAGACATGTTTCAGACTAAGGTCTGGAGTCAAATCTAGCAACACAACTCTGATTCCAGATGGCAGAAAGAGCACGTATATCATCTCCCTTACCTCCCTTATCTGCCTCCACTACAACCCTAAGTCTAATAGGAATTACATCATGAATAGGAATGACAGAAAAAGAAAATAAATCAAAAAAGATGAATTAAGCATAGGGCTAGAAAACAAGAACCCAAAAGCAGGTCTTGGAAATATTCTAGGTTAAAATTAAGATAGGGAGAGTGCTGATTGTTGGAGGAGAGCAGAGAAATACAATATAGGACTCCACAAATATCTGAAAAGAGTCAGATTATCATTTACTTCACAAATAAATGAATTGTTCAAAATGAGAAAATCTATCTATGTAATTCATTATCTTACACATTGAAGAAAAAATAAAATGCTTTTTTACCAGATGCTAAAATGACATTTGATAAAATTAACCTGCTAATCAAGTTTAAGCCAAATTACAATTGAAAGAGATTACTTTATGATTTACTAAAATACAACAGCAAACTTCATTCTAAATGGTAAAACAGTTTCATTGTAATCACAAAAAGACATAATGTCCTTCATCATCATAGTTATTCAGCATTGTTTTTGAAGTTCTAGCAAATGCAGTTTTAAAAATTAAACAGTCAGTATCAACATTAGAAAAAAAATAGAATGCTTTGGTGACAATATAACTGTATTTAGAAAAATCTCAAAAATTAGAGTAAGAAAAAACATACCAAAATTAATAAGGACATGCGGTGAGGTGGTTAGTTCAAGTTGAAAACATATGAAAACTTTCTGCCTCTCCTGAATTAATATGTGCATGTGTAAATGAGAAAAACATTCTATTATTTACATCATCAAAAATCATAAAATACTTAGGAGTATATTTAATGGTAGGGACAGGATTTATATTAAAATAATTGTAAATTTAATTCAAAGATATAAAACAAAATCTCGACAAATAGAAGAAACATGGAATGTTATTTAATGAAAACCTCTGACATAAAAATAATATCAAAATGAGAAATTACCATATAATTTTACAATTTCTAAGATAACTCTTGAAAAGATCAAAACATAAATTATTGAAAATTATTACTCAAATGTGAAGCTTGATGAAATGCAAATACAAATGATCTCTTTGGTTTTCATTTTGTGATTTTTCTGCTATTTCAATTCTATTTAAAATTTTTTAATTTTTAATATTTCTGGGTACACGTAGTAGGTGTACATATTTACATGCAATGTTTTATCCAGGCATGCAATGCATAACAATCACATCATGAAGAATGGGGTACTCATCCCTTCAAGCATTTATCCTTTGTATTACAAACAATACAGTTACACTCTTTTAGTTACTTTAACATGTACAATTAAGTTATTATTGACTATAGTCACCCTGTTGTAATATCCAATAGTTCCCTGACTACTGCCTATGTTTGCTCAAGGCACTGGCACTTTACAGTCTGCAGGTGGCAAAGCCAGCCAGGACTGTGTTCTTATCTGCAGTTCAGCAAGTTTCCTCAGGCCCCAGGTGGGTCCAGAGGTGGCATCTGGGAGTCAGGAACTAGAGTTAAAAACCTTAGACGTCTACCTGGTATTCTACTGTACTGCAGCTGAGCTGGCACTCAATGTTAAAAATCACAATATTAAATTAAAGACATAATAGAACTGTCATTTATATCTTTACTGCCAATTGCCTGTAGTGTTATTTTCAATAAATTAAATAAGAGTTTTCTTGTGGAGTCTTTAGATTTTTACATAAAACTTAAAATCAGTCTCTGATACATACCTAATATGTAATCTTAGAAAAGTTATTTAATCTCTGTAAGCCACAGTTTCCTCATCTAGAATATGGCTATAATAAAAATTACCTCATGTGCTAGTGTACATTTAATGAGATTATGAATAAACAGTGCTTAGTAGAGTCCCTGCCATACAGAAGTTTTTGATAAGTGATAACAAACTATGGCTCAATTTTTTACCTCCCTTACTAACCTCAGTTATCCATGTAGACTTATCAAAATGTCATACACATTAGTAAATATCTCTGATCTTAATTACTGCTTTCACTTTCAAAAATATCCCAATCTGGTTGATAAAGTGTATGGTCACTTTACTTATCAATAATAACACTAATATAAGAAAGATTAAAAAACTGGATATTCCTTTCAAGTTCATAAGGTACTTCTCTTTCAAATTTCTGAGATAAAATATGATAATTAAAGATTGTCCATTATATATAATATGTATTTCACATGTAAATTATAAAATCATTGTAAGGTTCAACTCAATAGCATCTTTTAATAGTAATCAAAGATGAGAATATCATTTTAAAGTATAAATTTTAGAACAATAAAATAAAGTATTTGAAAATTGTGTTTATTGTCACAAACTTTTAAGAAGGTTAAATCAAGTAGTTTTATTTTTCTCATCAAAGAACATCACACTATGTGGGGAAAAAAAGATCACTAGGGAGACATAAAATTGTATCCAGGTATTTCTGTCCTTCTCATCCTTCCTAAACAGCTCACTGTGTTTCTTTGAAGCACATTTCAGGTTACCAGGATACAAAAATATAAAATTAACTTTTTTAATTATAATGCAGCTCTGTGTGAACACTACAATATTATGAATTGACTTTCATTTAAAATAGACTGTATCTTTTGAAAGATTTAATTATCAATTTCTTACTTTTATAAAGCAGGCATATTATCCACTAGAATTACACTGATTGGACAGAGAAAATTAAAGTTTTACCTGTGCATTTTTAAATAGCCTATCTGTAATGTCTAATCACCTCAGACAAAGATATTATGTTTCAACAAAGTTGTACTTAGCAATGCCTCTGCAATGCTAGTGTTAGTAATTAGGACCCAATCTTCCAACCATTATGCACACAACTGCCAGCGACCCAGAAAACTCCTGCTGACATTGGAGGAGTATAATGAATGCGTAATAGCCCATTTCCAATCTATCCCCTTTACAGCGTCTACGTATCTCTTCTTTACACAGAACTTGCCTCCATCTAAATGGAAACATCAAATGCTGAAATAAATGCAGCAAAGCTAAAAAGAATAAATATATAAGTAGACACTCTAAAAGATTAATGCTATTCAAATGGTTCCAGAATGAGATTATTTAGTGTGAGTGGCATTAAAGGATTTCTACTACATTCCAATCTCCCTACTCATCTTTAATTTTTCTTAATCTTTAAAAGAAATCTGCTATGGTGAAGCAAATCCTCTCATTGCCTCTCAAACACATCATAGTCATTTATGCCCCTATACACTTACATCCAATGTTCTCTCCAAAAGAAGTACATTCATCCACAAATTCTGTACCTCAATTTTGTATATTCTACTCATCTATAACATATTTTATGTCTTTCCTAATTTGTATTATCAATCATGTCTTTCACTAACCATTTCTTCAGCCACAAGACAGGCTCAGCTCTTCTATTTCTGTTTCCGACACTATTATCTACTGCCTGATACAGTCTCAGGGCTTCTGTTCACATTTGTGGTTACATGTGTGCTTAAAAAGACACAACTGTGACAGAGACTGCTTACCTTTACATCAAACTCATTTCCTCTGTTTCCTAGGCCTACGTCTATACTACGTCTTTCAGGCTTCCTTGAAGTTGAGTTTGGCCATGTGATTGAGTCACACCAATTAAATATGAATAGAAGCGATGTGTGGCATTTTGATTTAACCCATAAAGAAACTTCTTATATGAAATTCTCTATGCTTCCTTTCCACATTCCCCGATTTGAGTCAGACAATCACATCAATCTTAGAAAGTAGAAGTTGAAGGTGGTGGAACCACAGATGGATTCATTTTGTGAAAAAAAGCACTCCATAATCAGAAATACTTGCTTTGGACTGTTAAGTGAGTGTACCATAAATGTTAATCCACTGGTATTTGTATCAACAGTTGATATTGCCTAAACTAATACAGAAATTGGTACCAGACTTGTATTGTATGGTAGATAGCAAAGCAATTGACATTGAAGGCTGAAAAGATAGAGACCTATGTTACACAATGGAAAAATAGATAAAGGAACTGTCACCTAAGGTAATCTGGAATGCAAATTGTATGCCTATTTAGCCTATAGCTCCAGGGAGAGTGGTTGCAAAAAGTTACAGTGAGGATTACTTTTCCATTTTGCTTTTTGCAAAGTATAACAGTAAAGACATGTTTGTTCTAAGGGCAGAATTAGGCAATTTGAAGGAAAATTGAAGGGGTGTAGACAAGGCCTTGAAGGATTAGAAAATTAGAAAATCCAACTGCTTTTAGACCTCAAGTAAAGTAATGTAAAACTGAAGATTATTTTGAAGAACTAAAGCTCATTTTGATTGCTCAGTTAAGCAAAGTGTCTCAACCGTCAACAAATCCAGTTGAGAGCACTTTCTTCCTATGTAAGATTGTTTGTATTCCATATGGCCTAAAGGCAGTTCACCAAACTGAGAAAGAGAGAAAAGAAGTGCTGAATCTCCCTCACAAACTCCTCAAGGAAATATATTAATCACTCAAAGGTGAGTTTATTAAACTGATAGTATTTAAAATGGTGAAAATTAGCAAATGTTAAGAAGGTTCCAGAGCCTGGGTTGAGTGATTTTTAAGGCAGAAATTGTAAAGCAAGAGTACGGTTCAGAACGATCAAATTATAACATGCTAGCTTTGGGTGTTGTGGGCCCAGTGAGGCAATGGCCTTGAAGCAGGCTTGTTAAGCAAGTTGTTGTTTGTAATATGCATATTAGTTGCTTTATCACCTTATATTCCAGGAAAAGATAAGTCTCTGAGCAAACAACTAGCTGTTTAAATAGAAACAGGAATATATGACTAGTCTTATGGTCATCTCATAGAAAACACTGTTCACAGGGCAGGAAAGTATGGTCTAGCATACTTTATTTAACTCAGGCACAAGAAATTATGCTGGTTTCAGTTACCCATTTCCACTTTGGGTCATTATTCCACCTCCTTTAGAAGATAGATTATTTGTTATTAAGCATCGTGGTTAATCCAAATGTGCTTTACTATTTGATGAGTAACAGTCATGTATTAAGTTTCCTCATTAAAAAAAAAAATGGAGAGAGGCTTCAGGACAAACTAACCCTGTCCACCCTTTAATTTCAGACTTCTGGCCTCTGGCCTCCAGAACTGTGAGAAAATAAATTATTGTTGGCTAAGTTTAAAGAAAAAATCCTTGTTAGATGGTCATTTATTGGAGCATTTGATGGAAAAGTGACGACATAACAGTATTTAAGAGTGCAGATAACATATTTGAGCACAGCAGCACAGGCAAATGCTAAGAAAAGTACTAGGATCAGACTTTGAAATCCACTTCTAAACCCGGACTAAAGCATACTCAAATTAAAGCAAAAGAACAGACACAATTACCAATGTGAAGAGACAGTATTACATAATTTTCTTGTTTATCTGATGTTTTTAGAAATATTAAAGTTTCCGGAAAATTCTGTAGTGTTAAAAAGAACAATATTATGTCTAAGACTGCTCTGCTTTGAATGATCACCAATCTGGTCTCATGAATTTGTTGGGCAAGAAAATCTATACCCTTAGATTTTAAGGCATTTTAACAATGCTTTAAAGCTTTCCTGTTAATATATGAACTATAACATGTAGCACATGCTTTCACATTACAAACATATTGTAAAGCAAGAAATAAGAAGGTTTGAGGACAGAAGAAATAGGTCCCAAATTCCCTTTTAGAAGCTAAGTTCTGGGGACTCAAGTTGAGACATGGTTTTTCTTCCTTTTGAATTAAATTACCTACAGGTTTATTTTGTTTTGTTTTTGGAAAGGGGGAAAATGTATCAAAATGGAACCTAGGTGATGTCAGGTACAATCTTGAATATAAGCCTAAGTCACTGAAATAACAAGGCCCTGTTCAGTTTGTTAGTAATAACGAGAAAAATTTTCATGCAAAAATCCAAACCGATTTGTTGGGAGTATGCCAGTGTTCTCTTTTAAGACAAAATACCCGCCAAGGTTGTCTAGTTATTTTATACACTTTTAGTGCCACTAAGTCAGAGTGGATAAGAGTCAGATGGCAAGACTTAAATTAAAGAGACCATAAATTATATCTATAGTAAAATAGCGTGAATTTAAGCTTAAGAAGTTAGCCTTCTTGCAAGTCTGTTAAAATGAGATGGTGTCTTAGTAAGTTTCTTTGCCATACAAAATATCCTGGACTGTGGACTGAGTGGCTTAAATAGAAGAATCTTATTTTCTCACAATCCTGGAATATAGAAGTTCAAGATTAGAGTGCCACCATGTCAAGTTCAGGGAAAACTCTCTTCTTGCAGACAGATGCCATTTTTTCTTCGAACTCACATGGCAGAGAGAGAGAGAGGAAGAAAGAGAGAAAGATGCATACAAACAATTTCAGGTCTCTTCTTAGAAGGGAATTAATTCCATTATAATGTCCTTTCCCTCAAGATCTTATCTAAACCTAATTATCTCCCAAAGAACCCATCCCCAAATACCATTACTTGGGGGTTAGGATTTAAACATACAAATTTGGAGAAGGGGCCGGGCGTTATGGCTCAAGCCTGTAATCCCAGCACTTTGGGAGGCCGAGGTGGGTGGATCACGAGGTCAAGATATCGAGACCATCATGGTCAACATGGTGAAACCCCGTCTCTACTAAAAACACAAAAAAATTAGCTGGGTATGGTGGCGCATGCCTGTAATCCCAGCTACTCAGGAGGCTGAGGCAGGAGAATTGCCTGAACCCAGGAGGCGGAGGTTGCAGTGAGCCAAGATCGCGCCATTGCACTCCAGCCTGGGTAACAAGAGCGAAACTCCGTCTCAAAAAGAAAAAAAAAATTTGGAGAAGGGACACAACTCAGTCCATCACAGATGGCTGTCACTGGTACACCGTATTTTTCTTAATCACATTCCAAGCTCTATTTCTGTGAAAGTTTTGTTACAAAAGCTAACTACTGTGAAAAGTTCTTGGATGTTTTAACAAAAATGGAAACCTCCCATACTAGATGTTATACATAAGTGGTTTAGATTTTTGGCTTTCTGGTCTCTTGCATGTTTGCAATCTAAGAATTTCCTTCATAATTGAATCCAAACAACCAAGATACTGGCTAATTCACTGGAAAGAAATAACAGAAGTCAGTTTGTTTCATTTATCTTTAACCAAATCACAAGAAAATTATAGCCAGACATTAGATGTATCCTAAGGAGTTGCTAGTAATGAAAAATATTAAGAATAGGGGCTTTATGGATAGCATAGTTCAAGGAAAACAAATGTATTGTTATCAAATTCAGAACTTTAAAGCAGATATATAAAACAGGAAAAAAATCAATACGTGCATGCTCATTGAAACATAGTAATATGTGACTCTGCTTAACTCGATTTTATTCTGTGTGTCTGGGCAGAAGCTGTCTACTTCATGAAGTTGTCAGCTAATTCCAAATACCTAAAAGCTGTCTCTTCTCAATTATCTGCTTCTGGAGGATACCTGAGAGTTATCAGCAAGAGGCCTATGGCCAGAAGACTTTAGCTTTTTTTTTTTTTTTTTTTTTTTTTTTTGAGAAGGTGCTCCCTTCTGCTTTCAATGGGAGTGAAACAGGGGATGCTGAGTGCTATGGTTTCAATGTCTATTTCTTTATTATTTATTTTATTTTATTTTTTTTTTGAAACGGAGTTTCGCTCTTGTTACCCAGGCTGGAGTGCAATGGTGCAATCTCGGCTCACCGCAACCTCCACCTCCTGGGATCAGGCAATTCTCCTGCCTCAGCCTCCCGAGTAGCTGGGATTAGAGGCACGTGCCACCGTGCCCAGCTAATTTTTTGTATTTTTAGTAGAGACGGGGTTTTACCATGTTGACCAGGATGGTCTCAATCTCTTAACCTTGTGATCCACCCGCCTCGGCCTCCCAAAGTGCTGGGATTACAGGCTTGAGCCACCGCGCCCGGCCAGAAGACTTTAATGAGCTGAGAATAGTTTATGTTTCTTAAATTGGTAGATATAAATTAAGGATTAGCCCCATATAAACCCCTCAGTTGTACTACATGGCTAATGATTAAGAGTAGGTGACAATCTCTACAAAATACAGATTGTCAGCTACTCCATTTCATAGAGATTAGGGGTCTTTCCAGCCTTAACATCCATTCCAGAAAACAAAGTCCTCACATTTTAGGTTATACAAAGGTTGTTTAGGAGAATGTTGAAGAAAGGCTCCTTGTACCTGGTGAAGACTGAATATACTGCATCAGTCCTTTGTAGGATTAGTATTATCCTGCTTGCAACAGGACAGAGTATAGAATTAAAGGGAATATTCCTCAGTTCATGAATCAGACTGTTTCCAACCTATAACAAAAATACTAATGAATGTGAAAAGAAGTGAATCTTATTATCATCAAGGCCAATGGAAATATCTTAGAGCATAAAAGTTCAAAGGAAGAGCTTTGAAATTGTTTCATTTTAGAATCTCATTTGTTCTTTCTCTGTTTTTCAAAGACTGAGGGTGTTAGAGACCATGAAGTTTCTTAGTAAGTAGTAAGACCTTGAGGTTTCTTAAATAAGAGTCCCAGCAAAATAAGTGCCTCATCACGAAAGAGATAATGAACAAAGATCAAGTAATTTGTTCAGCACCCTCACACCTTAGCTCTCTGGATGGAAAACTCCAATCAATCCAAGGAATAAGTTCTGACTAAGACATATTTAAGAAATATGGTGAGTGCTAGATAAATAAAATGCATTCATTGGTTTTCAAAGCTTTGGATTGCTGGGCACAGCGAGGTAAAGGCCTTAATGAGCACGCTGTGAAATGTGGCTGTATTTGTTGTTTCACAGTATTATCTCTTAGGAACAAGAATGTCCTGAAGCAAGCAGCTAAGTTGTTTTTGCTTCGTCTCAATATTGTTTAACACAGGAACAGGAAGCAGGCTTGATCTCATTAAAATACAGTACAAGGCACCAAAAAGTATATTGGTTTTCATTTCTTTTCTTTTGTGAGAGAAATTTGCTCTTTCACCCAGGCTGGAGTGCAGAAGTATGATCTCAACTTATTTTAACCTCCACCTCCTTGGTTCAAGAAATTATCCTGCTTCAACCTCCCGAGTAGCTGGGATTCTAGGTGTGAGCCACCATGCACAGCTAATTTTTTGTATTTTTAGTAAAAACCAGGTTTTACTATTTGGGCTAGGCTTGTGTCATGATTTCCATTTTCAAGACTAAAGAAGAAGTAGGAAGGAAGGAAGGAAGGAAAAAAGGAAGGAAGGAAGGAAGATAGAAAGGAAGGAAGGAAAAAAGGAAGGAAGGAAGGAAAAAAGGAAAGAAGGAAGGAAGGAAGGGAAGGAATGAGCCAGAGAACTATGTCTAGTAAAGAACTTTGGGAGTGGCTGTTGGCAATGGAACAGACTAGAAACACATATACCAGAAGCCTACTAAGTGTCTAAGATAAATGCGTTGTTAAAGAAATTGTAAGCTGAGGTTTAAAAATCCTTGATTGGTTCAGCCATTAGCATACTCTTGGGCACAGTAAAACTGTATCATCACATAGTGACTAGGAAAGTTGTGAAAAGGAAGACATACTCTCCAATTCCTAATTCTATTGTGGCCATGGAGGATAACGGACAAGGAGGAATCTCTCATCCAATGGAATTAAGATTCCATTGAGAACAGTGGACAAGGGAATTTCCTCCAGAAAATTGAATCAATAAACAAGCTTCCATTATAGGCCAGATGGAGTTTACACTACGCCTGCCATAAGAAGTCATTATGTTGTGAATCAGAGGTAACTGGTAAATTTCCAATATTCCATTTAAGTGGCAGGAGTTTTTGGTATGGCTATCTTGTCTCTGTTTACCATTATTTGTAGAGCATGTGTGGAAGCTGTAGATGTGGGTGGGAAGGGCAAATAGTTTGTCCTAGTTTTTCTTTTTAGTTTATAGACCAGCAAACAACAAACAGCTCATTTGGATCTAAAAAAAAATGGATGCTACATACAAAGACATTCTTAACTTGAAACTAGATGCTACCTTAGCTTTTTGTTAAGGGCACAATTTCTTATCCCTGCAAGTGAAGGGAGAAAAAAACTGTTTTTCTTCACCTGTCACATTCAATACTATACTCAACACGTAATACTTCATCTCTGGTCTTCAAAATGTGTGTAGGATTTTCACTATACACCAGCCAAGCAATTTTCTAGCATATACAACTGCATGCCCTATAATTCAATTGAATTCTGACACTATCTACCTGGAGAGAGCATCAGATCCTGCAGGTTGGGAGCTCAGTCCTACAAAACTGTTCTTTCTTCAGATGCCAAGTCCCAGGTTGTCACCTGTGAGTCTGACTGGCCAGCTTAAATCATTGTTCTTATGCCTACTTCCTTGTGTTCAATTAATTTCCCAGTATGGCTCACAGAACTCAGGGAACCACTTTACTTACATTTACTCATTTATTATGAAGGATATTACAAAGAATATAAATGAACAGCCAGATGAAGAGATATACAGACTGAGGTGTATGGGAGGGGACTTGGAGCTTCCACGACTTCTCCAGGCATGCCATTCTCCAGACATCTCTACGTGTTTAGCAATCTGGAAGCTCTTCAAACTGTCTCCTTTGGGGTTTTTATGGGGGATTCATTACATAGGCATGATTGATCACATCACTGGTTATTTGGTGATCAATTCAATCTTCAGCCTCTCTCCCCTCTCTGGAAGTCAAGAGATTAGGGCAAGGTTTTCTCCCTGCACTACCCTCAGTCACACCCCTTGTGCTGGGTACTCTGAACCACTGTAGAGAGTGGCTCCTACTACTTCATTTGCCGCTCCTTTAATAGACTGAGCCTAGAGGGAAGGAATTGTATTTTAGATTTCTTTTTGTAGTCTGCCCAGTAAAGCATAAGGTGGCCACTCAGTAATGGCTGTTGAATTTAATTTAATTTCTCAATTCTTACATTCAAACACAAACTGATTGTCTCTCCTACCTTGAGACCTGTCAAACTTCTTTTCCAGAAAAAAAAAAAATGCTGTGCCTCACTGAAGTCTTTCTACTATGGAGGACAATATAAATTCAAGTAAACTTCTAATGAAGAAGAAAGAAAATCCTACCAGGAAAGCAAGACTGTTCAAATGACAGGTCAGTACTAAGCTGTGGAAATCCTCCAAGTCATTAAAAAAAATTCTTAACTTTTATGTATTCTGTAAATAAGTGTCAGTCTCAGGTCAGAATACTCTGTTTACCTTGCCCTAAAAGGAAATGTTCATGAGAATTTGTATGTGGCCACAGAAAATTATTTATACAAATGAATAAAAAATCAATAATCACCTAAACGTGTTTCCAAAAAAAAAAAAGCTTGGGTCCTTTTTATTTAATATATATGCCATTATTTCATAAGTAGATATTTTGTGAAAAACTGGCACATTAAAAGGTACCAAGCAGAATCCCAAATTCATGCCAAGTAACTGTCTCTGGACTAGTTCTGATGATAGGAAAATCTAGCAAAAACACATCTGTGATTAGCTAACCATTTCTATAAAGGCAGTGGTGCCTCTACAGTCAGCCAGAATGTGTTTCCAATTTTTGTAGTCTAGTAGCAGCCGACAATCCAAAAAAGGGAAACTATTTTCGTCACATTTTAGCCTACTTCTGCCTTGTTTATCAACCAGAGAATTTAAACTAACCACGCCTTCTGTCAGCGTTCTGAGGAAGACAGTTCAGAATTATCAGTGACTTTCTGTGCCTCTAACTTTACCACATTAGCCAAGAATAATTAGCAATGGTCTGAAAGGAATTGAATTTTTTTTTTTTTAGGCAACAATTCACACTTCAGCATTTATGCAAATCTGGGTAATTTAAATGTATGAGATGATTAAGAAAGAATCTTCTCTTTAATTCCCCAAGAGTGTGCATGTTCTTTTCTCCTTATGCAAATTTCTAGGGTAGTCTGTTCTTTTATTCTTTTCTTAGAGCACCACACTACTTAAAAATAAAACATTGTAAACATACACAATGGCATCAGAATCGTGCCTATGGCTTCGTATTAGACTATGTAAACACTCAGCAAGAGCAGTATCCTAAGTATTTTTGAATTGTGATATGCTTACATGGAAAATGGTGATGGAGAAAAATATAAAGGCAGATATCTATGGAAACTCTTTAGGATAATTTGTCAGTTCTGATACATGTAGTGCCTCCATCTAAACTCTTAAGTGCTCCGCTGCTTTGTGCCCTTGCATCAATTAACATTTAATTTGACTTTTTAACAACATCACTTATCACTAGTTTTTTCATGCCTACGAAGCTCACAAATGTTAGCTTTTCAAAGCCGACAGTTTATGATTACTTATAACCAACACCATTTCAGGGTAATGCAATAAGAGATTAATGGACCATGGGGATGATTCGGCCACAGGGCTTGCTGTAAAAAGAGAGATGAACTAAAATCCTGATGAATGCCTCTTGAATAAAGGTATTTGAAAACCAGCTAAACCAATATCAAGAGGAAAAACTTTACCCTAATTATATGAACAGTGCTCCTCCTTTTTTTTTTTTTTTTTTTTGAGATGAAGTATTGCTCTGTCTCCCAGGCTGGAGTGCAGTGATGCAATCTTGGCTTACTGCAACCTCCACCTTCCAGGTTTAAGCAATGCTCCTGTCACAGCCTCCCAAGTAGTTGGGACTACAGACGCCTGCCACTACTCCTGACTAATTTTTAATGAGGCTTCACCATATTGGCCAGGCTGGTCTTGAGCTCCTGACCTTGTAATCCAACCGCCTCGGCCTCCCAAAGTGCTGGGATTACAGGCATCAGCCATCGCACCCGGCCTGAACACTTCTTCTAACTGTACACTTCAGAAGTTATTTAAGGTTTGTGAGTGCATACACACACACACACACACACACACACACACACACACACACACAAAGGCCTTATATTTATAAATATATAAATATTTACATATATCTAAATAACATCTGGTACTGGAAGTGAAATGAAATATGTGTCAAGGAAAAGTCATTTAACAGCATGAAAAAACAGTAATTTTAGATTCAAATTAATAGAACAGCATAGCTACTTTGTTGCAGAAGAAAGCAATAGATTAGAAATTTTAAGTTTACATATATATCGATTTTATATTTGTATATGTATATATGTGTGTGTGTATGTTTAGGAAACACACTGAGGTATGAACTGTATTAATTTAAAATACAATTGCAATAGTGAATCAGCTAATGCCTGAGAAGAGTCATTTATCCATTATTTTAAGGATACTCACGGTATTTTATCTTTTTAAAGGTCCCTTCATTTACAGTTCTCCTTCATAACTGATCAAAATAAATTTTCAAAAAATAAAATGCTAGTTGAACCAAGAGGACCATTCTGCACTGGTTCTAATTCCTCCCGAACTAGGTCTTTAGCTACCCAGCTTCTATCTTCCTCAGTGCTATTGAGGGACTCTTCCTGGGTCTGCAAGGGGTGGGCTTCAAAAGCAGGAGTTTCCCTGCTCCACCCCTCCATCCGGGAAGATAAAGTTATTTGTCTGGATTTCCTGCTTGTGGGCTAGGTGGGAAAACCCAGGTATGCTTCTTTGTCCAAAAAGCCCTCCAAAAGCTCTGGGAGGAGGGCGTTCTTTAACTCAGAGTTGTGGACCAAGTAGCCAATCTGGTATCAGAGATTCAAAGATAGTAGCCCTCATTCAAGCTCTAAAATTAAGAGAAGGAAAGAGAAAAAACATATACACAGATTCCATATATGCTTACCTGGTTCTGCGTGCCCATGCTGCCATAGGAAAGGAGAGACAGTTCCTAATCTCAGCAGGAATATCATAAGGAAATTTTAGACTTATCACAAGCTGTCCAAAAACCTAAAAAAGGTAGCAGAGGTCACCAGAAAGGAGATGAGAAGGAAGAGGAGGGCAATCGCGGAGCTTACCTAGAGGCAAAAAGGGCAGCTAGACAAAAATTTATAGACGGACCATTTTTGGTTATTCTGTCTACCCCAGTGGCAGTTAAGGAGGTGGAAACTGACTTGTGGATTCATCACCTTCAGCTGAAGCCTTTGACACCTCCTGAAGCACCTCATAGGCCCTCCACTCCACAGCCTGAAGTTCCAGGAGATGACCCTTTGTACACCTGTGAGTCATTAGATGATCTGCATTTGCTCTTCCCATGAGATCCCCAGGAAAGTAACTCCTGATGAGTCTAACTTACATCCTGGCATTACCAGGACTATCACTCTTAACTTTACTATCTGTGACTGGACTCCATGCAGTTGCCCCTATGAATTGGCCTAAAAGCTCTCCTCCTCTCCTTCCTACTGCCCCCCAACCCATGACAATTGACACTGACTCTGAGGTGCAGAGTCTTCTCTTGCCACATTATACTGGAACTCCAATTATTCCTTTCACAGTGGTGGGGGCAGAATATAGGAGTACAATGCTTGGTACTAGCATTGGAAGAATCACCGCCTCTACTCAGTTTTACTATAAGCTATCTCAGGGGTTAAATAATAACATGGAAAAAGTTTCTAATACGCTATGCAAAAGCATCTTAACTCCTTAGCTGCCATGACTCTTTGGGCCCTGGATCTGCTAACAGCGGAGAAAGGAGGAACCTGTCTCTTTAAAAAAAAAATGCTGCTACTTTATAAACCAATTGGGTATTGTCTCAAACAAAGTTAAAGAACCCAGGGATCAATCAAACGCAAGGCTAAAGACCTTAAAAAAAAAACAGGATCATGGAGCTTGTTTACAAATGGTTGTCCTGGCTCTACCCTCTTCTAGGCCTGTTTATAACTATTCTATTATTGCTGGCCTTCAGGATTCTCATCTTCAACCTTCTTGTCAAATTTGTTTCTTCTAGAATTAAAGCCGTAAGGCAACAAATGGTCCTGCAAGTGGAATCCTGGGTGTCCTTGGCTCATGACTTCTATCGTGGACCTCTGGATCAACCTGCACCCCTGGAAGACTCCCCTCTGGAGGAAACCTCAACTGCAGGGCCCCTTCTAAACCGCAATTCAGCAGGAAGTAGTTAAAGAGCGATTGATGCCCCTAACCCAACAGCAGTTGGACTTTCCTGTTCAGAGGAGGGACTGAGGGACTCTTCCTGGGTCTGTAAGGGGCAGGGTTTCAAAGGCAGAAGTTTCCCAGCTCCACCCCTCCATCTGGGAACGTGAAGTTGTTTGTCTGGGTTTCCCACGTGCACGGGCTAGGTGAAAAAAGCCAGGTGGGTTTTTTTTTTTTTTTGGTCCGAAAAGCACACCAAAAGCTCTGTGAGGTGGGGGCTCTGTAACACAGAGTTGTGTACCAAGTAGCCAACCTGGTATCAAACTGAATGATCAATCACTCCAGAGGAATTTTGAAAAAACTCCTCTCATTGGATGAGGACATGAATGGGGAGGGAATAATTCAAGGGTTAAAATCCTGCTGCTCCCTCCTTATATGGATTCTTTCTCTGGATCCGCTCCCACAGCAGCATGGGAGCTCTGTCTTGCTCTCTCTTTCTCTCTCTCTCTCTGCCTAATAAATCACTCTCTGCAAAATTCTTTGGGTCCACAATATTTATTCAAATGGAAAACTCACCACACCTCCAAAGCCCTTTTCCCAATTCTTCAGAGTAAAACAGGGCAAGAACCTTTTCAAATTGGGGAATTTTCCTCTTCAGGACACCCCTCCACACCCCTCTGCTTACACTATCTTTCCAAATCAGATGAGATAAATAAATTGCCATACCCAGAGGCATGTTATAATTCTGCATCAGCACAAAGTTCTTATGGTTTATTGTAAGTCTCTATCCCAGGATTGACTGCTGAGAATGTGATGTTCGCTAATTTCATGCTCATGGATAGTTCCTCCAAAGAATCAAAGCTGTGTCCAGTCTCACACTGCAAACAGATCTCTGAAGAGGTGAAAATCAAAGCATATTACTGATAATCCAAGATAAATCATGTTGAACACCTTCCAAAGATGATGGCCTTTCAAAGCAAGTGTTTTAGCCCAATAGATCTCACTGATACTTGAAAAATTCAATAATTTCATTGAGTAGGCTATATATTCAATTTTACCCATAAAATTTTCAATCACACTCTTATATTTTTTTCAAAAATAGCTTAAACAAATTTTGAAAAGTTTTAAAACTTCAAAAAGATTTTGACTTTTCAGGCTTTCTGCCCTTTATAGTATATTGAGTGGAGAATGACCACAGTTTCTGTCAAAATATCAAACTAGCACACTGGGAAGGAGTTCCTTTCCATTATTTAAAAAGAAAGAAAGAAAGAAAGAAAATCTAACATCCACTGGAGTTCTTCAAGAATACAGAGTTGAATGAAGAGTTAATTTGAATTTGAACTGCATATGCCTCAAAGATATTTCTTTGAATTGACGACCATTTCAAAAAGAGAGATTTGTACTGCTATTTGGATATCACATAGACATACATACACATATTTATAGGTATATATTGCATACATACACATACACACATATATATATATATACATACACTTTATATTGCATTACTTTACAGGAAATCAATAAGGTTCCTATCACCACATGTTCTAATTTTTTTATCCTTCCAAATTCATTCAATTAATATTAGCCTTTCAGTACCTTTTCATTACTTCTCTCTCAATGACTTCCAGAGCTTTTTATCTGTTGTCTCTTTGTACATGGTAATGTGTAACATAATTATATGTGTAGAGATTTTCTTTCCATTACTAGTTTGTAAGTTCCTTTTTATCAAGACCAATAATAGTATTGCTTTGTGCATAGCAACTGATCAATGCACTTTTGTTAAGTGAAAGAAAAAATAAATGATTAGATACCCAAATTAATGTCTGACTAAATAAACAGCCTAAATGAGAGTATTAAAGCTCAAAAAGTCCATATACTAAGAAAAAAATTATTAAATATGTCAAAAAACATGGTTTGATTTAAATGGTCTAAATAGATTTTCTTTAGTAGTACCAATATATAATATTTCAAAAGATAAAAGAAAGAAAAATGGTTATTTTCAAACTAGACATATGTTGAATGTCTATTGTCAGCCAGGCACTGTGCTGTAGCAAAGGATTTAAAGATAAGTAAGACAAATCTCGTCACCATCAAGGATTGTTGTTCACTTAGGAAGCAAGACAAGTTGTATAACTGATTAAGCCCTCTCCCAATGGGATAACACCCCTACCACCACTCCCACCAAAAGAAAAGTCAAACTGCAGTTTAGAAAAAACTGGCAAAAATATCATCCAAAGATGAAAAGAGTGTAGAATTTCTGAAAGCCATATTGCAAATATGGAAAAACCCAAAGGAAGCAATAATCTTAAATAGATGGGCTTTCCTGGTATAGCAGTTAAGAGCTCAAATGCTGGTAGCAGACTACCTGAGTTCAAAGTCTTCCTTTTTTATTAACTATGTTACTTGAGCAAATTTTTACACTCTTTGCTTTCTATTTCACAAATAGTAAATTCTGACATAGTAATCAGTGATCATTATTTTTATTTATTAGTATTTTATTGTAACAATTTTTGGGGGAAAGGAGTCTTTCCCACAAGAATAAATTCCCTGAACAAACACACTAGACTTGCCCCTGAATTGAAGTAGTGGCCTAGAAAAGAAACAGATATGTTATTTAATTAATAAAACAAGCCTATAGAAAAACTAATTTACTGCTCTCAGATAAAATAACTCCAGTTGACCATAAAATAAAGCCGCCTATATAAAAGTGGAAATCTGACTTAGGAGACTTCTGAATGGGTAGAGCTAGAGAGGGGATGTGTTAGTCTGTTCTACATTGCTTTAAATTTTCTTATATACCTGAGGCTGTGTAGTTTATGAAGAAAAGAAGTGTATTTAGCTCACAGTTCTGCAGGTTGTACAAGCATGGGACCAGCATTTGCTTGGCTCCTGGTAAAGCCTCAGGGAGCTTATAATCACGGCAGAAGGCAAAGGGCAAAGTGGCATACCACATGGTGAAAGGGAGCAAGAGGAGAGGAGGAGGTGCCAGGCTCCTTTAAACAACCAACTCTCAAACAAACTAAAAGATTGAGAACTGTATTAGCCCATTTTCATATTGCTGTAAAGAACTGCCTGAGACTGGGTAATTTATTCAAAAAGAAAAGGTTTAGTTGACTCACATTTCAGCATAGCTGAGAGATCTCAGGAAACTTAAAATCATAGTGGAAGGTAAAGGGGAAGTAAGGTACTTCCTTCACAATGCAACAGGAAGGAGAAGTGAGTGTTAGCAAGGGAAATGTCAGACGCTTATAAAACCATCTGATCTTGTGAGAACTCACTTGTTATCACCAGAACAGCATGAGAGAAGCTGCCCTTATGATCTAATCCCTTCTTATTGGATCCCTCCAATGACAGGTGGGTATTATGTAAGTTAAAATTCAAGATGAGACTTGGGTGGGGAGAACTCACTCAATACCATGGGAAGGGCATCACACCATTCTTGATGGATCCACTTCCGTGAACCAAACAGCCCCCACTAGGCCCACCTCCAATAGTGGACATCACATTTCAACATGAGACTTGGAGAGGACAAAACATCCAAACCATATCAGGAGAGCTAATGCCCACGTAACTGACACTGGTCATCGTCTTTAAAAGACATGTTACCTTCATGCAATAATGCAGTAATTGAAAGCTCATGTGTCAAAAGGGCTTGACCAATGAACATTAGTGAAATGAGAAGGGTTTAAATGATGGGAGCAATGGAGACTATGACAACAGGAGCACATGTCACATGTAAAAGGTGGACTTGACTTAGTTCTAGCAAGTTGTTTCCATGCAAAGACACAGACTCTTATTTACTAGATTTTCATATGTTTCAAGAAAAAAATTAAAATTCTGATTTCATATAAAGTTTTCCAATTTTCACATCAGTCAGTGGTTTGTGACCTCTGAGGGAAAATGGACTATGCCACAAAAATTAACCCATGCTTCTTACTCATTCTAATCGTCTTTTGTTCCCAAAAGAATAAGATTCTCACTCACGCTTAAGAAAGATACACAAGCTACTATTAGTACTGAGCAAAATTCACATCTATACAAACAAACAAAAAGCGCGATTTTTTTTTTCTTTTTGAGATGCAGTTTCGTTCTTGTTACCCAGGCTGGAGTGCAATCACGCGATCTCGGCTCACTGCAACCTCCGCCTCCTGGGTTCAGGCAATTCTCCTGCCTCAGCCTCCTGAGTAGCTGAGATTACAGGCACGCGCCACCATACCCAGCTAATTTTTTTGTATTTTTAGTAGAGACGGGGTTTCACCATGTTGACCAGGATGGTCTCGATCTCTTTACCTCGTGATCCACACACTTTGGCCTCCCAAAGTGCTGGGATTACAGGCTTGAACCACCGCGACCGGCTGAAGCACAAACATTTGAAGAGAAACAACAGTAGATACCAAATCCTGTCAAGGGAAAAGGTAACTTCTGATGAAACTTTATTATTTCTGAAAAAGAAAATCTTCAATAAGTATAATTACTTGAATGGACTTACATATAATTAATATAGCCAAAGGCTTAGAGTATTACATTTACTTATTACAAAATAAGTAAATGGAGGATGAGAAGGTGGAAAAAAGATGAAACTAAGGAGAAGGAGGAAAATGAGAAGAGGCTGCTATGAAAAGGAAACAATGAGAATATTTGGAAATTATTTATCTTATTTTCAAAGTCAGGAGATCAATAGACTAGTTAAAAATGTCCAAGTTGAAGATAAATTGTTTGGGCTGGAAAAACAAATTCAGGGATAATCAAACACAATACAAAAGAGATAAAAAGTTGAAAAATCTGTGAGAAAATATTAAAGGTAGACAATGCTATCTAAGAAATCTGCTATAAAACTAATAGGGGCTTCAGAATAAGAGGAAAGGAAGAAACTGACTACTGAAGAAAATTTCCCTGAGCTAAAAGACATTACATTTCAGATGGAAATAACCCTGTACAGAATTAAGTGAAAGCAGCTTACCTAGACATATCCTGGTGAAATTTCTGAATTTCAAATGTAATGATAAGATGTTCATACAATTGAGAAAGACAAAACATATTTTTCTATAATTAGTATCATATTTATTAAATGATACTAAAAAGAAAACAGAAGTATGTCATTAAAACTCAATTGTCAGGAAAGATTAAAGACAATTTTAGAAAGTTTATGATATCTAAACCATTCTCAAATAACTTTTTGAGAATGTATTCAACATTGTACTTCACAAAAATAAGAACTAAACACTAGAAAAAGACATGATTCAAGAATATAGTCATTTACCTTATAAACATAATAATATAGATCCAAATGTTTGCTTTTTAAACATATGGAATAGGAAAGTACAAATAGATCTGCCTAAAATTTAAGATAAATCTCTAAGAAGAAAAAATATAAGAGGCAGAGAAGGAGGAGAAAATTAAGCTTAACTAAAGGATAACACCAAAAAAGATGGCAGAAATGAATTCAGAGCAACCAATAAATATAAAAAATATGAATGGGTTAGAATTCACCAGAGAAATAGAAACTGTCACATTGAATTCAAAACTACTAATCCAGCTACAGACTGATAATGAGATAGATGAAACTAAATGACATAGATTAAAAATTAGAAAATATATAGAGAGATATAGATTATATAGATAGATATAAATGATGTAGATATAGATATCCCTCTATATATAGTGAGGTACAGATCTCTTTATATGAGGTTTTATATATATATATATATTATATATATATATAATATTATATATATATATATAATATTATATATATATATATAATATATGATTATACCTAAGATTATATATGTAATATATACAATCTAAATGGATAGCTTGATCGATCTTCAGACAAAGCTTTACTTTCTCCCCAAAAATATAGCTATAGAAAAATAGAATTCAATGTCTGGAAATTATTTTAAATGATAAGAGAAACAATTCACCAAAAAGGTTACCAAGAGTTATATATTTTATATACTAAAAAAATTAACATCAAATTATAACACAAAATTCTAGAAGTATATGAATACATTTACAAGTCAATATCTGTATAGACTTTGCATATGTCTCAAGTATGGTTAGATCAAATACACAAAAATTAGGAGAAAGGAGATTTTTAAAAGTTAACTTGTAAGTATAATATAAAATAAAAGAAAATGTTTTCTTATCAAACAACAAATGCACATTGTTTATGTAGGAATAAAATGTTCAAAGATGCTCACAAAACATCTAATTTCCCAAAGTACAAATCATAAAAAACTATAATTTTCATCATAATGCAATAAAACTGGAAACTAACAACTAAAAGATAAACCAAAATATTTGTGCATTTGTAATTTTAAAATGCTCCTCTTGTTTCTGATTATCTGCCTTTTACATTTTTTAATTACATAAAATGCTTAGGAGTTGGAAAAAAGTCTATTTTGGCATTTATTCTTAACAGTGGAAGAAGTTTTTTTAAAAAAATTAAACCCCAGATTCTAGCCCCTGGAGCTGCAGTATTTCAAAAATTTTCCTAGGTGATTCTAAAATGCAGTGGTTAAGCATTCTTCAAGAAACCTCCAAATTGCTTTCCACAGTGGCTGAACTAATTTACATTCCCACCAACAGTGTATAAATTTCCTCTTTCCTCGCCATCCTTACCAACATCTGCTATTTTTTACTTTTCAATAATAGCCATTCTGACTGGTGGAAGACTGTATCTCATTGTGGTCTTAGTTTGCATTTCTCTAACAATTAATGATGTTGCACATATTTTCTTAGGTTTGTTAGTCACTCGCACATCTTCTTTTGAGGAGTGTCTGCTCATGTCCTTTGCCCACTTTTTAATGCAGTTATTTTTTTTTCTTGTTGATTTGCTTAAATTGCTTCTAGATTCTGGATGTTAATCCACCGTCAGATACCTAGTTGACAAAATTTTCTATAATACCATTCTATAGGTTGTCTGTTTACTCTGTCAATAGTTTCTTTCATTGTGCAGAAGCTTTTTAGTTAAATTAAGTCTCAATTGTCAATTTTTGTTTCTTTTGCATTTGCTTTTGAGGTCTTAGCCATGAATTTTTTTGCCTAGACCTGTATATCCAGAATAGTTTTTCCTAGGTTTTCTTCCAGGATTTTTATAGTTTGAAGTTTTGTATTTAAGCCTTTAATCCATTTTCAGTTAATGTAAATTAGTTCAGGCTCTGGGGAAAGAAATATGATCATTTCTCGAAGAGTGAAAAATAGATCTACCATTTCAACCCAGCAATCTCACTACTATCTACGAAAGGAAAAAAATCATTCTACCAAAAAGACAGCTGTTATTAGTATGTTTATTGCAGCATTTTTCACAATAGCAAAATCATGGAATCAACCCAGGTGCCCCTCAATAGTGGATGGAATAAAGAAAATTTGGTATATATACACCATAGAGTACTATGCAGCCATAAAAAAGAATGAAATAATGTGCTTTGTAGCAACCTGGATGCAGTTGGAGGCCATTATCCTAAGTGAATTATCACAGAAACAGAAAATCAAATACTGCATCTTTTCACTTATAAGTGGGAGTTAAACAATCAGTACATATGTACATAAAAGTTGAGGCAACAGATACTCAGGATTCCAAATGGGAGAAGGGAAGGAGAGGGACAAGGATTTAAAAACTACCTATTGGGTACTATTTTCACTATTTGGTTAATGGGTTCAATAGAAACCCAAACCCCAGTATTACACAATGTGTTCAGGTAATAAACTTGTACATCTACTCCTCTCAATTGAAGAGAAAAAGAAAAAGCAAAGAAAATTTTGTGTATTTTGAGAAGGATTAGCTTATCCAATAGGCAATAAACAATTCGCTATGTGAGATTGAAGCTCTTGGGAGAGGCCAACGAGAGATCATAGATTTGGTAGACAGGAGTAGCAGGTCAGCTGCTAAGAGCTGAATTCATCTGGAAGGGCGTTTTATTTGTCTAAGCATGGTTGGGTTTGATGTGGGTTTTTTCCTAGTTAGAACATTACATGTCTTTAGGCATTTACAGTTTGCCACAAGCCCTATCACTTCCTATTGCTTGCACTAATCCACTTCACATATTTAATTACCTGGCTGCCCCCTGCTGTAAAGGGTAGTTAAAATCATGACACTATGTTGGATAACCCAGAGGAAAATGAGAATGCCATAGGATCCTGAAAGTGCTTTAGATAAATGGGCAGGGGAAGGGAACTCTGGGGAAAGAAAATCAGAAAGTAAGGTAGAAGCGATAAGAGGAGAAACCAGAAAAAGGGCTGGAAAGTCTTTAGATGAAATTAATATTGAGTAATGCCTATACATACAAGTAGAAACTTTAATTTAGTCATCATTTTATAGATCTCACTGCCACCACTGTTTTGAAGGGTTGAAAGGATAGGGTTGACAAAATTATATTGTACATATTTATGCATTTCACAACAGGAATAGAAAAAGTTTACAAAGTCATGGATTGAGTCCATGATGAATCGTTGATGACATGCTTCACAACTCACAAATAAGATCTGTAAGTTTTTACCTCAAAATAAAGTGATTTCACAAGATGTAACTTTCATCACCATCTTCATCTTTGCCCTCAATAGCAGTAGCCTCCTGCTAGGAGAATGCTCTCAATTTCATATCTAATTAATACTCTGTTGCTTAGAGATTGTTAAAGAGTATGCCAATTAGTATTATCAGCCACCAAATAAATTTTCACACAGTTTTAGACGGTATGGAAAAGAGAATGAGTTCTGTAATGCCATTCTTGTTTGATCAAACTTTTTTTTGTAGTTTGTGATGAGAAAAATTATCAAATATCTGTAAACACATAAACTTTCATGTAATAAATCTAGGGAGAAAACACAAGTTGCTGGAAAAACATGAACTCAAATACATGAAAAATCAGATATATACATTCTTTTTAATACCTGAATATCAGCTGCTTGAGGTCAAGAACAGGTTCGATTCATCATTATATCTATACTGCTTAGCATAATCCCTAATACATAACTAAGTTTATTCCTTGTTTATTATTAATATGTTTACTATGCTAAATGAAATGTTGGCCAAAAAGTACAACAATTGTGAGCTATTGTGTCTAAATAACCAACCAATGACCAGGAAATTGTTTAGAAAGGATTCTGGGGTGGGGGGCAGTGGCTCACACTTGTAGTCTTAGCACTTTGGGAAGCCAAGATGGGCGGATCACAACGTCAGGAGATAGAGACCATCCTGGCTAATACGACGAAACCTTGTCTCTACTAAAAATACAAAAATGAGCCAAGCATGGTGGCATACACCTATAATCCTAACTACTCAGGAGGCTGAGGCTGGAGAATCCCTTGAACCTGGGAGTCAGGGGTTTCAGTGAGTTGAGATTGTGCCACTGCATTCCAGCCTGAGTAACAGAGTGAGACTTGGACTCAAAAAAAAGAAAGAAAAGAAAAGAAAGAATTCTGTATGTAGAGGAGACAAATATTCAGCACCCCTCATTTCACTTCCAACCTCCAGCTACCCTAGGCTTCAACCACATGGAGGTGCAAGACTCTCATTTTCATGCATTGTTACGTTTGTCTGTACTACTTCTCCACATTTAATTCATACCAATCACATCAGCCAATTCCTTCTTGTCAAGAATAGGTCTGTGGGAGGGCAAGTCGCCCAAATCTGGTCAATGAAATATAAGGGAGCCACGCTGGAAATTTTGAGAAATATTTTCCTTCCTTGTAAGAGAGAGAGCTTGAAGAACAAAGACTTTTTCCACTCTACTTCCTTGCTGAATGTAATACTGTAATGTGCAGAGATAATTTTTGGATTATCAGCAGCTATGTGATCAGAATGAGCAGTATCACCAATAGTGCAGACAGTGGAGCAGAAATAGAGAATCATGTCCTCGGTAATGCTACTGAGCTAGTTACTGCAGCAATGTGGAGAATGTCTGACTCCAGACTTCCTGTTATACTAACAAGAACTATCCTTGTGGCTGACATAATTGTTAGTCAAATATTGTTTCTTTCACTAAAACATTCCTACCTAATATCATGCACTGTGGCAAAAATGTTTATTGCCTTCCCACAGCTATTCTACCATTGTCTTCTTTGCCAGAAAAAGGGCAGTCCCATTATAAGGCTAAAAATGTCAGACTTGTTTTCTCATCTTTTCTTGCTCAATAACGTATGTAAGTCATCCTAACCTGTCACTCCTGAGGAAAGGGTAATGGGATGTTTCTTGTTAAGATTTTCTCCTCCATAAAAGAAATGCACAAGGAGAAGTCTCCATTCCTTTCTTACATTTTAACATGACATGTGAAGATGTGAACTCCAAGCTACAGCAGCTATTGTGATCACAAGTGGAAATCTAACAAAACTACAGAAAAGCCGACCAAGACCCTTGACACCTTTGAGCAATTGAACCAATACTGGAATCACCAAACTCACTCTTGCTCTGTATTTATGGTTATGTGAACAAAATAAAAGCCTAATAAGCCACTTTTAGTTGGGCTTTATGTTTATTATTATCATTATACTTTAAGTTCCAGGGTACATGTGCAGAATATGCAGGTTTGTTACACAGGTATACATGTTCCATGATGGTTTGCTGCAACCATCACCCCGTCATCTACATTAGGTATTTCTCCTCATGCTGTCCTTCTCTTAGTCCCCTAACTCCAACAGGCCCTGGTGTGTGATGTTCCCCTCCCTGTGTCCATGTGTTCATTGTTCAGCTCCCACTTATGAGTGAGAACATGTGGTGTTTGGTTTTCTGTTCTTGTGTTAGTTTGCTGAGAATGATGGTTTCCAGCTTCATCCATGTCCTTGCAAGGGAAATGGACTCACCCTTTTTATGGCTGCATAGTATTCCATGGTATATATGTGCTGCATTTTCTTTATCTGGTCTTCCATTGATGAGCATTGGGTTGGTTCCAAATCTTTGCTATTATAAACAGTGCTGCAATAAACATACATGTGTATGTGTCTTTAAAATAGAATAACTTATAATTTTGGGGGTATATACCCAGTAATGAGATTGCCAGGTCAAGTGATATTTCTATTTCTAAATCCTTGAGGAACCACCACACTGTCTTCCACAATGATTGAACTAATTTACACTCTCAACAGTATAAAAATACTCCTATTTTTCCACATCCTCTCCAGTATCTGTTGTCTCCCGACTTTTTGATGATCAGCATTCTAACTGGTGTGAGATAGTATCCCATTGTGGTTTTGATTTGCATTTCTCTAAAGACCAGTGATGATGAGCTTTTTTTCATGTTTATTGGCTGCCTAAATATCTCCTTTTGAGAAGTGTCTGTTCATATTCTTTGCCCACTTCTTGATGGGGTTGCCTGTTCACGCTGATGATAGTTTCTTTTGCTGTGCACAAGCCCTTTAGTTTAATTGGACCCCATTTGTCTATTTTGGCTTTTGTTGCCATTGCTTTTTGGGTTTTAGTCATGAAGTCTTTAGGCTTTATGTTATTTTAGGTGACGGAATTCAACTGCAACACCCATCTAACAGAATTGTTGTGAAAATTCAGTGAGAAAATTCATGTAAAGTGCTTAGCACAGTGCCTGTTGAAAAAAAAATAAATAAATTCTAAGGAACATTAGTTAATATTACCAGCTTTAGTAGGTATATATTATTTCTGCCTGGAACTCTTTTCTTCATCTGATGCCATCCGTCTCCTTATTATGAGGAACAGCTCTCCCGTTTTTTCCACTTAATCACATAATCTAATTGGGAACTGCCTGGCTTCTTCCAATCAAATCCAAATTCACAGGTCCCACTCTTAGTCTAGAAGTGAAACTAAGTGCCAAGCTGAGCTGAGTATCATGCTTCATCACACTGGTTACATTCACCAGTCCAGTAATTGACATACATTTATTCAGAAACTCCAGGCATTCATGGTTTTGACCTCCTGGGGAAAGCCTGGCTGAGAGGATAAAGCCAACACACAGAGGAAAATGGTAGAAAATTTAAAAAGCCTTATTGTATTCAAGCCCCTGTTTCCAGGCCTCAGGACCCACAGTTGCACTGGTTACTGCCTTCCTTAAGTATGGATATAGCCACCTTCATTCTGTGAGTTACCCGGTATCCTCTTAGCTTGTTAATCAAAATTAAGTGCCTGTAACTCGATACCATTAGAATTCTGATTAATATACTGTTCTCTACCTTATGAAATGCTACTCACCCTTTGTCTCATGTCAATCATCAACATTATCCACATAACAAACACCTATTCAGAATCTACAACATGTCCAGCACTTTAGTAAACACTATAGACATGAAAACAAGAATGATATAATTTTTGCCTTCAAGTTGCTTACAATCTTCAGAACGTACATGTATCAAGATGATTACCAAGGACCTTATAAAGTACTTTAAGGTGCTGTGGAAATGGAATAATTGAAGCAGGTAAGGAGGCTATTTACTCTAGCCCAGGACAGGGATCCAGAGGCTAAGGAACAATTTTTCACAGGGGATGACAACTGATAGGACTTTACAAGGACAAATAGAATTTAACCAGGAGATCTTAATCAGGGAAGTGACTGGATCAGTATATGCAGAATCAGCAGAACTTAGTGACCAATTGAGCAAGGGGCTGAAACAAAGTTTAGTTTGAAAACTTTGATTGACTCTTGGCTTCATCACTAATTTGGGAACCAGAGAGGAAAAAAAGAAGTAGCTTGTGGGAGACAAGAAGATAAATTATGGACACAGTGAGTTTCAAGTACATTTGAGACATTCAAGTGGAGGTAGTAGGAACTTTGATATATGGGCTGGAACTAAATATTTTAAAAGAAACTTGGCCTAGAAATATATATTAAGGAGTCATCAGCATATAGATGGCAATTGGAGCAATGAAAGTGAATGGCATTGTGAGAAGAGAATGTATGGGAGAGAAAACGTCCAAAAATGGAACCCTAGGGAACACATAATGCCCTGAAAACCAATAGAGATGAATTTTAAAAAGAGAGTTGTCAATGATTCATTCCCAGAGAAAGAGAGAATAAATTAAAATTAGTACTAAAATATGTCCTTTAGATATAGCAACAACCTTGACAACAGTAGGTTCAGTTTGTAGAATATGATTATACAGATTGAAGAATGAATAAGAGGTATATAAGTGTGAATGAGATTGTAACTTACTGTTACTCTTTTGAGACACTTAGTTATCAACAGGAAGAGAAAGATCAGGAAGTAACTAAGTTTTGATTTTGTGTTTAATATGGGAGTGATACTTGAACATGTTTATATGTTTAGAGGAAGACTCATTAAGGAAAATAAAAGACAAGTCAAGGAAAATAGGGCAAGAATAAGAGGATGAAGATGATACCAACAGGAATAAGGTTAAGCTGGATCCAGTCATTCCTCCACCCAAACCTTACAACTGTCTACAAGGCCCTACACTATCCTGTTCCCAGATCCTCCCGATTATACCTCTTCTTATATAATCTCTCTTGTTCACTCTGCTTCAGACACACTGGATTCTTTGCTATCCTCATACATGCCAAGCACATTTCAGCCTCTGAGCTTTTGTACATTCTCTTTTCTGCTCCTAGAAAGAACTTCTCTCTAGATGTGCATGGCTCATTCCTTAACTTCTGCAAGTCTCTGCCCAAAAGTCATCTTGTCTGTGAGGCTTTCCATGAATGTTCTAGTATACAAAGTAACAATTCTCTTGTTCCTAGCACTCTCTAGACATCTTAGCTTGCTTGATATTTTTCCTATAGCTCTTATCACATCCCAACATGTGCTTATAAAAATCTGCTTATTTGTTTGCTTTTTGTCTGCCCTCCTCTCCTAAAATATTTACTCCAAAATGAAAGCTAAATTTATTTCCACATTTAGACAATATTTCTAGTGTCTAAACAATGGCTTGTTCTCAATAGGTACTCAAATGTTACTTAGGCAAAAAAATTAATTGAGGAAAAGGATGATCAGGGAGTGTAAGCTAACGTAGAAGGGAATGGAACCATAGGGGACTGTCAGACGGGGAGAAAATGAACAAGTAAAGAGGCCAAAGAGCAGACTTCCCAGAAGTGAGAGACTCAAGGCAATGTGCTCATATGGGGCTACGGTTAGAGATTAGAGTGCTAGGGGTTAAGCTCGCAGAATGCATACCGCACTCCATACATTGGCTTCAAAGCGAGCCCTGGAAAGTGGATTCCTGAGAGACGGTGAAGAAGAAGCTTTTTGGAGTTCAGCGAGCCAGAAAGATTTTATACTAAGGTGTCAGATGTGTCATGGTTGCAATAGTAAAATTTTTCTGGGGCAATGGTAAGAAGTGGTATGAAGAAGCAGACGGTAAGTAAAATTCCTTGATGGACCAGAGATGCCCAGGGAATAAATAGTGGTGACAGGGGGTAATGTGGAGGATGGGGGCAGAGAGTGGTGGAGATGCAGGCATGCAAGACAGAATTGAGGCAAAATGAAGTTAGTTGGCCTGGATTCTCAAGAAAAACACAACTTGATGATATCAACACCTGATAAAGCTAACAGTTTTATAACCACTATCAGCTGCCTAAACACTTCTTTTTAAGCCAAAAAAAAAAAGGAAAGAAAGGAAACAAAAAGGATGAGGTGATTTTGCTTGGTGCCCATACAGAGAGAACCCAGAGAAACCTGTGTGTAATGAGGAGCCTGACTTCACATTTTGATATTTGACTGCTAACTGCTTTTAAGCCTCATCCCTCTCTCTTTCTCTTGTGACTCTCGTCTGGGAAAGCACATAAGTAAGTCTGGGTGCTCCTTCCTTGGTGGTGGCAGGAAATCCAAACTGAGCAACTCTCTGACCATCCACAAACCCAGAGACCCTTAGTCTAGCCCGATCCCCTCCCCACCATAAAACCTCAAGCTAGTCTCTTGTCCTTGCTGTCATAAGCCATATCTGAATAGCTGAGGAAGCCTGCTCTGCTCCCCCAAAAAGCCTCAACATGTAAGTGATAAACCTTTTTATATCCTCTGTATGTGTGCAGCATCATTAGTCTTGACATCCGACCCATGTTTTGGGTTGGTCTGTCGGGTTTCTGCAGTGCGTCCACAAAATACAACTACTGCAAAGAAGACGGTCAGAAGAAACCCTCACTGATCATACCAGGCAGAATTAGTTACTACTTACTTCATGCTTCATTTATATTTATATCTTTAGTGCTCATCACAGCTAATATTTATTATAATTGACTGTGTGTATATCTATCACTCTCATTAAGATTCTTGAGGATAAAAATTGTATCTTATTATCCTGTATTCTCTGGAACTTTCTATAAAATATGCCTAATAAATATTTGATTTATTGAATTTTTCAGGTGGTACAAGGACAAAGTGGCATTCCCTTGAGATATTAAAAGTCTCTGTTTGATCTGAAGCTTTAAAAACACCTCCTGAATGTATTCTCTCTCCTGGGTTCTCAGAGTTCAGGATACATCTTGAATCGTGATACAAAAACAGCAAAACATTATATAAAGACCACTTTAAAAAGATCAATTCCTTCCAACTCATTTCTATTCCCCTTATGGAATTACTAAAGAGAGGCTTAGTTGAAGATATCAGAAAGTTCATTCATTTTCTGTAAGAGCTATGAGAATGCTCATAAAACCAGTTTTGAATCAGAACCCACCCATCTGTTTTACGCTGTTTTTCAGGCTGTTAGCCTAATTAAGTCTCCCAGGCAGGTTAGAGTCCCCCTGTGGGAACTAAATTGACTTTAAATACAGAATTATCTCAAAATCTATGAGCTTTTGATTGATATCACAGTTAATTTTGACAATTGAAGGGGCTTCCTGCTTCTTTTCACTTTAGGAAGATGAATAATTATGGAAATGACCTCATTAACTCGTTAATGCCATTCATTGAAATTTATAGAAGTTATTATGCCTAAACTCAAGACCTAGAAGAGAAAAATAATCAGTCTGTTAGCCATATTTGCTTCAAATTTGTACCTAGTTTTACCTTACTGTCATACCCACAGGCACTGTCAGAAATGTTAAATTGCGTGTCCAATGATATGAGATTAAGAAAAAAAAAACACTCCATTCAGATGAATATGGCCCTCAACAGTAAAGAAAATCAAAAGTTTTTTACCCCAAAATATTCTTCTTTTACATATTTTGAAACAGCTATTCAGAGGAACTGCAGGCAGGAATCACCCTGCAAAGCTGCCTTTTGTGGAGGAGGTTTGTATATGTAGAAAAAAGTCTGCATTAGCAAAATAAACAGCCAGGTTTTCTCTGAGGCCTCGTGCTTGTCCAAATCTAGGAAAAATTAACTGACTACAGGCTACCATCTATTCTTAGTGAGAGCAGCTTCTGAGGTTTCATTACATAACAAGACCGATTTTGCTAGCCATGTCTCTCCTCTTCCTTCCCTCTCATAAACCTTTCTTGCCACACTCCAAGCCTCTATTCATTTTTTTTCTTTTTATTGCATTTTAGGTTTTGGGGTACATGTGCAGAACATGTAAGATAGTTGCATAGGTACACACGTGGCAGTGTGTTTTGCTGCCTTCTGCCCCTTCACCCATATTTGGCATTTCTCCCCATGCCATCCCTCCCCCGCTCCCCCCCCCGCTGACCCTCCCCTATTTCCCCCAATAGACCTCAGTGTGTGGTGCTCCCTTCCCTGTGTCCATGTGTTCTCATTGTTCATCACCCGCCTATGAGTGAGTATATACGGTGTTTCCTTTTCTGTTCTTGTGTCAATTTGCTGAGAATGATGTTCTCCAGATTCATCCATGTCCCTACAAAGGACACGAACTCATCATTT